>QPKB01000012.1:36940665-37063165 GCA_003546025.1 Camphora micrantha | reverse complement strand
ACTAAAAAGTGTACAAAAGAGAGTCCTACTCTCTTTTGCACACACAATTTGGAACATCAAGGTTCTGAGAAGGCTGGGTGCCATCACACCGTGCCTGTGTGCATTATTTTTCCCTGAAAGTCTAAAATAATTGAAAAAATAGCAACCAAAAAAATGAAAATAAAATTAAAATTAAAAAAATAAAAAATAAAAAATAAATAGAATAACAAAAACAAAAATAATAAAACAGAAAATAAAGAAAAGAAAAGACACGCACACAAGAATCCAGTGCACATCATCCAGCCACATTGTCCCATCAAATTATCACACCATGATTACATTGCATCACCTGCACATCAGTCCCATCAGGTATACATATAGTGTTGTTCATTTCATTTTGCATCATCTCCATTGGTGAAATTAAATTGAAAATTCTACAAAGATGCTATGATGGAGTACTAACGAGAAAGATGCAACATCTTTATGTTAGAATGTATGTCTTCAATTTAGTGGTTGTTGTAAATAATTTGATTTATTTTTGGGGATTTTATCGAAAAAGTGTCCCAAAACATGTGTTATACGTTTTTAATCAGAAATACATATAAACATCCGTATTGGTGTTCGTACACTCGATTTGGACGATTTTACCCCTCTTGTATTGAGCCTTTGCCTACTATTGCATTCAGATATGAAATTATAACCCAGACACCTCAATGGAACGATTTCCTTCTCCTTTTCTTCCCCAAATTTCTCCTCTCCAACATTTTCTCTTTTTCTCCTCCGCTCCCTCCTCTCTCTTTCCCTCATCCTGCCTGTGTCTTCGGTTCTTTCTTTCCCTCTCCCTCTCCGGTCGCTGCGTTCTCCTTCCCTCTCTCTCTCTCTCCGCTCACTACGTGCGGGAAACTCTGTTATCTATCTCCTGGAGATTGCATACCCATCTGCTGCTGCTGCTTCTGCTTCAGTTCATCCCCATCAAAGCCCACGTTTCTCAAGTGTAAATTTTAGGGCAACGCAACTAACTGATTCGTGATCGAAAGAGGAAGTCAAAAAAGATGGAGTTGGAGGTCAGGGTCGTTGGAGGAATCGAGAGCTACTTCGTCTCTCTCCCTCTCTCTTTCATCCAAACCCTTCAATCCACCCATCTAGGGTTTCTTCCTCCCGTTCTCGCTCTCGAGATCCGATTTCGCCGAACTGGAGAATGTTGGCATCTGGCCTGGTCGGGCTCTGCTTAGAGATCTCCCGCCATCGAGGTAATTCCAATCGTTCTTCTTCTGTTTTTGGTAGATTTAAGCGCAGTTTGGATGTAAAATGATTTGCAAAGCATTTGAATGCTCAGAGAAATCCATTTCCTATGGCATGGAGTAGGAATCGCTTGGATGTAAAACGACTTGCAAATCGTTTGAATGCTCATTCAGCCATGTATTTGTTTTTTTTGGATGATAAAGTTGATTTGGATGGTGAATTATGCGGGGAATTGTTTTGGATGCCCACCTTTAAGCTAACTGAAGCTTTTCGGCTTTTGATCTTTTTGGTCATTTAACAGTGAGATGGTGAGTGGGAAATCCTAGAAATTCAAGAAAAGATTAGGATAGGTTTATGCAACGGTGACGATTCCTCGGTTGGAAGGGGAAAGCATTCAATTTTTCTATGCTGTCATTGTTATTTTTTACACCGTTAGGTGGGGCACTTTTCTGTGGAAAAAAAAAACCATTTTATATGGCAAGGAGTGGGAAGTGAGAATCACTTCCCAAGTACTGAGGGAAAGGAATCTGCAGAATTGCAAGGATTTTGCCTAATTGTGTTTTTTTTTTTTTCATTTCGCAGTGTTCCTACACTTCCCATAGGAAGTTGAAATCCTCTCTATCGAGGAAATGGTTTCATTTTTTATTCTTTTACACGTGGAAGAAGTGTCGCACAAAACTAAGGAAGAGTGAGCTAGAGGAAAAATCTGAACAATTTTCCTATCTCGTAATCCTCCAGGTGCACAAGCACACCTTAAAAGGCACATTTGTATAATGAGGATTCCACTATCTGCGGAATTCCTTTTTCATGCTGGTGGAGAATCCCACTGTGCAACCCACCATTGGATTTTGTTTTCCTCTTGATTGAAAAAAATTAGGCCAGACTGTCTTTTCTTGGCAAAGTATCATTGCACCAAACTGTGGAAAATTGAGTTGCAGGGATAACCAAAGTCGTTTTCTCTATTTTGGAACTCTCGAGTTATGCAAATGTGCCTTTTCTATTGGATTCTTAGCTACTTCTAGTAAAATGGGTTATAAAGAAGGATTACTATTATAAAGTTGCAGAGTGAAAGATATAAGGTGGAGGTTTAGTTGGGACACTCATTTTCTTATGACTGATTTACTAGGGCAATCTAGAAAAGGGGAGGTTATTTGATGGCCCTTCGTGGATATTTATTCATCCTTTACTTCATCAAGTTATCCTATTTGATAATAAGATGTTGTTTAGAAAGTAGAATCCCTAAAAATTCATTGGCCCGTTTCCACCCAAAATACAATGTAATTACACCAAAAACGGACACTTTGAAAAGTTCACCCAAAACCGTCAGTTTACCTTTTTAGACCTTACGTCGGTCCCACCTTTCCATGAAATCAAATCCTTTCTGCATTGCATCACCACCATTAGATCTGTACTCCCTCACACTTGGCCCGAGCTGAAAAGAAAACATTTATTATGGCGAATCCCCAATGTTCGAACCCTCGTTGCCATGATTCGAGCCTTCCATCTTGTGCATTTCTGGGCCAAAGGCCAGAGAGGACGAAGGTTCGAACCCTCGTTGCCATGGTTTGAACCTTCCATCTTGTGCATTTCTGGGCCAAAAATCAGAAAGGATGAAGGCTCGAACCCTCGCTTCCAGGGTTCAAACCTTCCATTTTGTGCATTTATAGGCCAGATTCCAGAGAGCACCAAGGTTCGAACCCACTTCACTGCCTTTCTGGGCCAAAAACCAGAAAAGGAAGAAAATAAAAATAAAAACTCTAAATTGTATAATGCACTTAGACTATGAATCTTCCTACTTAAAATCTCATTGTGCATCCCTAATAAGGACAATTAAATATGGCAAAAGAGAGCTGATTTGAGAAACATTATTTAAATTGTATAACGTGTGATGATTATTTATCAGAACTGAACAATGGGACTATTTTGATTTCATCATGGTTTAAATGTTATCTAGGCAAAGAGAGCTAGCTCAACACGAGGGTTCGAACCTTCATGCTCTTTAGGAAAAGAAAACTGGTTCTACGCTGAAAAATCGAACAGTTGTAGCTAAGTGGTGTCAAATAATTGAACAAATGGAAACCCAAGTTGCAGCCATTCTTTAAGAAGAAAGGTAAATCTGTGTCTTTTGTGTGAGGTTTTCTTGCATCTTTTATTCTTTTCTTCTTAACAAATACATTTCTAGAAAAATGTGAAAAAATAAAACCATCCATTGAATTGGCCCAACATTGAAGTCCATTGGTGAATGAGGAATTTTGCATCTAGTCTATTCATTGTAAGAGCTGCCTCTTGAACATGTTCAAATCCTCTAAGACTTAAAGACTTCTTTCAATTGACTCAGCATATCATACATGTTACACGACATGGAAAACTGTTTTGAAACTTTATGAATATACTGACATATCAATCTGAGCAGCATCCATGAGTCTTTCTCATTATTTAAAGATCACATTAAAATCGAGGCCATCAACTTGTTGGATAATAAATTTGAGAGTGAAAGCTCTAAAGGACGGTAACGATTTCGTTATTTGAATATAACCTCCATGAGTCTTTTTACTAGTTTATGTATCTCAATAAATAGTCAAGGCCAATCTCGATGCTGAACGGTAAAAAGTGAAAAGAAAAGTCTAAAGGTTTGTAACGATATCGTTATCAAAAAAAATTTAGAAACCACTAATCTCTGCAACACAATTGCTCCACAAACATCAATTTCAGTTCAAGGCATTGAAAAACTGATTCGGGATAAAGAACAAAACCAGAACAAGCTTTTCTACGTGACAAATGGGCTAGAAACATGAGTTGAAGAGGGTAAACTCAAATGGCCTTTATTTCATTTCAAATTGTTAGATAATATGCTTACAAAATTATTAAATGTTTGGAACCCAATAATTATTCTAGCACACAAAAGTCATACACCCTTTACAAGTTGATTGGCTCCATATGTCGCCTCCAGTGGAAGTAGATTTACAAGTTCCAAACATGAATGAATCTCTGAGTGCAAACTTAACTTGTTGTGCTTTGCTTCACTAGGAACTAATCCAGGAGCAGACCTGTTCATGGCTTTCACAGAGTGGAACCAAGAGAACATGACAGTGTCTTGCACTTCATATGCAACTTACTAGTTCTACTATAACACACTTGAGGTTTCCTCATTCTACTATGTGCCACCAGACTAAAAGGTAAAAATGACATTGCTAATCAGTACTAATCAGAGACATTCATGTCCCGAAGGAGACTTTGCCACAAAGGGAGCTTCTGCACATAAAAGCAAAATAACCCATATGAGAATTCAGTAAAAGAAGAACATAACCAACACTAAATCTTCCACTATGTTTCAAAAATAGGAAAGAGGTTCTTCAATTGTGCATATGAGTGCGCGTCTACTATATATATAGTCATTATTTCATGTTGCCATCCCTTATTGTCACTAGTCACATACTCGTATCAACAATGAGTCCAATGAGAGGGCCATAAAAGGATTGCTACAATTATTAACCTTTCCTGTTGCTATTGAATAGACTCTAAAGTCCCAGCCAGCTTTACTTGAAGAGTCCTAACACCTTTGGGACCTCGCAAATCAGGTATTCCACAACAAGTTGAATTCCCTGCTCCTGTAAACTGAACCAGATGCTTACTCCTGTAAACTGCTCCTACTCACTACCATTGGATCAAACTTTAAGAAATTGTATGATTAAAATGAAAGTTAATGCGATTCAGATCTGAACTCCCTTTATGAGGGACGTCCATGGCTGATTTTTCTTTGGATCAGCAAAAACAGATTGCTGAAATCTGAACTGGGCAGCGGAAAACAACCATAAAATCGCATAAAAACGCCATGAAATCATGATCAACATGTGTAAAATAAAAGGAGATGAAAGAGGACTAATACCTTGCTGATATGAAGACTTCAAATCTCTGAAACCAAGGCTCCAAGGGACTGATTCTAGACCTGTAATCAGCAATGTGTGTTGCAGGAATTTTCTGCAGTAACTTTCCTTTGATCTTCTCCTCTATTCCACAACCCAATCTGATTGGCTATGACGGTGGGATCAAACTATGGAATCCTTAAGAGGTTTTTCTGAACTATAATTTGTGGAAAGAAAGACCTGATTTTCTCTCTTCAAAAGAAGAAAGAAGAAGGCAAAGGGCGTCTTGCAAAAGTGTGGGCAGCCATGGGTTTTCTTCTTTCTTATTGCACACCTAGGGTTCCTCTCTCCCTCTTGATCTTTTCTCTCACCCCTTGCACGTCCAAGAGGGGATAAAAATGGATGGCTTCTTGCTCTCTAAGTTCTCTCCAATTAGAAATAGGAAACTAAGAGGTCCATCCCACAAAAATAGCAACAAGCTACCTTAGGTGTGCAACACTTTCTAATTTTTATTTTCTAAAACAATTAGGAAACTTTTACTATAGGAATCCTTACCCAATGAGGAGTCCAACCTTCCAAGTAAAGAAACTTACTAAAGATTGGAAACCTCATACAAGGGACCCCCTTTATGGCTGGCCCACAAGAAAGAAAAACACACCATGGCCCACAAGTCAATAAATAAGCTAGAGTTAAATTCATGTATGCCATCATAGGCCTATTTGAATTTAAACTCAAAAATATTTTTCCACAAAAATAATTCAACCACATATCATCTAAACAAATTAGGAAACCATGCCAAATATAGGAAAGTGGCTAGAGAAGGGACCAAAAGACATATTTGCCATTGGCTCCCAAAATGACCAAAATGTCCATGCTAACCCCATACAACATTAAGATCATTTTAACCTTAACTCATTCCACTAAAGAGTTATGGTTGCACTCCAAGGACAAATATTAAATATGAATTAAGCTCGTTAGGAAATGACATTCGTCTTCGACCTACTAAGTGAAATGACCGAAATGCCCCTCTATGTAACATCCATAATCAAGTCAGGTTATTTGATGTACTATCAACCTTCTTGATTATATCTCAACCTTAGAACTTCATATCCTTGACTTAATCATCATCCGGATATCATTCTCTTGGTCCAGGGAGCGACCCACAAGTTCAATATCCATATGGAACATCCATATACTAAGATCTTAGATTTTGATGATTAATTGGATAATTCTAAGGGGACGATCACTCCATCACAAGATGTCATAGATTCTTTATTGCATCTGCACGTCCCAACTAATCAAGCCCGAGTACCCAAAACACAGAGCTGTCGACCCATGAACAGGATCTCACCCATAGTGAATTAAAGCACAAGAACTCGACTTCGTCAGTTCATCCACACATGCTCAAGATTAAGAGCACTGGTCACTCAGTAGCATAAGGTGACTTGATCTCTCTCAGTGATAGTACTATTTTAGAGATCACACCTACAATGGTCCTGTTCAATGCATGACATATGCACTAATGAGATAAATCCGGAAAAGCCTCCCGTGACTAAGGTAAGTCACCCTGAATACAAGAGAGTATCTCACTATAACTTATACCAAGATGAAGTGCCCAACTCCATCTCTCAATTATGAACCAGTTTATTGTTTCAAGTGTCCATGACTCAAACCTGTCTGTGTGTAGCCACTACACACCCAAGTCATTTACTAGAAACAATGGACCTTATACAAACATACATATATACATGCAGTAAGAGAAAAAGAATAATTCTAATAAATAACCAGTAAATATCCAGTAACAGAGATGTGAGTGCTGTCAGTGGGCTTTAGGGCATACACAAATCCCAACATAAAAGACCATTAAGATTTAAGGGTATTAAAAGCAAGGGCTACGATAATTTGAGGCAGCTGATGATCTTTTGCATGGCCCTTATCCAAGGAGAACTTTCAATCTATCCCACCCCCTTAGTAGAAGTCCATTTAAGCAGGCCATGCAGTATGGCCCTATGGTATGCTATCAATTTGTTACCCTGTGAATTTCTTCGTTTCGGCGGGGAAATGAGAAAAGCATTCATTTTACGATCAAACAAGAAAAAGAATGTCAACCAATCAAACAAGGAGAGTGTCATGTATTAACAAGTTGTAAAGGTCGTCCCATAATTGTGTTATTCTTCGCCCTTTCAAAGTCACTTTGCATGAATAATTACATCCAAACAAGTTTATCCCAAACCAACCCAACTTTA
Source organism: Camphora micrantha (assembly GCA_003546025.1). Lineage (NCBI taxonomy): Eukaryota > Viridiplantae > Streptophyta > Magnoliopsida > Laurales > Lauraceae > Camphora > Camphora micrantha. The sequence continues at coordinate 37,055,835 of QPKB01000012.1, read as the reverse complement.
AGAAACCATTCTTGTTTGCAACTGAAAGCCCAATTCATTTTGTGATCAAACAAAGATCCAAGCATTCACCCAATCTAACTTGAGAACACATTCAGGAAAGCTATCCAAAGGACCAAATTGATGAATGAATATGATATCAAATAGTATTGAATTCAATTTGTTTCAGGAAAACCAATAGAAATGCAATTCAATATAAGATCGAACAAGCAAATCCATATTCAATTCATTCTGATAAAACAAAAAAAAAAAAAAAAAAAAACAATATATTTTGCCAACAAAGAGACACAAAACCAACTAAATAACTTGTTATGTCCACCGAATTCGTGAACAAAATTAAAATGTAAGAAAGCCCACATTGCTTCCTATCTGAATTGGTTTCAATTTGGCAAAACAACAAAAACCCAATTTTCTTTTTTTGTTTTCACATGCATCCAAATAAAATTAATGGCATTATAGAAGAATCATCTTGCCATCTTTCCAAATAAAAAATTTCTTCATGGAGAAGTACGAAAACCCATTTCATTCATGACAAAACAGGCACATTCCAAGAGCCAAAATTCAACAACAAAACAGGGAAAAACAAACAAACAACAAACACCCACATTGCATCCTCTCCAAACCCATTCAAACAAAAAGAAAAAGACCCACCCCAATTCATTTCGCAACCAAACAAATCAAAATATACAAGATGCATAAAAACCCATAACGTTTTCAACGCAAAACTCACATTGTTTCCCTTCCAGACATGATAGAGCCTCCTGGTTCTGAGTGTGCTCATCTTTGAAGATGAATTCAAAACACAAAATCTGCCAAAAGTCACAATATAAATCTAATCATGAGACCTTCTCCACGCCTTGTAATTATAGAATGATGGTCATCTTGTTATTGATAATTAGAGAGAGAAAGAGTCATTAAAGATGACACATGATTGATGATGTTGTCGTTGGGGATGAAGCGGGGGTTGAGCCGCTGCTCTCGATCAAGACCCGCTGCCCATGCCCATCTTCTTCTTCTTCCTCTCGAGGATCAAACAAAACAAAGAGATCGTGCGTTCTTTCACTCCCTCCCTCCCTCTCTCTGTTTGCGTTTCACGCGCGCAAGAACCAGGTGCTGGCCGGCCATTTTAATTTTTGGAGGGAACGAGAGAGCTGGAGCCGCAACGCAGGGGGAGGGAAGGCGAGCGCAGGTAGCGAAGGAGGTGAGGGGAGAATTTTTTTGGGGAAGAAGGAAAACAAATCATTCGATCCTCTTAGAGTATGATATAGATGATGATGTCGTTCGAAACAAGGAGGGGTAAATGTGTCAAAAGTCACCGTACGAACACCAAAATGGGCGTTTTCCTGTATTTTTGATTAAATATGTATAATACAAGTTTAAGGACACTTTTTAAGTAAAAATCCCTTTATTTTTTAATTAATTTATTATTTCATATTCATTTATGTGATGAATGGTATTTTATTTTATGATTGAATATAACTAATTCAAAATAACATGTTGGTTAATGAAATGAACTGGAGCCCACAAATATATTAAATGTAGTCTATGTGTGTGGATGAAATTCATATACAGTGTGATGAGAGCCTAAATATACAATTAAAGCCCCTCAATGATGACTTAGTCACACCTAGGGATGGTAGTATATAACTGTATTTGTGTTATTTTAATGTTTTGAGGTGTTTTAGGTGAAGAGAAGGAAGTCAGAGCTAATTGGAGAAAGATAGAGACATCGCACAAAGAACCAGAGCATACTGCCTTCTGGCATCCGAATGCCAGACCCTGGAATCAATTGCCAAGTTTCTGTCTCCTGACGTTCGGACACCAGCATGGGTGGAGTCCGTCTCCTTGCTGGATTTGAAGAGAAAATTGATACAAAATTTATAAAAGGATGTCAAATTCGTTTTAAAGGCATTCAAGTTTGGAGAGAAGAATAGAAAGCTAGTTTTGGAGGATTGGGAAGAGCGCCAATGGAGATTTCGTTAAGAATTCTTCATCTGTCTCTCTGTAAGAGTAACTAACTTTCCACCTTACGATTGCGATGAAGCTCTAATCTTGTATTTTGGTGATGTATAGGTTTTAGGGTTTTATTTTGAACGCTTTTGGTTATATGACATGAATGTTATCCATTGATTGTATTTTCTTTATTAATGCAATATCTATTTTTGGTATTTTACTCTTGTTGTGAGACCATGACCCTTAATTTCCGAGATTAGTGTTCATTTAGTTGTGGATTAGTTCTCTAAGTGAGATTAGTGGTTGTTTGGTTGAGTTTGTGAGTTAGAATGCATTTTCATTAGTTTTGGGGAGTTTTGAGAGCCAGTGAACCTAATCAGTGACCTTAGAGTCCTATTTGTTTTGCGTGGTCAATATAAGGAGGTTCTTTGTGATTCCCAAAAATTCTCATTTCAACTTCGTTTGACTATTCTCGTCGTTCCCTACAACTTCCGTGTTCACTTCGTACCCATTCGAAGCTCCGAAAATCAGTTTTTCTAGCCCTGGGGGAAAAGTCGGTCTTTTCACATTGAATCTGGACACAAATTTCGATGTCTCCAAAATCTATGAAATACGTACTTTTTGGAAACTAGATTTTTCAAGAAAAAATTTTCCCTTCTTCGTCGAACGCATCCGAGGCCCGAAAATCCATTTTTTAGCCCATCAAACATTATAAGTGGTGGGACCCACATCCACTCTCTATATAAGGAGAGCCCATTCCACCTTCCCCCATTTTCTCACTCAAAACGTGTGGCGGAGCTGCAACAAACCCTTTAGGGTTTCTCTTCTTTTTCGTCTTGCTTTCTCCATCTCCAATCCCTTCCAACCTTTTCCAAATGATGAATGAGGCTCCATCACCTTCTTCCCATGTTGAAGGCTTTTCATTGATACCATTTGTAGAGGAAACCACCCATTCTAAGGTCCTCTTTGAACTAGCTCTTGCCATTTGAAGACCTTACAAGTAAGCAATCTATCCCATCTTGTAGATTTGTGTTTTCCTAGCCCTAAAGAGTCTTCATCTTCATTATTGAGAGCTCTCTCCTTCTTGTTCTTTATTTTGGCTATTTAGGGTTCTAATGGGTTGTATTTTGGGGGGTTTTGTGTAGCTTGGAGATTGGTGGCTTGGGAGTGAGATTAAGAGCTTGTTTTACTATTTTGGAACCAAAGGCAAGTGGATGAATGGATGTTTTTAAGTGTTAGCGTGTTTTATGAGAAAAATATGGATTTTCATTACTTGTTCTTAGTGATTTAATACTTTCTTTTAATTATTCTTTTCACTCTAATTTTCTATTGCTTTTAAAAAGGCATATTGATGAGTTTTTCTCTCTATTTAGTTTATTGAAAGTATGCATTCTACTTTGAGAAAGCTTGCTTCATGTATATATATATATATATATATATATATGAATTCCATGGATGATTTGTTTCTTTTGTGATGAATGTGGATGAAATGGAGATGATTTGATGTATTTTGTGGGATGTTTGAATGGAGGATGAAGTGTGGTTTTAAGGAGGTTGTAAGCCCCTCATTTATGTGGAAGAGTTGTGGCTCAAAAGAGATTTGAAATAATAGGAAAGAGGAACCCGGACTGCATAGAAATGAATTTTCTGAAGGAGTTCGCTCGAGCAAACCCTATCCAGAGGTTCCCTAGCTTCAGCCCACCTTTAAGTTCGCTCGAGCCAGTCTGCCCAGGAATAATTCGCTTGAGTGAACCCCTCCTACAGAGCACTTAGCTCGAGCAAACCTCTGGTCCGCTCAAGCCATCTGTGCTGCTAGTCTGGGTCAATGTAGAGAGATTGGGACTGATGTTTAAATGCTTGGGATAGGTCTGTTTAGGATAGGTCCGCTCGAGCCATCTTTGCTACTGGCCTGGGTCAAGCTATAGTCTGGGTCCTATCCTGCCCCACTACCCGGTTCCGCAGCCGTGGTCTTGTCTAGCTTTATATATATATATTTCGTTGGCTCTCATTACTTCGCGTGTCTAAGACCAACACCCCGAATGTGCTCTCATCACATCAGTGATGGAGGATTTAGCTTTGTGTGGTTGTCATTTTGCCAGTTTCATGTTCATTGGTACCTTTACATGTTTTGTATTGCACATGTGTTTTCGGATAAATAATGCATCTTATTTCATGAAAATTATTACTTAAATAGGTTTTAATTGTTTTCCAAGGTAACTTTTAAATTATTATATTGTTTACATCTTTTCACCCCACTTGTCAGACCGTCGTGTCTGACCTACTATTTTGGTACTCAGGTCCAGACTTCTTCGCTCCGCACTAAGTGCACATGTTGGCTGTGAAGCCATGACTTTGCAGGTTGTAGTGTCGGCTATGTTATGTAGACATTGAGCTTGACATCGGAGCTATGTCACATGTGAGGTAGTGTGTATTTAGCTTGTTATTTGTATGACTTTTATTGGCCTTACACATTGATAATTTGTAACCTGAACATATATGGGAATGATTATCCTGTTACTGTCAGCTCTGTATTTTATTGTGATAGTTTGTTCCAGTCTAATATTATCCTTGATATGATAGCTATATGCTAGCGGTTGAGTGCGACGCGGAATCCGATGGCCACGGATTCCGGGTTGTAACACCAGAAAAGCTTCCGCGAAATATTTGTTAGATTATATGGTCTTAAGCCAATGGACGATGCAATAAATTGATTTATTTTTTTATTTATCAATATAATCATGCTTTCTATTCATGAGATTAATGGTGTTTTACTACTTTCTTGCACATAACCAATACGAATGATATGATGGTTCATGAGATGAATCGGAGTCTACAAGTGTATTAGATGTGATACATGTGTGTGGATGAGATCCACATATGGGAGACATGTGTCACAAATCTTATACTTAAATTCATTCACAACCGGTGATGAGATTGGGCATATCATCTGGCAAGGTTGCAGCATTATGATTACTATGAGATAGTGTGATTTGTCTAGATCATCGAAGTGTAAGACTCTGAATCATTGTGATGGTATATCGGATGTATTGAAGAACCATGAGAAGCACCTTATGAAACACTATCTTTACTTTAATGTTTGCTTTCATAATTCCCTAGCAATAAGCTTTTAATCCTGAGACATTAATGAACTCAAGTTTCTATCTATTCATTTGCTTTGAGTCACCAATGAGTAAGGCCAATTCTAGGTCAACACATCGGTGTTTTGGGTATGTGGTACTAAGACTGTGGGAACATTCAATGGTCAAGATGGAATCTATCATCATTATCCTCTTGTGCCAATTAATAGATTTATCATTAATAAGTGCGCACCCATCTCAATTAAGAGTTAATTAGATGGTACTGATGATCATTATGATTGATTGAGTCTCAAGGATAATAAGATGTAGATCTAAATTGGTTGGATATGTTTAATCCAATTGATCCATGGATATGGATAGAGGGCCCTACTTGTGGTAATAGAGAAGTTTATAGTCTTCTTTGTAATTTATTCCTAAGACTGGAGTTCAATTATATTTATATAGTGGAGTTATTTGCAATTAATTATGGATTGCACATGAGATGTGGGGTCAGGGTGTCCTAGTTGGAGCCAACTTTCTATGGAATCTCTAGTGGTCCCCACACTAACCCAATTATTAGATCATTACTAATTCTACTTGAATTCAAAAGGAAAGGAAATAGAAAGTTATTATTTCTATTGGAAGTAAGACTTTTAATAATAGTAATAGTAAGTTACTAATTATTATGGAAGTGAGACTTCTAATAATAATTAAAAAGAAGAAAGTTATTAATTCTTATGGAAGTGAGACTTCGATTATTAATTAGTAAGAGGAGGATGATTAGAGCTATAAATAAGGGAGAGAGGGCCATGGATGCCCCATGCTAAGATTCCCCTTGGAATTCACGCCCTCTCCTCTCTTCTCTCTTCTAGTTTCTTGTAAGACCCCGACCCGAGTGACCTCGATTAGTGTTGATTAAGTCGTGTGTTAGCTCTAAGTATGTTTAGTGTGTTTTGGTTTAGTTTAGGTTTAGAATAGCTTTGTTATAACTTTAGGGAATTTTGAGTGCTTTTATGATTAGTGGGGTCTTTTGGGGGTTCTTTTTATGACTTTGCGTTTACTTGGGGGATTATTTGAAATTCTTTGGAATTGTGTTCTTATCTCGTTTCACTAATCTTGTTAAACTCTAAAACTTTCATGTTGATCCCGTTCCCATCCCGAATCCCGAAACCCGACTTCCATTGCATTGAGGGCAAAACAGTCTTTTTACACTGAATCTGGACCCAATATTTGACATTCCTGAAAACCGCGAAACATATGCTTTTTAAAAACTAGAATTTTCGACTATTATTTCTTCCTTCTTCGTCAAATTCATTTGAAGTCCCGAAAGCCATGATTTTGACCCCACAAAGTTTCCTAGTGGTGGAGCCCACTTGCATTGCTTATATTAGAGAACCCATCTCTCTTTCCTTCCCTTTTTCCAGCACAACTCTCCCCCAACCTAGGGTTTTCATTGTGTCTCTTCTCCCTCTTGCTTTTCCATCATTAAAACACCACCAACCTTGCACAAATTGAGAAATGAACTTCATCTTCCTCCTCACCATCTTGAGAACTTCCCATTGACACCATTTTTGAAGAAAACCACCATCTCCAAGACTTGCTTTGAGTTAGCTCTCTCCATTTGGAGATTCTACAAGTAAGCTCCCTCCCTAATCTCTTAGTTATGTGTTCTTCTAGTCCTTGAGAAGCTCCATTTTCACTATTGTGAACTCCCTCTTCCTATTTCTTTGTTTGACCCATTTTTGGGTGTGTTTTGGGGATTTTTGTAGAGATTGTTGATCTTGGCTTGGAAGAGTGGTTAGAGATCTTTTTGTTGATTAGAGACCTTGAGGCAAGTGGATGAATTGATGATTTGTGCATTAAATGATTCTATGAGAAATTTGTTGATTTATCATGATTTACTTGTTTTATGGTCTTGCATTGACTTGAAATGAATGCTCATTAAGAGTTTTACTAACTCATTTATTATTTAAAAATGTGGTTGTTAGCTCTTCATTTATTACTTGATTGAAGTTTAAATGACTCTTTATGATTGTGGATTGTTTCTCTCCTCTTGTGGTTGAATGTGAATGAGAAGAAAAAGGGTTGATTGGATGAATACTTATAGGAGTATTGGAGAAGTGTTGAATGATGATTTGGAGGAGCATGTTTAGCTCATTTTATTGCAAAAAGATGAATGGAAATGGTTTGAAGGAGAAATGGGTTGGAAATCTGGACACAGTGGAGTATTTCCGCACCTGGCGGTAAGCCAGCGATCACCTGTCGGCTAGCCGCCTGGTGACCGGCGGCTAACCGCCATCTGACCGAACCATTGCGGTCAACTTTCTAGAGAGCACATCTTCACCCAGAACCTGCGGTCAGCCTCACGGTTAGACAACGGCTAACCGTGTTGTCACGGTTATTTTTCCCGAGAGCATGATTTCTTCCCAGAAATCCGCGGTCAGCCTCGTGGTTATCTAGCGGCTAGCCATTGAACCCATCGGCTGCTAACCGCCAGCTGACCGCCAGCCGACCGAAATTCCACAGAAATTCTGAAATGAAGGGAAAGGAAGAGGATTCTGTCCCAATCATTTGTGCACCCTTTTAGAGAATGATGGGGACCGTTCAACCAGAGATATATATGGAGTCCGTTTGAGAAAGAAACCATCACACAAAGATTCATTTGAAACCTTAAGGAAATCCTAAAGTGTATAAAGAGCTCAGAATATCTCCAAACTCAAGGAGTACCAATTTATATTGAAATTGACATACGGGACCCTTATTCACCTTGATTAGTTTTGCATCCCGACACTTGTTCCGAAAATTATGAATTATGATTCATCATTCTCGAAAGTTTTGAAATTGTATTGTAGCATTTTGCTAATCCCGATATGCACTTCTCGTTTGAAATAATATTTGTGCCTTTGAGCACCCTGTCCTGCCCGTTTATATAGTGCATCATAAGAATTTTGTACATGCATTGTTTTATGTGATTTGACCCATAAGTCGGCACCACTAAGCTTGGATAACCTTGTTGGTCTGATCCACCGACTTAGAGATCCCCCTTCCCGTCCCGCCAGCTGCTGTTTGGATCCCGCTACCCGGTTATTACCGTGGTCTTGTCCCGATGCCGCAGATTGCTACTGTGGTTCCCGATGCCCGGTTTGCTACCGTGGTCATATCCCGTATTATTATTATGTATATGTATATGTTACTTATGTTGCATCTCCTCACTTCGGTGACTGAGGTCAACATCCCAATATGCTCATGTCACTTCGGTGATAGAGGACTTAGCTTCGTGTGGTTGCCATATTGCTTGTTTCCCGAATTCCTTAGATAACTTGTTTTAAATTGCATATGTGTTTTGAATAGATGATCATTTTGTTTCATGAAATTTATTGTTTTAACAAGTTTAAATGTTTTTCCAAGGTAATTTCAATTATTGTATTATCTTTTCACCTATTTGCCAAACCGTCGTGTTTGAACCCTTGTTTTGGTACTCAGGTCCTATTGTTGGTTATCCCGAGGAGGCGGTCGGAGAACTGCAACGTCTAGTTGAGTGGCACGCCGATGATGTCGTTTAGACATTCGGGTGTTCGAGTTACGTAACATTTTGAGTTAGGAATTAACTATTCTTTTGGGAACTTGATATTTTGTTTATATTGGCCTTTGTTGGCCTCTATTTTTTAAAATTGTAATTAAGTGACATTGCTGTAAACTTTAACTTTCTTTTGGGAAATAGCTAATGATCATTGCTCATTTTGATGCTAGTGTTAATTATGTTTTAATCTTGTTATCTTGGACATGAATGTATGAATTAGATTTGCTACATGCTTCCCCAGTTAAAAAGAAATATTCATGTTGATGTGATATCGTCACCACGGACACCTGTGGGAAATCGCGTGTACGAGTGGCATCTTTAGTGAACTCATATACGTTTTGATTTAAATTAATTCATTGTATTGGTATCTATCATCATTCATCATCCCCACACAATAATCAAAATTATTAGTCCCGATCCCGAATTAGGCCCGTGGGACCCGGTCCGGGGTCACGACATTTCTCTTCTAGTTTGCCTTTGAGGTTCTAGTTGGTTTCTTTTGGAGATCCCACCATTCTCCTTGAGAATAGATATCTGAAGTGGGTCATAGCGTGGAACACGATTAGGTCTTGGAGATCTTAATTTGTTACAAAGAAGAGTTCTTGATTAAGCAAGTCGTCTACTTCTCCAGTGGAGCACAACCGAGCTCCAAATGTATAATATACTTCCTTGTATGTCGTGGATTTGTTATGATTGCATGGTGATGCTTTTATCTATCTTAGAGATAGTGATTTACTAGTCTTGATCATGAGTTTGAGGTTCTTGGATCCTCGATGTGGTTTATGGCCTTATGGGTACTTGATCCCTGAGTCAAGTGGGTCAAAAGTTTTTGAAACCTATCCACAAGGCCCACATACTTCTAACAATATTCAGAGTGTGTTGGAACGTGTTATCCTCACACTGGGAGAGATATAATTGTTACTTAATCCCCATTCACACCCCCCAAGGTCGGGCGGCTGCAGGGTTTGGGTTCGCAGGCGTGACACTTGTAGATTTGAATACCAGTCATATAATGATACTTAAATGAATGTGTTGTTAGATCCAAGATAATCTATGCCATAGAGATAGGTTATGCCCAGATCTAAACCCACATCCCTTATTTGTTGACTTTGTGGAGGTTTGTAACCAAAACAAGTCTTTAAAGCGTTGATAGTGAAACGCTAGGTCTATACTCGTCATTCTACGAGGGTAGAGTGGATTCGTAGCCTAAGACCTTTTCTTCGATTGAATCAAACATTGTTTATAATTTGCTAATTTAGGAATCAAAAAATCAAATCAATACTTTCTTTTCTATTAGAATTAATTTAGGAATTTGGGAACCAACACAACTTAGCCTTTTTGTCCTGGTGGATATGACACTCAGTTAACATCTATAATCTCACGAGTAGAGATAGTAACTAGGTATAATTTATATTTGCAAACCTTGTTTTGGGACGATCTGGAGATAGGGATCACAACTATTGTACTTGAAGGATTTTCACAGCCAGTGATTAGATTGGGCATCTCATATGTACAAGATTGTAGCACCTGAGTCACTATGAGATATTGTAGTTTGTCTCAACCATCAGAGTGTACTAGTACATTGGTTGTATTGAAGGACCATGAGTAGCAGCTTATGAAAATATGTCTTTGATTAAGGACTGCACTCATAATTCCTAAGCAACAGGCTCTTAATCCTAAGAGATTAATGGACTCAAGTTTCTACTGTGCATTTACTTTTAGTTTCCAATGAGTGAGGCCAATTGTAGGTCAACACCTCAGATGTACTGAAAAACAATGGTGGACCTGTGGGAACATATAATTCTCAAGATGGAATCTATCCTCTAAGAGAGAAATATCCTCTTATGCCAATTAATGTATTTTATCAATGGTAAGTGGGCACCCATCTTAACTAAAAGTTAATCAGATGGTATTGATGATTGCTGTGTTTAATTAGTCACAAGGATAATAAGATGTACTGGGCCTTCTTAAATATGTGGGAAATATTCTCAAAGGTACTGCACGGCTGTCCTAAGCCCTTTTGAAAACCAAAAAGTCCAAACTATATGCCCATATAATACAACATCTTAAAAAACACAAAAAGAGGGAAGGTAACACAATGCTAACAAGGGTAACTGTTGGAAATAGGTGGGCCTCGTGGATGCGATTTCAAAACTTTTGACCCACTTGACTCAGGGATCAAACGCCCATACGGCCATTAACCATATCCAGGATGCAATCCCTCATGCTCATATACCATATACAGCAATAATACAAGCAACACCATGCAAAATAATCTACAATAGATAGAGAAGCAGATTATACCTTTGCAGCCCGGTTGTGCTCTAATGGAGAAGAAAACTACTTTCTTTGTAAGCAACTTTAGATCTCCAAGGACTCTTAGTCTTCCACGCTATGACCGGTACCAGATCTCTTCTCTAAAGGAGATGGGTGGGATCTCCTAAAGAAAACAACTAGAAGCTCTAAAGGAAACTAGAAGAGAACTAGAAGAGGAAGAGAGGTATGTGCAACTCTTGCACAAAAGGGGCTGGGCGTGAATTCCAAGGTTGTGAACGTCCCAGCCCCTTTGCTACTCCTTTTATAGCATTAAGCAACCTCCTTCTCTTGTACTAATTGAAATAGAAGTCTTACTTCCACACAAAATAGTAACCTTACTATTACCACTATTAGAAGTCTCACTTCAAATAGAAATAGTAACTTCCTAATTCCTTCATGTTAAAGTTCTAGTAGAATTAGAATCTTTCCAATAACTTGGGCTAGCGTGGGGACCACTAGGGATTCCATAAAAAGCTGGCTCCAACTGGGACACCGCGACCCCATATCTCATGTGCAATCCGGGCCCACAGTTAATTGTAAATAACACCACTATAAAAATGCAATTGCACTCCAGTCTTAGGAATAAATTACAATGAAGACCCTAAACTTCCCGATTACCACAAGTAGGCCCCTCTATCAATATCCATGGATTAATTGGACTAAAACAGTCCCACCAATTTAAATCCACATCTTATTATCCTTGAGCCCCAATTAATCACAGTGATCATCAGTACCATCCAATTAACTTTTAATCGAGATGGGTGCGCACTTACTAATGACAAATCCATTAATTAGCACAAGTGAATAATATAGATAAATTCCATCTTGACCATTAGATGTTCCCACAGTTCTACTACCACGTACCCAAGACATCGAGGTGTTGACCTACAGTTGGCCTCACTCATTGGTGACTCAAAGCAAATGAATAGATAGAAACTTGAGTTCATCAATGTCTCAAGATTGAGAGCCTATTGTTAGGGAATTATGAGAGCAAACCTTAAACTTGAGACAGTATTCCATAAGGTGCTACTCATGGTCCTTCAATACATCCAATGTACCAGCACCGTGATCCAGAATCTTACATTCTGATGATCGAGACAATCACACTATCTCATAGTGATCAAAGCGCTGCAACCTTATCAGATGAGATGCCCAGTCTCATCACCGGTTGTGAAGATATTTAAGTATAAGATTTGTGACACATGTCTCCCGTGTGTGGATCTCATCCATAGACATATATCACATTCAATATACTAATGGGACCCAGTTCATCTCATGAACCATTTATGTCATATGTATTGGTTATGTGCATTAAGTAGTAAAACACCATTCATCTCATGAAAGAAAAGCATGATATTATTGATAAATAAAGAAATTAATCAATTTATTACATCATCTGATGGATTGAGTCCATACAATCTAACAGTAACCTCATAAGATTAAAAACAATGCAATAATAACAAGCCGAAGCACAGAATGAGGGTTAAACAAATACCTAAACAAACTAACTAACAAAACATAAAAAAAAAAAACAAAAAAAAAACAAAAAAAAAACAAGAGAACCATTTGGGCACCACATGGGTGGCGCCTATCCTAGGCTTGAAATATCTCCCATGGAGAAATCATTCTTTGGCCAAGTCAAACCCTTAGTATCCCTGAGTCATGTTTTTATATCATACTGCGAATTTGAAGAGAACCGAAATGTAAGAAGACACCTTAAAAATTTGGGTTCGGAAGTCCTTAGCGCAAACCAGGAAGATAGGCACCACCAGGGTGGCGCCTACCCTCCTTAACTGGTGTTTTTGAATTAGAACACCCCGATTCAAACCATGGGAACTTATCTATAACATGAAACATTCTTGACAAATTAAATAATGAAAACATGGGGCAAAGCATCACCATGCTAAAACAAGAGTCGAGATAACACAAGAACATAAAACTAGGCTCAAATTCAAATCGAAGATTGTGCGTGTGTGTGACAATAACTACAAGTCAAAAGAACCAACAAACTGAACATGCTCTTAAAATATCAAACACCAAAAAAAAAAATCATCAAGCACCACGGGAAGAAAAACATGATCAAAAGAATTAGAAGGATGATTAGCTAAGAGAATAAAAGAGAACTAAATACTAAAGGAAGAGTAATTTTTATTTTAAGAGGAGAGAAAAAAGAGTTGCCTTAATCTGAAATCATATACCAAGTTGATTAACTATGTTAGAATCACACGATCACTGAGAGGGGGGGTGAATCAGTGATGTCTCAATACTTTTTACTTGAATATAAATAAGTCCAAATAATCAAAGCAGTAAAACAATAATCAAGCAACCACAGGAATACAAGGTTTTAACGTGGTTCACCCAATGGCTACGTCCACGGTGCAACGACTACCCGGACACCAATTCGAGGCTAGTCTTACTGATTAGTTTTGAAGCTTCAACTTCAAGGAGCACCCACCCCTGATTCAGATAGCACCCACTAACTAGGAAGCAACAACTCCCTTTACAATTCGTCTGCACCAACAGACGGGATCACCAAACCCCAACACCAAGCACCCACTTGATGTTTTACAATGATTAGAGAAGAACCCTTTATAGAAATTCCTTTCTACAATCTCTCACTCTCAATCCCATACAAATCAGATCTTTAATAAATATGAATTAAGAAATACTTATCTAAAGAAACTACTGATGAAGAACCATCTTCTTGATGCAGAGTTTCTTCTTGACTTGCTGTAAAAGAATCACAACAGTATCTCCTTGTAAGCTTACACACCCTCACAAATCTTCTCTCTTTCTGTGTGTATGTTCAACGATCCCTAGCATGCCTTTTTATAGGATTTGCCAACCCTAATTCGTGATTGCAAAAAGGCTAGGAAAGGTTTTGGAAACTCCTTCAAGGATAGGAAGAGATCCCCTGTTTTTTCTTGCAAGTTTCTGTTTTGAGAACTCCTTAAAGGATTGGAAGAGATCCCTGTTTTTCTCGCGCAAGTTTCTGTTTTAAGCTCTGCACTTGACCGAGCTTTGCACTTGACCGACCTCAGTGCTTAACCACGCACTGCGTTTTACCGACCTCAGTGCTTAACCAAACTGACCGAGCTCAACGCTTCGCCAGTGCTTGAACGAGCTCTGCGCTTGATTCTTCTTTGAGCTCTACGCTTTTGTTGAACTGAGCTCGCTGCGCTTTGTCGAACTGAGCTCGCTGCGCTTCGTCGAACTGAGCTGTCATGTCCGAGCTCAGTGTTTTTACCGAGCTCCGTGCTTTTACCGAGCTCCGTGCTTTTACTGAGCTCCGTGCTTTTACCGAGCTCCATTCTTTTACCGAGCTCCGTTCTTTTACCGAGCTCATGTCTTCCTTGTTATTAGGCTCATCATGTCTTTCTTATTACCGAGCTCATGTCTTCCTTTTTACTGAGCTCATCATGTCTTCCTTGTTACCGAGCTCATGTCTAGCTGAGGCATTCTATGTCTAGCTGAGACATTCGGTACTATACTTGTGTGACAATGTGTTGACAATAATTCCAACACAAAACCGAGCTTCAAACCTCAAACTCTCTTCAAAATCCAACAAACTAAACTCTTCAGACAATTCAAGATAGACCTAAGAACATGTTATTCATCCCAAAAGAAAAAGAAAGGAGAGAAGGCTTACTTGGAAGCAAGGAAGAGCTTGAGAGTTCTGGAATTCGAAGTCTGAAAGAGCAGGAGTTGTGGGAAATTTGTAGCCATGATTCGGGAAATTTGTAGCCATGATTCAATTATATAGATTAGAGCTCGAACCTTATAAGGATTTAAAAAGAACTCGGACTGCAGCTTGGGCGACACCCCCTGGGCGCCCAGGTCACCTGTTTTTCCCTAAAGTTCGGGCCTTCTCCGACAAGAACTCTTAGTGCAATAGGTTGAGCATGAATTCTACTTCGAGACCAATTCAAAATTCAGCCTAAACACCACACTCGAGCGCTCAAGTCACCTATTTCTAAAATTCAGGCCTTCACTCCAACAAGAACTCTTACTGCGAAAGGTTAAGCACAAATTCTACTTCGAGACCAACTCAAAACGCAGTCTAGGCACCGCTCCTTGGGCGCCCAGGTCACATGTTTCCCTGAATTTGAAATTCTACTTCAAGATTAACTCAAAATGCAGTCGGGCACCACTCCTTGGGCACCCGGGTCACATATCCTACTTTGAGACCAACTCTAAATAAAACTTATTTCCTTGAAGTCAAAACTCCATTCTAAGACGGACTAGGACTGCATCTGAGGCGCCACTCCTTGGACATTCAGGTGACTTGTCTTCCAAATCTAACATTCTATGTCGAGACGAACTCTATTTGTGTAAGATTGAATTCCACCTAGGCACTATCCCCTGGGCACCCAAGCTGTCTGCTTTCAGAATCCTTGAACTGAAGCCCAAACAAGCTAGGCACCACCCCTGTAGCACCTATCCATCACATTAGAGAACAAAATACCTCTTTGAACCGAACTGTCCATGAATCCTGAGGAAGTTGAACCTAAGCAAGAATTGATAATGATCGACGATTAGAAATAACTAAAAAAATAAAGAAAAACAAAAAAAAAATTGAAAAACATGAAAAAAAACAAAAAATATATATAACAAAAAAAAAACATTAAAAAGAACAAAAGAAGAAAACTGGGAAAAAGGCACACACAAAGGCAGGGCGCACATTGTCAAACCAAACATTGGCCCATCACATGAGGTCCTGTCACATGCGTATTAGTCCCATCACGCATACATCTAGCATTGTGCATTGTATCCTGTGTCATCTTCATCAATAAAAATTAGAACGTCTACCTTTGTAAATTATAAAACTGAGTGCTAACGAGGGAAAATGTAGAATCTTTTAGTGTTTGTTCAATACAGGTTCTCAGAACGGAACCAAAAACACCAAAGGTAAAGAACCTACTGTTGACACCAAAAATGTCACTTTGCCTTTTCACACATTCTCGACATCAAATGGCTACATGGAGCCGCATCCTACCATAAACAAGAGAATGCCGCTTCAAGCATCAGATCTTGTCAAAATCAAACAAAAACTGCAAGATCCTTCAAAACAACTAAAAGGATGATACACTTGAAGTTTCGGGCCATTCTAGTATTATTCGATCTAACTTCACTCCTCCGGCAACTGAATAGGCGCTCCAGACGGCGACAGTGTCGAAGACATCATATCTTCGATCAAAGCCTATGGATGATCTCAAAATACCTCTAAAAGGCTTCATGTCAAATTTCAAGTCAAACCGACAACGTTTGACCCTCCATCAACATTATAGCAACAAAATCAATCCTCTCGGCAGCGAAAACCACCGAGGCCATCACTCATCGAACAGAGCACACAGGTGGCTTCAACATGATCTTGAAAGGCCAAGCGTCAAATTTCAAGTCATTCCGATTACGTTTGACCAGACTTTGATGCTCGGAAACAAAATCAAGCCTACCGACTGCAGAGCTTCCCGGGATCATGACATCCAAATAGGAGCTTATGGGTCATCTCAAAATGACTCCAATAGATTCCCTGTCAAATTTTAGGACAATCGAACATTGGTTGACCGTACATCAAAGCGCGACATCTTCCTCGCGGCAAAATCATGTCTAGCAGTGACGGGACCCCAAACGGCTTCAAGACCCAAACAAAAGCCCATGGTTGGTCCTATCTACTAGTCAGGAGGAATCACCTCAAATTTCGGGTCATTCCGACATCGTTTGACCTAGTTTTGACTATTGACGGAAAACTGCCTATAAAGTCTTCGGCTTTTCCAAAAAATAGGAAACTTTGTGCTCCGGTTTGTACAGCTTCTCGTCATATTTTCTTGAAGAGAATCAAGTCAATAAATGAGGAAAAATGTTAAGAAAAATACAGGAGAAAAAAGAAACAAAAAAGATCAAAAAACGGCCAAGAAACAACAACCAAAAGGGGAAAACCCCCATGGTCGCCGGCGACCATAGCCCATGGTCGCCGGAGACCCTGGAAATCCGGGTAGCTGGATTTCCGCCGGATGGCCCGTTTTTCGATCCTTTTCATGTTTCAGGAATTCCAACCCCTATGATTTTCCGAAAATCTAATTTTTGATGCTTGAAATCGACTGATCCTCGTCAACATTTCGGATCCACCGTCAAGAGCATGGAATCATCATTGATCGTTCCAAGATCGCCAACCGACTGACCAATAAAGTACACTTTCTGTCCGACCGATCGAGAAATCGACAGGACAGATGTTACTGGTGTTGGAAATTGTTTGGGCCTCGTGCATGTGATTTCAAAACTTTTGACCCACTTGACTCAGGGATCAAACGTCCACAAGGCCATTAACCATATCCAGGATGCAATCCCTCATACTCTTATATCATGTACAGCAATATTACAAGCAAAACCATGCAAAATAATCTACAAAACATTAGAGAAGCAGATTATACCTTTGCTGTCCGCTTGTACTTTGATGGAGAAGAAAACAACTTTGGATCTCCAAGCCCTCTTAGCCTTCCACGCTATGGCCCGTATCAGAACTCTTCTCTAAAGGAGATGGGTGGGATCTCCTAAAGAAAACTACTAGAAGCTCTCAAGGAAACTAGAAGAGAACTAGAAGGAGAAGAGAATATGTGCAACTATTGCACACTAAGGGGGCTGCACGTTTTTCAAGAGTGTGTTTATTCCAGCCCTTTGTTACTCCTTTTATAGCATTAAGCAACCTCCTTCTCTTGTACTAATTGAAATAGAAGTCTTACTTCTACACCAAATAGTAACCTTACTATTACCACTATTAGAAGTCCCACTTCAAATAGAAATAGTAACTTCCTAATTCCTTCATCTTAGAGTTCTAGTAGGATTAGTATCTTTCCAATAACTTGGGCTAGCATGGGGACCACTAGGGATTCCATAGAAAGCTGGCTCCAACTGGGACACGTGACCCCACATCTCATGTGCAATCCGGGCCCACAGTTAATTGCAAATAATACCACTATATAAATGCAATTGCACTCCAGTCTTAGGAATAAATTACAATGAAGACCCTAAACTTGCCAATTACCACAATTAAGCCCCTCTATCAATATCCATGGATTAATTGGACTAAAAACTGTCCCACCAATTTAGATCCACATCTTATTATCCTTGAGCCCCAATTAATCACAATGATCATCAGTACCATCCAATTAACTCTTAATCGAGATGGGTGCGCACTTACTAATGATAAATCCATTAATTGGCACAAGGGGATAATATAGATAGATTCCATCTTGACCATTGGATGTTCCCATAGTCCTACTACCACATACCCAAGACACCGAGGTGTTGACCTACAGTTGGCCTCACTCATTGGTGACTCAAAGCAAATGAATAGATAGAAACTTGAGTTCATCAATGTCTCAGGATTGAGAGCCTATTGCTAGGGAATTATGAGAGCAAACCTTAAACTCGAGACAGTATTCCATAAGGTGCTTCTCATGGTCCTTCAATACATCCAATGTACCAGCACCGTGATCTAGAATCTTACATTCTGATGATCGAGACAAATAACACTATTTTATAGTGATCAAAGCGCTGCAACCTTATCAGATGAGATGCCCAGTCTCATCACCGGTTGTGAAGATGTTTAAGTATAAGATTTGTGACAAATGTCTCCTGTGTGTGGATCTTATCCAGACACATATATCACATCTAATATACTAACGGGACCCGGTTCATCTCATGAACCATTTATGTCATTTGTATTAGTCAAGTGCATTAAGTAGTAAAACACCATTCATCTCATGAAAGGAAAGCATGATAGTATTGATAAATAAAGAAATTAATCAGTTTATTTACATCATATGATGGATTGAGTCCATACAATCTAACAACTGGCCCATTGGTATTAATCAATGTCTGAAGTTGCATCGCCATCCAACATCAAACAATATGTGGATTAATCGATGATCACCGCAAGAAGAATTCCAAAAGACGACGTACGGCCCGTGACTCTTCAAGCACCCTGGCAACCAATTAATGAAGTTAATTGATCCGTTTTATGACAACTTAATGCGGTCATTAACTCATTATTTTGGACGACCCAATCAGATTCAAGGAAAAAGGAGTTACAAGTCCAAGCAATCATGGCATTAAAACTATGAAACTCCCCTCATCATGGAGATTAAGGCAATTAAATGCCCATCATTCTCCATCGGCCAATCACAAGCAAAGAAAAAGGAGTTACAAAATCAAGAAATAAAAACTTGTAACTCCTCCCATCATGAAGCATCAATGCCATCATTTCTCTTATTATGGGTCATCAATGCCATAAATCACTCCATGGCTACCAAGAGCTTATAAAAAGGGGTCATTCCAAGAGGAGGACACACACGGATACATATAGAGAGACGGATCCATACACACATATACACAAGCAAGAGAGGGAGAAATTCTAAAGAAGTCATGTTACTCTGTTGCAGCAAACGCCACAAGGTGATCAAAGTCCCTTGGGGGGGCACCCCCCTAAGGCAAGGCTCTCTCCCCTTCTATCCAACATGGCCTAGACGCAGCTCTTCAGCCCGTCTACTCGGTTTTTTATTGGATATAGGACTTCCCTTTGGTCTTTATCGTCTAAAAATCTAAGGTTAGAAAGAATCAAAGCATCATATGATCTCATCTGAAGGACGATGGCGAAGCCCATACACGACTTGCGACTGTCTATCTGAATGTGTCCCCACAATTTCCTGAGAAGTTAGATTCCTTTTCTTACTTTTCTATTGTATTTTGTATTTTTTTAAAAGAGAAAAAAAATCACAATTCTTGTCTTTCATTATTGATGAGATTTGTAAATCGCATTTCACGGCACAAAAACCGCCTTTCAAGGCAAACAAACAAAAAAACCACCTTTCACGACAAACAAACAAAAAAACCGCCTTTCACGGCAAACAAAATGAAATCGCCTCTCACGGCAATTAAAAAATTTGTATCTCTTTCTTAAAAATATATGTGCAATGGAAAGTTAGAAAAAAGAGTTGATTTCCTTTCTACTTGTGAAGGTGAATCTCCGGATCACCACTTCAAATTTCAAGTAGAATATAAAATCTGGCATACCCGTTCAAAAAAAATGTTGATGCCCGCTTTCCTCCTCCACTGGACCCCAGCAGCCCCGGGGTGGAAGGAGAGGACGAGAGCCGGGTCCATCACCTACGAGCACGCTAATGGAGGCAAATTCATAATCTTCGGCAAACAAACGACGAAAGAAAGCGGCATCAATCCTCAACGTCGGATTTACGGAAAGCTCTTGAGGTAAGTATCCCTAACTATGAGTCACATGATTTTACCCCACGTCTGGAAATAGAGTCGTTGTAGGCCTCCATAAGCTCTTATAATCAGTACGACAACCATAACATCGTGTTCTCACGAATTGTGTGTTTGCCAACTCAAATCTTGACATTGGAGGATGGAATCCGTGTAACTCGAAACTCTCCATGATAAGCAAAAAAAAAAAGATGATCGAGTCTATCCCTGGTTCTCGTCTAAGCTTGGGTGAAGACCAAGATCCCAAGATCCCTAGAGAGTGACGATTATCCCAGTGACCGTCTTCCATTGATTTAGCTTTTTCGATGCATACCTGAGTTTCATAGTAAAAAAAACATCACTTCAAACATGCATCTTATTCTCACATGCACCTCACATTATTGCTTGAACTATGTTTATAATTGCCATTAAGATCCCCATTATTGCTAGTTAGTTTTAATCTTGCCTTGAACATTCAACTGTGGATGAAAGTCAAAAGACGCTATATATGAAAAATTGAATTGAATTCTATTGCAAGAACAAATGAAATTCTAATAGTGACTTAACTAATCGAAAGATCGACTTCTGATTTAGACAACCGGGGCACAGTTCCACCATCATCTCAAATTAGATCACTGGGGCACAGTTCCCAACCCGCCACGCGATAATACCACGAGCACCGAGGCATAGATCTCGGGTTCTCAATCAAATCAGTAGGTATGTGTTGGAAATAGGTGGGCCTCGTGGATAGGTTTTCAAAACTTTTGACCCACTTGACTCAAGGATCAAAAACCTATAAGGCCATTCAACCACATCCAGGATGAAATCCATCAGTCTCATCAATTATGTACAGCAATAAAATAAGCAACACCATGCAACAAAATAATCTACAACAGATAGAGAAGTAGATTATACCTTTGGAGCCTGGTTGTGCTCTAATGGAGAAGATGACTTGCTAGTTGAAGAAACTCTTTCTTTGTAAACAACTTAAAATCTCCAAGACCTCTTAGTCTTCCACGCTATGACCCGTATTAGATCTATTTTCTCAAGAAGACTGGTGGAAACTTCAAGAGAAAACTCTACTAGAAACTACAAGGAACTAGAAGAGAAAGAGAAGAGAGAGATGTGCAACTCTTGCACACAAAAGAGGGTGGGCGTGCTTCTCCAATTGCTGGACGTCCCAGCCGCTTTGCATCCCTATTTATAGCTTGGCAATCCTCCTCTTTTCTTATTTGAAATAGAAGTCCAATTCCCATTACAAATTAGCAACTTTCTCCCTTTTCTAATTATTATAGAAGTCTTACTTCCACAACAATTAGTAAGTTTACTATTACCACTATTAGAATTCCTACTTTAAATAGAAATAGTAACTTTCTAATTCCTTCATCTTAGAGTTCAAGTAGGATTAGTATCTTTCCAATAACTTGGGCTAGCGTGGGGACCACTGGGGATTCCATAGAAAGCTAGCTCCAACTGGGACACCGCGACCCCACATCTCATGTGCAATCCGGGCCCACAGCTAATTGCAAATAATACTACTATATAAATGCAATTGCACTCCAGTCTTAGGAATAAATTACAATGAAGACCCTAAACTTCTCAATTACCACAAGTAGGCCACTCTATCAATATCCATGAATCAATTGGACTAAAACTGTCCCACCAATTTAAATCCACATCTTATTATCCTTAAGCCCCAATTAATCACAGTGATCATCAGTACCATCTAATTAACTCTTAATCGAGATGGGTGCACACTTACTAATGACAAATCCATTAATTAGCACAAGGGAATAATATAGATAGATTCCATCTTGACTATTGAATGTTCCCACAGTCCTACTACCACCTACCCAAGACACCAAGGTGTTGACCTACAGTTGGCCTCACTCATTGGTGACTCAAAGCAAATTAATAGATAGAAACTTGAGTTCATCAATGTCTCAAGATTGAGAGCCTATTGCTAGGGAATTATGAGAGCAAACATTAAACTCAAGACAGTATTTCATAAGGTGCTTCTCATGGTCATTCAATACATCCAATGTACCAGCACCATGATCCAGAATCTTATATTCTGATGATCGAGACAAATCACACTATTTCATAGTGATCAAAGTACAGCAACCTTATCAGATGAGATGCCCAGTCTCATCACCGGTTGTGAAGATATTTAAGTATAAGATTTGTGACACATGTCTCCCGTGTGTGGATCTCATCCATACACATATATCACATCTAATATACTAATGGGACCCAATTCATCTCATGAACCATTATGTCATATGTATTGGTCATGTGCATTAAGTAATAAAACGCCATTCATCTCATGAAAGGAAAGCATGATATTATTGATAAATAAAGAAATTAATCAATTTATTACATCATCTGATGGATTGAGTCCATATAATCTAACAGTATGTAACTTCTTGTTTTTTCTTTTTGTCCTGAATCAGAATTGATCTTAGAAAAGTAAACCTCACCTTTAGAACGACTTTGCAATTGCATACATCTCAAACAAACATGCCTGCTCAGGGTCGACGGCGACCCTCGACAGTCGCCGTCGACCCTCAACACAGAAAATGAAGGTCGATAGCCACCACAAAAAATATGGTAAAACAAGTTGGTTTTTCTATATGGATTCTCTGTTTGGTGTGAGTTTGGCTAAAATTTTCTTTTTGGTGCAATGGCCACCTAAAGTTTTTTTTTTTTGGTAAAATCCCCTTTATTCTTTATAACATATTTCTTAGATTTATTTTTCATTAATTATATTTAAAAAACCTTAAATTTTAGGGATAATAGCAGAATACCTACCGGTACTTTGGTCATATTTCAGACTACCTCCCTGCACTTTGGTCCTTTGTACTAAACCTACCTGTAGTTTTAATTAACTTGCAAAACTCACGAATTCTGTTAATATTAATGCCGTAGGTCGTATAAATGGTTTTTGGTGCATACTGGTGGCAAATTAGTCTCCCAAAAAGACTTATTTGCCCCTGGGGAGAAAAAATCCCATTGTGTGGGGAGATTCCTAATCGTCCCAAGATTATGCTTAGCTTGCGTGTTTTGGCCCTCAGTCCAGCTGAATGCATCCCGGCTATGGTGCCAGGGCATTAGCCGGGGTCAGGGTGATGGCCTCAGTTTGGCTGAGGCCGACCTCGTCTCTGAGCCCGGCCCCGGCATGCGATCCGGCTGCAACTGTGAAGACTGCCAGCCGAAGCGCATGCCGGAAACACATCTTGCCTCCAAGCGCACGTTGATAAGACAGATGTCATCCTAGCCGTCCAAACCTCTGACAGAGCAACATCCAGCGGCTACAACCCCATCAGGGGGAGGCCCAAGAAGGGATCCGATGAGATCTTCGCTGCCAGTGAGTCCAGACAGGATCAGGCCTAATGTGACTGGCATTTAATGCGATATGGGCTGATCAGACTGGCATTAAATGCTATGTGGGCTGTGATGGACCTTCATTTATTGCTCCATGGGCTGATGATCTCAGCAGCCAGATCATCATGCCCAAGATATAATGTCCAAGAGCCCCTATATATACAAAAAGAGAAAACAAAAACAGGTACGCATAAGAATATACATACATTCTTCCTCCCTTCTTCCCCTTCCCTACTCCTTCCTTAACTCAGTATCCATTCTAATTGAGGCATCAGAGAGCCCGGGGCTGCCCGCAGCCAGGGTCCTTTGACCTTTTTTCTCTTCCCTTTCAGGCCTCGCGAGCCAGCGCCAGCCAGCTCTCAACAGTCATCTTGGTTAAGTCCTCTAAGGCACCCTCTAATTTTGTGAGTAACAGTTTTTGCACTTACAATTGGCGCCATCTGTGGGAAGCGTTGTCAATCTTCCTTCACACTATGGCTGAGAGTGCTGCAAAAGGCGGGAGAACACCCGAAGCAGGCCGCGCAGGAGCTATGGCAAACCATTTCTGTGAGTCCTTGAGGTCCACTCCTGTCTATTTGCGAGGCTATCAGCCCCGCCCGGAGTCACATCCACAGGTGGTGATGACCCCTCTTCAGCCTCCTAGAGGAAGAGACCTTACTCTGCGGCAGACCCGACACAAGTCTCCGATCTTGCTTGACCACCGAAGACATAGTGAGGTTCACAGCTCTGACGAGAGTTTCAATCCTACCTACGAGGAAATCCAGGCGCAGAATGCTACTATCCGAGAGAAGGACGCCCTCATTAGGCGCCTCCAGTAGCAGCTCAAGGAGACAACTGAAGCAGCTGACACCGCCAGGCAGCGTCTGCAGCGAGCCAGCGGAGGAGATTCTTCTCGTCACCAGTAGATTACCCCTCCCCAGGGGGACCTTAGGATTCATTTGGACGAGAGGAGACGCAGTCGAGCTAATGACGAGGGCTCCAGCAGCAACTGTAGCCTTTCGAGGAAACGGTCGGAAGATATTCCCGAGGTCCGTCATGACGCACAGGGATGGCTTGAGGAGCAGATTTAGCAGGCAGTTCGGCAGAACCTGGAAGTAGCTACAGAGTTCGGCATTCCTGGAACCTGGAAGTTCGGCATTCCTTCATAAAGAAGTTTCAAGCCTACAGAGTTGTTCCTAAGACAGACGCCGATATAATGGCTCTAAGAATGAGGCAGGGCGAGAACGTCACTCAATTCGCGAAGCGATTTTGGACGGTCTACAGCCAGATCGATGGCTCTAAAGACGAAGTAGCGATCTTCGCGTTCCAGAACGCCTTGCTGCCAGATAACGGTCTCCGAAAGTACCTGGCTGGCAATCCTGTGGCTTCGATCTCGGCCTTGATGGCCAGGGTGAATCGTTTCATAGCTCAAGAAGATGACCAGTTCAGAGCCAGGGAAAGCTTTCATGTCAGCCGAAAGGATCGGGACGGCAAGTCTTCGAAGAAGGAAGATCGGTCCTCCAGAAGAGAAGAACCGAGCCAACATAAAGCCCCGACCAGCTCGGCGAAGGCTTCAGCATCTGCCTATAGGGACAACAAGAAGCTCAGGCTGTCTTCCGATCCTTACAAAGCTGTTGATACCATATTCAAGGAGCCTATCCATAAGATTATGAATAAGATCAAATCGAGGCCATATTTCAGCTGGCCGCAGCCCATGAGGGGCGATTCGGCCAACCGCGACCAGAGCAGATTCTGTGCGTACCATAGGCAGAACGGCCACAATACTGAGGAATGCAGAATCCTCAGGTCTCATTTGGAGAAACTCGTTCAGGACGGACATCTCAAAGAGTATGTCAAGGCGGGCACCGGGGATGAGTCTCGAGCTCAGCGCCGAAGTGAAAGGGGTCAGGACAGTGATGAGTCCGAAAAACTCATTAGCGTCATACACCTCGCTCCCCCTCCCAGGGGGAGTAATCAAGCGCGCGCCGAGGTACGGCGGGCATCCCATGAAAAACAGGTGATGGCAGCCGAGCTCGAACCGGTTGCGAAGAGGGCCCGCAGAGAGCAACTCAAGATTTGGTTTTCAGATGGCGACCTGGACGGTGTACAACTCCCACATAACGATCCGCTTGTCCTCACGTTGAAGCTGAAAAACTGCAGAGTCCAGAGGATCCTTGTCGACCCCGGCAGTTCATCCGAGGTCCTCTACTTCGACTGCTTCAGAAAGATGGACCTCTCGGAAGCAGACCTACAGGAGGCCCAAACTCCGTTAATAGGGTTCAGTGCCCAACCTGTGTATCCAAAGAGGAGAGTGACCCTTAAAGTTCAAATTGAAGGAGCCTCTGTAATGGTGGTCTTCCTCGTGGTTGACCCGCCATCCCCCTACAATGCCATCATGGGTAGGACTTGGCTTCACAGCATGGAAGCAGTGCCCTCTACTCTCCACCAGAAGTTGAAATTCCCGTTGGAAGATGACGGCAGGGTGAGGGTAGTAACGGTTCGGGGGGATCAGCACATGGCTCAACAGTGCTTAATGGCCGTGGCGCCCGGAAATCGCGAGCCCAAGCAGGTCAACGTGGTCGAGCTAGAGAAGGAGCTGAATGGAGTTGGCCAAGATCCCGAGAAAAAGAGCGTGGAGGAACTGACCGAGGTCAGGATCAGCCCACATGATCCAGAGAAGTACTTCCTGCTCGGCAGTCAGCTCACCGAGCCGGAACGGTCCGGAATGACCGAGTTCCTATTCCATAACATAGAAGCCTTTGCTTGGACCCCAGAAGAAATGCCTGGTATTCATCCCAAGATCATTTGCCATAGGCTGAACGTCGATCCCAAGCATAAGCCAGTGATGCAGAAAGCTCGCAGGACCGGACTACCACAGACAGAAGCTGTGGTCGAGGAGGTCGGCAAATTACTTGAAGCTGGGGCGATCAGGGAGGTGCAATACCCGGTCTGGCTTGCCAACACGGTGGTGGTCAAAAAGAAGACTGGCAAGTGGAGGGTGTGCGTCGACTTCACTGATCTCAACAAGGCCTGCCCTAAGGACAGCTTCCCACTCCCGAAGATTGATCAGATGATCGACGCCACCGCTGGCCACGACCGGATGAGCTTCCTCGACGCGTATCGAGGCTACCACCAGATACCTTTGTACGCTCCGGATGAAGAGAAGACTGCGTTCATAACACCCAGAGGCATCTACTGTTATAAGGTAATGCCTTTCGGATTAAAGAACGCAGGCGCCACCTACCAGCGCCTTGTCACCAGAATGTTTAAGGCGCAGCTCGGCAATACTGTTGAAGTGTACATCGACGATATGGTCGTCAAGTCCAAGCAGGCCGTAAACCATTTGGCTGATCTGGCTGAGGTGTTTGCCATTCTGAAAAAGTATGAGCTGAAACTGAACGCCTCTAAGTGTGCCTTTGGCGTCGGTTCAGGCAAGTTCCTGGGGAGTTTGGTCACGAGGAGAGGAATTGAGGCAGATCCGAATCAGATCTCCGCCATCCTCAGGGTGCAGAGCCCGGCTACCGCGAAAGAAGTCCAGAAGCTCACTGGCATGGCTGCCGCACTGAATCGATTCATCAGCAGATCCTCAGATAAGTGCCAGCCCTTCTTTAAACTGTTAAGGAAAAACTCTAAATTTCAGTGGACCCCAGAATGTGACCAGGCCCTACAAGCACTTAAGGCTTACCTTTCTTCACCCCCTTGCTTTCAACCACAAAGCCAGGGGAAGTATTATATTTATACCTAGCGGTCTCGGATCGAGCCGTGAGCTCAGTCCTCATCAGGGAGGAAGAAAATCAACAAAAACCGGTTTATTACACGAGCAAATCGTTCCCCGATGCCGAGACCAGATATACTCAATTGGAGAAGCTCGCGTTGGCATTAGTTAGTGCCTCCCGCAAGCTCTCCCATTATTTTCAAACTCATACTGTAGTGGTGGTTACAAAACACCCGCTCAAGTCTGTTTTTCGAAAGGCTGATTTTTCAGGAAGGCTTTCGCGGTGGGCGATAGAGCTCGGACAATATGACATTCGATACCAGCCCAGAACAGCAATCAAAGCTCAGATTCTGGCGGACTTCATTGTAGAGTTCATACCTCCGACCTCGGCGCCAACTCAGCTCGGCCCCAAGCCCGGGGATGACGAACTCGAGGTACCACTCCTAGAAGATGAGCTACCTCAAGGCCAACCTACGGCCTCGGTCTGGAAGGTCTTCGTAGATGGTTCGTCAACCGCCAAGCAAGCTGGAGCCGATGCCGTCCTCCAAACCCCAGACGGGTTAGTTATTGAGCAGGCCCTCACCCTGGATTTTAAAGCGTCGAATAATGAAGCGGAGTATGAAGCCTTGTTAGCCGGACTGAGCAGCGCCAAAATCCTCAGAGCTCGGCAGCTAATTGTCTACAGTGATTCTCAGCTGGTGACTAACTAGTTGACAGGAGAGTATCAAGCTCGAGATGACAGGATGTCTGCCTACCTCGCCCTAGCAAAGAAGTCTCTCTCAAAATTTCAGACAGCTGAAGTTAAGCAGATCGGCAGAGGATCGAACTCCCACGCCGATGCCCTAGCCAGCTTAGCCTCCGCTGTTGAGGCAGGGAAGAAGAGAACTATCGAAGTGGGATCGCTGGCAAAACCCAGTATAGAGTTTCAGTCACCTCGGGAAGTCCTTTGTCTCGACTTCGGCCGAAGCTGGATGGATTCAATTATATCCTACCTTAAGGACGACAAGCTCCCAGAGGACAAGATTGAGGCTCATCGGCTTAGATTGAAAGCTACACGGTTTTGGTTATCCCCCGAGGGTAAGCTCTATAGAAAGTCATTCACTGGCCCGTACCTTCAGTGCGTCCATCCAAGTAAAGTTGAGGACTTTCTCTATGAAATACATGAGGGGATCTGTGGAAGCCATATAGGAGGGAGATCATTAGCTTACCGTGCAATCAGTCAAGGGTACTGGTGGCCATATATGCAAAAGGATGCGCGGTTATATGCCAAGAAATGTGAGAAGTGCCAGAAGTTCTCCCACTCCCTCCATCAACCAGCACAAGATCTGAGCCCACTCTCCAGTCCGTGGCCCTTCGCCCAGTGGGGGCTGGACATCGTGGGACCACTCCACCGAGCTGCAGGAAATAAGAGATGGTTGATAGTGGCGACCGATTATTTCACCAAGTAGATAGAAGCAGAGTCGCTGTCTTCCATCACTGAGCGAGATACGAAGAACTTTGTTTGGAAGAACATCATCACCAGATTCGGCATCCCACGAGTCCTGGTCTCGGATAACGGCACCCAATTTGATTCCGCCGCATTCAAGAACTTCTCCAAGGAGCTCGGCATCAGGAACCACTATTCCACCCCAGCATATCCGCAGAGCAACGGCCAAGCGAAGATCTCCAATAAAGTGGTGCTTGACGGGCTGAAGAAGCGACTAGATCAGGCAAAAGGAAGATGGGTAGAAGAACTTCCAAGCGTCTTATGGGCCTACAGAACGACTCCAAGGCGTTCCACCTCGGCAACCCCGTTTTCCCTTGCTTATGGGATGGAGGCAGTCATCCCTCTTGAGGTCGGCCTCCCGACCCTGAGATCGAAACTCTTTGACCGAGGCCAGAACGAAACGAACATTGCTCGGGAACTGGATCTCGCCGACGAGCGCAGAGAGTCGGCGATCATCAGATTGGCTGATTATCAGCAACAACTGGCCAGAGGTTACAACCGAAGGGTCAGGGAAAGAAGGTTCTCAGTTGGGGATTTGGTCCTAAAGAAGACACTCCCAGGGGATCGGGACCCAGGCCAGGGCAAGTTGGCACCGAACTGGCATGGACCATTCAAGGTAGTCGCCATCGCGGGGCAATCAGCTTACAAACTCGAAGATATGGATGGTCGGCAGTTACCTCGGCCATGGAACGTGTCACACCTCAAAAAGTTTTACTTTTGATTCTGTATTTGAGTTGTTCTAAGCCTTTAATGAAAGCAATTTCCGTTCTTGTCCTTGCCCCCGATGCCAATTCATGAGTAGAAGTCCAACTTGGCGACAACCATAATGAGATTGCCACAAGGCTGGTCCGCGCACCACCTCGGCATGAAGCCTCCGGGCCATGATGAGATTGCCGCAAGGCTGGTCCGCGCACCACCTCGGCATGAAGCCTCCGGGCCATGATGAGATTGCCGCAAGGCTGGTCCGCGCACCACCTCGGCATGAAGCCTCCGGGCCATGATGAGATTGCCGTAAGGCTGGTCCGCGCACCACCTCGGCATGAAGCCTCCGGGCCATGAGGAGATTGCATTGCGGCTGGTCCGCGCACCACCTCGGCATGAAGCCTCCGGGCCGTAACGAGATTGCCGCGAGGCTGGTCCGCGCACCACCTCGGCATGAAGCCTCCGGGCCATAATGCGATTGCCGTGAGGTTGGTCCGCGCACCACCCCGGCATGAAGCCTACGGGCCGTGAAGTATGCACCACCTCGGCACAGGGCCACTGCAGCCACGTCAATACTGCTCAAAGACCTCGGCATCGAATCATGCCACACCACTTTAAATTACCCGTCCCTTATGATTTTGTTAAAGACGAACACAAGCGCTACGGAGAAATCAAACATACAAAAAGAGCAGACCGAAGAAGAGAATGGTAGAGAAAATTCAATTCATTAATTCCTGGGAGAGTTTACATTTTGAAGTACACAAGGCATACACAGGAACTTCAAAAAAAAAAAAAAAAACAAAACTTGAGGCAGTGAAGACTTCAAGGTTCCCGCGGAGCCGGATTGCTGGGGATATCAGCTGAAGCGTCCCGAGGGGTTGAGCTACTAGGGACGTCGGCCGTGGGTTCGATAATGACTCTGTTATCCGGGGCCGACAGACCGGGACAGCTCGGCGGATCCACGAAGGATGGATGATCCTCCGAGACTCCCGCCTCCCTCAAAGAGGCGCGCCATGCCTTGAGCCACGTCTTGTCCCGGACACGGAACACCTTCGCGCCGTAGTAAGCAGTCGCTTGGGTGGCCGCATCCTGGAAGGCAGCTTCGCTTTCAGACCTGATTTTGGCTTCCGCTTCGTCCGCCCGCTTTGACTCTGCATGAAGGTCACTCCTCAGGCTCTCCACCAAGGCTTCGAGGTCGGCAATCTTAGTCTTGTTGCTCTCGATTTCCTCCACTGCCTCCCCGAGCCTAGCCTGAAGGTCGCCCTTGAGTGCCTCCAGTTGGTCCACCCTCGAAGCGCTGGCCCCCAACGCCTCCTCGAGCTCCTGCTTCTCTTCAGCAAGGCTAGTCACTAAAGGACCTTGCTTGTTGAATCTGTCGATGATTACCATCGACTTTTGCAACGTCTGCCAAAAGAATCATGAAGAGATTAGTAGCCGGAACGGAATACAAGTATACAAGGAAAGATGAGCAAAACCAGTAAGATTACCTGGAAGCAGGAATGCAGCAGCGACGTCATCAGCTTCGGGTCGCTCATCCTCTCCAGCCGAGCCATGTCGCGCGGGAGTGCGCAAGCATGGCTGAGTGTCTCGAGCACGAGGGAGTCTGGTTTCTTGTGGATGCAGTCCTCCACCGTCATCAGCCTCCCTGGCTCGAGAAGGAAGCTCGGCGTCCAGAGCGCCGGCTCGGCTAACCGCGACGCTTGTCTTGAGCTCCCCTCGCCCTCCCTCGGTCTTTTCCTCGAGGAGCCCGTGTTGTGCACGACCTCGGGATATTGCCGGGTCTCCGGGCCTGGATCCGGAATCAGCACTTCCTCTTCCACGACCGGGAGGGACTCGACAGGACTGGGGGCTGAGCGCCCGGTAGGATCCCTCATTACCGGCGGGGGGGATTCATCCTCGTCCCCAAGCGCTTGTGCCTCCAGGTCCACGAACGCCAGGACTCGCGACGTTTCCCCCTGATCAGGCAGGGAACGCCTGGCCCTTCTTCTCAGGGGGGTGCGACTTGATTGAGGCTCGGGGGAGGACCTCATCTCGGGCGATGCCTCAGCACCGGTTGCGGCTTGTGAAGGTCCCCCTTCTTCAAACGCCACCTCTAGGCGACTGCAAGCGTGGGGCTCACTTGTTCCGGGGGTCTCTCCTTGAAACGACTGCGGGAGTAATACAGATCTTTTGTTGTACCCCCGGTACCTCGGCTCGTAGCCCAACAGCGCCCAGGCGGATCTGTTGGAAAACTCGGTGCACCTTCTAATTGCTTGGAGCCATTCCTCGTTCCTCTTCCAACCGTCCTGCCTGGCCTATAGCTTCCTCTCGCGGGCAGCTGCATGACAAATCACAGGGAAATCAGTCCGGCAAGTTCTAAAGCAAAGAGGGAAAAGAGATGCAGTAATAAGTAGAGGGGATTACTTGGAACGACCCCGGGGTGACGCGGCACTCTATGCGCCCTATTCGCCTCAGCGCCGAACTCCCAATTCCCCGAGACGCACAGGAGGTCGTCTCCGGCATATTTGCTAGAGTCCTCGAGTGCCGTGACGAAGCCCGTGCATCGAGGCCTGACTCGGAGGTAATAGCAATCCTCCTTGGCCTTGCATATATCATAGACATCCTCGATGTCGTGGACGCCGAGGTCGATGCCCAGGTTTTTGTTCAGAGCGGCTGTGCCCATGATGACTTTGTAGCTATTGGGCGATAGCTGGCACGGACTCAGAGCCCAAGTGCTGAGGCAGGCTCTGAGGAGTGGATCTAGGGGGAACCTAACTCCACCCTCCACGATGGCAATCAGCGGGAAAGGCATCCAGCCCCCCGAGTACGAGCGGAGTGCATAATCTGCAGGGTCCGCTCGTCTGATCAGCACATCTTCCGGTATCTCGTACGCCATCCTAAGTCCGTCTAGGGCTATGTCGTTCTCTACCCAATGACTGTAGATCCCCATTTGAAAAGCAAGAGGAAGGAAAGAAGGCCTAGAAGGGGAAAAACTAACAAGAAAAAAGGGACTCACACTAGGCGAATGCAAGCGAAGAACCCTCTCAAGCTCACGTTGCAGCGATCTATTCTGCAGTAAGAAACTCCTGGGCCAGTTCTTCGAACGTAAAAGATGAAAAGGAGAAGACGACGACGACGATGACTCCTTATGTATTAGCAGAAGCGTCGCTCCACCCCAAGCGCCATTTTCGAAGTTCGAAACGTCGCATCGGGCTGCCGTACGCGTCCCATGTCCGGCGGCGCGGTCGATCAGATGGGGACGCGTGGCGTTGCCTATCCCACTTCTTCATGATTGACGCGTAGCATTTATTGCCTTGGGCGGGAAAGACACTGGGATAAGATTGGACGCCAGCTGTTGCCAACACGACCTCTAACAGCAGCAGCACCTTCGTAGCTTCCGACTCCACTGAGTCTGGGACCCCGAGGTAGCCACAAGCTAGGGGGCTATTGTGTGGGGAGATTCCTAATCGTCCCAAGATTATGCTTAGCTTGCGTGTTTTGGCCCTCAGTCCGGCTGAATGCATCCCGGCTATGGTGCCAGGGCATTAGCCGGGGTCAGGGTGATGGCCTCAGTCCGGCTGAGGCCGACCTCGTCTCTGAGCCCGGCCCCGGCATGCGATCCGGCTGCAACTGTGAAGACTGCCAGCCGAAGCGCATGCCGGAAACACATCTTGCCTCCAAGCGCACGTTGATAAGACAGATGTCATCCTAGCCGTCCAAACCTCTGACAGAGCAACATCCAGCGGCTACAGCCCCATCAGGGGGAGGCCCAAGAAGGGATCCGATGAGATCTTCGCTGCCAGTGAGTCCAAACAGGATCAGGCCCAATGTGACTGGCATTTAATGCGATATGGGCTGATCAGACTGGCATTAAATGCTATGTGGGTTGTGATGGACCTTCATTTATTGCTCCATGGGCTGATGATCTCAGCAGCCAGATCATCATGCCCAAGATATAATGTCCAAGAGCCCCTATATATACAAAAAGAGAAAACAAAAACAGGTACGCATAAGAATATATAGACATTCTTCCTCCCTTCTTCCCCTTCCCTACTCCTTCCTTAACTCAGTATCCATTCTAACTGAGGCATCGGAGAGCCCGGGGCTGCCCGCAGCCAGGGTCCTTTGACCTTTTTTCTCTTCCCTTTCAGGCCTCGCGAGCCAGCGTCAGCCAGCTCTCAACAGTCATCTTGGTTAAGTCCTCTAAGGCACCCTCTAATTTTGTGAGTTACAGTTTTTGCACTTACACCCATCATTTCCCCCTTTCCAAATTCTGAACCTAATCGATCTACAACTCTCCCTCTCTCTAGCCTGCGCTCCTCATCTCCTCTCTCCGAAACCGGAATAGATGCCAGCTGAAAAATCGATAAATCGGACTGTACGGATGGCGGCTTCCATCTACATGCTGAAAAATTGCTAAAAGCTTGAGAAATGTCGAGATCGGACTGTATAGACGGTGGCTTTAGGTTGCGGTAGTGATCGGCTGTGAGCACGACGAGACGGAAGTCGATGACGAAGTCTGTTAGAGTTTCTATAGATGGGGGAATTGTGAACGAGTGTTTTGGGAAGGAAGACGAATGGTTAGGTGGATCAGACGGTTTGCATTGAGCGAGGGTGGGGTTTTGAAGAGGGAGGAGGGCTTTGAATTGCAGGGAATGGGTTTGGATTGCAGGGAGGGTTTTGGATTGCAGGGAGAGGGAGGAGGGTTTGGATCGCAGGGAATGGTCTCTTTCATCCACTGCAACTGCAACATTGATTTAAAGAGAAAACATTGCCAATTTCTGCAGCTTGGGGGTGTCACTTCCAAGTTGAGACCACCATCTATTTGTTAAAATTTTAAATCAAGTTTAAGATCATAGAATTATGATTTATAAGTTGTGATCACCAAATCCATAACCTATCCAAAATGGCTAATTGCTCTTTTTGTCATGCTGGTCCCTCTTTAGTTTGACCATTTGGAGCACCCGTGAAGTTTTAGGAAATAGGAATGGACATTAGTGTTTACATCACTATTCGTCGTTTCTCCTCATAGAGGAGCATTTACATTATTGAGACAGTGTTATGTTAAACTTTCATGGTGGTCTCTCTCAGTTTTTTTTTTTTTATGTTTTTTTTGTTAAGAGTTATGACTTATGAAACAAATGCTATGGTGATATGGATGTTTACTGTTCTGATTTTGGAGAGGGAGGAGGGCTTTGGATTGCAGGGAGATCGTCCAAAGAAACCATGATTTTTGAAGCGAGATATCGTTGAGAAAACGAGGGTTTTTGAAGATCTGAGATGAGTTTTAGGAGAATTTCATGAGAGAACGAGAGGGTTTTTGGTGATGCAGAGGAGAGAGAGACAGAAGAGTAAGACCTATATCACGATGGTAAATTTATCATTAGATTAATAGACACATCTATATATAGAGGGGTAAATTTGTCATTCCATATTTTCCGTCACGATCATCTCTATTTGCATTTTGATGTAAAATATAGGTATGTTTAGTACAAAAGACCAAAATATAAGGGGTAGTATGAAATAAGACTAAAGTACATATAAGTATTCTGCTATTACCCATAAATTTTAACATATGTTCAATTTTGGGTCGGAGATTACCACGGGCTTTGTTAAGAGTGATTTAACACGGAGATTTGTTGTTGAAAAGGTGCGACCGAGAGACTTTGAAGCTTAAAAGCTTGCTGGTGAAAAGCTACGACCAAAAATAGTCTCATGACAGAAGGGAAGGGAAAAAATTGAAAAAAAAAAAAAAACCGACTCTCCCGAAATTTTGAACACTTTGGACTTGTTTCTCTGACCTTCGAATTCCACAAAAGGTCCTGGCCGTAGCATGTAAGATTGATATCATCGTTCTTTTTATACATCACTCCTCCTCTCACTCCCCAGTGTCAGGAAGGAGGGATGAAGCCCAGATGCTTTTCTTTACTCTCTTTACCTGCCTAATTTACAAGTTACTCTTTCTATTTATATTTTTTGTTGGGAGTTAATTTTTTTTTCTATCTAAAAATGGCAACAGTAATAAGCAAAGTCGTTGTTATTTAACAACTGATTCATTTCAGAGCATTTGACAAAAGAAAGAGGAGCAGGAGGATTTCATAGATCTACGCGGACAAACACCCCACTACTCCAAATATCCATAGACAAATTACATACATATACGGACGGCTTCGTTCCTCGATCGTGTCAGGACAGGGGAGGAACAACAGATCCGATCGATCCCAACGAAGAGAAGAGAAGAGAAGAGGAGAGGAGAGAAGAGAAGGGAAAAAGGACATTGGGGTTTTACTTCATTGCTGCCTTCTGGGCTTCTGTGGCTTCCAATCCCAGATCTTGAAAAAGGAAGAAAAAAAAAAGAGTAGAGATCGTGGGTGGGGGTGAAGGCATTCAGATGGGAATGCCCGAACGATGAGCAATTTG
Organism: Camphora micrantha; assembly: GCA_003546025.1. Classification (NCBI taxonomy): domain Eukaryota; kingdom Viridiplantae; phylum Streptophyta; class Magnoliopsida; order Laurales; family Lauraceae; genus Camphora; species Camphora micrantha. The sequence continues at coordinate 37,019,992 of QPKB01000012.1, read as the reverse complement.
GGAGACGAAGAAGAAGAAGAGGAAGAGCAATTCTTCGAGTCTCTTGATCGGATCCTCTCGTTGTCTTCATCATCGTCTACTTCATCGTCTGATAACGACGAAGAAGGAGATTGCATAAGAAGAATAAGAAGCCCTTTCCCTGATTATGCACCGTCGCCGTTGGCTTCATCGTCGACAGCGGACGCAATTCCCTCCATGGCTGTCTCTATGTACCACGTCTGGATCACAGAGCCCACATCGGTGGAGGAGCGACGGATCCGGCTCCTGTGCCAGATGGGCCTCAGCGGCGACAAAACCCTCTCCAGGCTAAAATCTGACGACGGCATTAGCAGAGAAGGAGAGATCAAGAGATCGATCTCCTCCTGCGACGACCATCGGCATCTGCTACAGGCAAATGGCCACACTTGTAGTAGTGTATCATCATTCAGCAGTCGATCCAGGTCTGACAGCGCGGCCGATGGTTCAAGATCATCATCAGCCAAAAACCATTGTAATTCTTCTTCATCCCCTCCTCAAATTCATTCAATTCAATCAGCATGTCAATCGGACATTGCAATTAATCCTCATGTAAATAACACTGCACACACCCCTTTGCTCTCGAAACATTCAACCAACAATGGATTGCTGGCCACCAATAATAAGCCCCCAATTGGGAAATTCTCTCGGAAGGGGGCGGCGGCAGCGGCTGAAGAGATCAAACCAGACTCCATGAATTCCCCTCTTGTTCCCACGATGGCGGATGACAATTTGGATGACACTACTTTGGTCTTTGCCGACAACCCTAGTCAGGGTCGGTTGTGCACGATCAAGAATCTCGACAATGGCAAAGAGTTTGTCGTCAATGAGTTTGGGGAGGATGGCATGTGGAACAAACTCAGGGAGGTTGGGACCGGCCGTCAGCTCACCCGGGAGGAATTCGAGATGTGCGTGGGCCACTCCCCCATTGTTCAGGAACTGATGCGGAGACAGAATGTGGAGGAATCCAGTAGGAAGAAAGATGACTTGGACTATAGTGGGAGCAGTGGCGGATCCAGGTCGAAGAAGAAAGGGGGCTGGTTCAAGAGCATAAAGAATGTTGCCAGCACAGTGACAGGTCACAGGGAAAGGCGGAGCAGTGACGAGAGGGATACCTCCTCAGAGAAGGGCGGGCGTAGGTCGAGTTCTGCTACGGACGACAGCCAGGATGTCCTGTTCCACATGCCCCAGAAGACAAAGGTCCGGCAATATGGAAAATCCTGCAAAGAGCTCACAGCACTTTACATGAGTCAAGAGATTCGAGCCCACAATGGATCCATTTGGACTATCAAGTTCAGCTCCGATGGGCGCTACCTAGCGAGTGCAGGGGAAGACTGTTTAATTCACATCTGGCAAGTCATGGAGTCCAAGAGAAATGGCGAACTGTTTACTGAGAAGCTTGAAGATGGAAATTCAAATCCTTTCTTCGCCATCAATGGTTCACCTGAACCGGCACTAGTCTCATCCAACATGGAGAACCATTTTGAGAAGAAGAGGAGGAAGGTTTCTTATAGCAGGAAGTCCATGAACTTGGACCATGTTCAGCTGCCTGATAATATTTTTGCACTTTCAGAGAAGCCATTCTGCTCTTTCCAAGGCCACCTTGCAGATGTGTTTGATCTCTCATGGTCCAAGTCCCAGGTTATCCTCTATTCTATGCTTTTATGTTGATATATTTCACCTTCTTCTTTTACTGGTATTGAACACTTCAGGAGGTGATTATATTGAATCTTGGCTTGGAATAATCCTTTGTTAATTCCTAGATATACTTTACAAATTATACCTTGAACTTTCATAGTATTAATGCTCCATAGTAGATTATTCCCATCTCTCTTGCTTCAATTGATCCTCTCTCTCTCTCTCTCTCTCTCTCTCGTATGACTGGCCTGATTTGTTAGGTGATATTGCAAGGGTTGAAAGAAGACTGATGCTGGTGGTGGTGTTATTTGCAATTGATATTTGACAAAAAAAAGTTACATGTTATTGAAAACCCCCTTAAAACCCACAATCCTCCATGCCCAGCAACAGCAACTCTCGACTATCCTTTGCATGATTTTGTTTTACTTTTTTGTTGCAAATATGTTGTGTGCTTTTGGTTGTTTCTTTCCTCTTTTTTTTATTTTACTATCACTTATAGCCGAAACAAAGTTTGTAGTACTACTTTACTAGGGTAACTTAGGGGTATAGTATATGTATTCCTTTTTTCTTTTCACACTCCACCACCTCTCCTTTCAAGCTCATGACACAATGGAGGAAAGCATCGAAAGACTGCTAATTAAATGCTTGAATTGGGTTGAGACTTTGTAGTGTAAACTTTCATTAAGATGAATGGACCATAACTAAGAAGTGCTAAATGGAATTATTTTTTAATGGTCAAGTGCTAAATGGAAATTGATCTCTATATATTGTGTTCACTTGAATGATATCATTATGAGCAATATGAATAGCACTTCTTTTGGGGGATGGGTAATTTTATTAGAAAACTAGATGGTATTGAAATAACGTACAACATCCAATAAAAAAAAAATAGTAGAGGAGACTTATACCATAACAAACACCAAAATACAGCAATGAGAGAAACGAGGATAACAAGAAAAATCCTACAAGGGAATCAACCTCATGTACCCAATGCTTTGCCAACACATTTGCTTTGTATTTAGTAGATTGAATCACTGGTCTAAAAACCAACTAAAACTCAACAACACAGACCTGATCTCATTAAAAATATATTGCAACTTCTATGGAGCCTTATCTTAGACTAGAAACCCAAAAGATATGACACGACGGATAGAGGGGGAAGATTGATCAATGGGATTTTTGTGAGACCCCAATCCCCCTGGGTAATCCCTTGAGGCAAGACCAGGTCAAGTGATCCTTTGAGCCAAGAAAGGGGAATCCGTGGGGTTGGAACGCTTCGGTAGCACCGTGAGGCTTTGTCTAAGTCCCACATCAGAAATATCCAATTCCTAACCGTAGGCTTATAATGTGCGACTTGGCCTTAATCCCATATGAGGCCTTTTAAAACCGTGCGGCAATATTGGGTAGCGGACAATATCATGTGGATAGTAGGCTTGGGTCGTTACAATTTTGACCTATCTGCCAAGCCTATGGGCCTTGGGTTGGATCTAACCCTTTATCTAAAAGCCCGTGCTGTGGGATCCAATCAGATCTGATACTAACGCTGAAACTCAAATCCTGCAGGACATCTTTCATCAAAGATACTCAACAAAGAAACAATGAACATACCTGCATTTCATTGTAAAATGCAGAATCCCCTTAAATTTTTGTGATTTGCCACTACAACAAATTTCTGCAACCAGACTGTTAGATCATATTGCCAGTAGGAAAGTAATCTAAGGCCATAAAGACTATAGCCTCCACTCTTTACTTCGAGATTTCAAGTTTAAATGCTTTGTGGTGGAGAGCTTACAACAAAATTCCTGCCATGGCACAATTGGTTGAGGCAAAAATGAAAACTTTCTCGTGGAAGATCTCTTCCAAATTTGCAACTGCATGGGATCTTTCAGTCATGATTGAGTATTGGATAGCTTCAAGGTGGAGTTGTCAAGCGAATAGTTGAAGGAGCAGTCATGGAGGGAGGGTTGGGTGGTGTTAATGTGATTACTGAAAGGTTTAGGTTCTTAGGGTGGGTTATAGTGGATGAGAGGGGTTGGGGAGGTAGTCTTTTTCTTCTAATTCATTAGTGTTGACATTCAATTTGTAGTGAGGTGATGTTGGCAAGGTTGCATTAAATTTTTTGATTGGTAATTGAGTAAATTGCATTAAAGATGAAATGATAGTTGTCACATCCCAGTCCCGAGATTCCTTGGCTAAGGGTAATCCCTGAGATGTGACATGCGTACTCCCGTGAGATTCGCACATGTCTCGGGTCAAGTATGAATCACGAAGGATAAAATTTCACTTTTCCACTTGTGAGACATGCACATCGACACCCGTCCCTGTACATTTCAAAGCGGAAGCGTTCATAACATTCTATATTTTGATATCATACCATGATCTCTCAATAACATTCAATTTCATTATGCAAAAGATGATTTCATTAACTAACCAAAAGTAGGGATCTTAAAACTTACCCTACATCACTATTACAAAAGTATACTTATTTACAATATTTCCAAAAGTATTATCTATAACCCAACATGTTCCACCTTGGTTATAATGAAACAACAAATGAGTTTTCCCAAATACACTCAAAAGATAGAGATGAGACGCTCTCTGATGGAATGACTAGATGGCACCCTCGACCGTCCATTCTTCTAAACCTGGAGGTACCTTAACGGCCTCCTCTTCCTCTGCAGTCTCCTCAAGACCGGGGGCGGAAACTGTGTCTGTAACACCAAAGTATAGATAGTGAATACGACGATTTGGCAAAGTATAAGCAGTAAATGATCTGCACATGTTGCATCAATTTTGAATAATAGACAAGTAATTTGAAGGAGAGCATATAATAGTAAACTAGGTAGTTGTGTAATCAAATTAATCATGCTTTATGAGTCAATGATAGATGAGACGGGAGTTAGATTAATGAAATTAAGTTTTCCCATTGAGGTGCGTCCTTGTTTATTATCTCTACGGAGATTTATTGTGTCTTCGGACACGTGCTTGGGCACCCATTGTGCTTTTAGCACTTCCCACGCAAGCCCTAACCCTAGGCCTTGCATCAATTGGTATCTCAGAGAGAAGATCCACATCGCTCCTATCCGTCTTCGGTCATTGATCGGAGCCTACCCATCGTAAACCGAACCAACCATTGCCAAGATCCCTTACCACAAATCCCCACCCCAGTCCCCTTCCAAAAAAATAAAAAAATAAAAAAATAACACTCGCCCAAACCCAACCCATCTCTGCCAATCCCCACCACCAAAAACCACAAACCCAATCATGAAAAACCAGACTCCATCCAAATCCCAAAATCCAGTCCCCAAATCTCCATCTTCTCCACCGTCCGAAACACCCTTCAGAGCTCCCCTTTTCCAACCGACTTCACGGAATTGCTACCCAGCCAGCAGCATTCCAACCAGTGAGCCCTCCTCCTCCTTCTTCCCCAGGCCCTTCCTCCTCCTTCCCCTAGATCCCGACGCAAACCCTTCCCCACTCCCAACCCACCAAAACCCCGAGAGAAAAAAAGAAAAAAAAAAGAAAAAAATAAAGAAGAAGAAGACGGAGTACAAGGGGAACGTGCCCCGAAGTCGTCCTCGCCGTCGTGTCGCCCTCGCTGTCGTCGCCGTCACCGTTGCTGCCACTCGCCCGTTGCGTCTCACCGCTGCCACTCTCGCCTGCTCGCCATCGCCCTCTCTGGTCTTCTCTTTCTTTTCGTTGGAGCATATAGCAAAACAATAGGGATTTCATGACCTTTTCATTCCTTCGACACAAGGACCAAGGAGAAGACATCATGTGCCCCCCTCACACGTGCTAGATTAAGTCTTGCTAGTTGGGCCAGAACTTGTAGGGTTCGGTTCAGATTTAACACGTTTCAAGTGGAAGCCCAACCGAATCATCCCAGCCAAAACATATGCAGCCTCTGCGTCCTACAGTAACATCAGCACCCATCCAGCCCCTTGACAAGATTACGGGAGGAAACTTGTTTCGCCGATTGTGGTGTCATCTGTAGTCCGATTTTAGATCAGTTTTCGTTTGCGTATTCGTGGAGAGCAGATCTACAGCAAAGGTTAGTCCATTCACACATCCAATAGTAAATTCGATATTAGTAAATTCCACAATGTATTTCAAAGACTCAAATATGCAGATAAATATGGCTTGTGGTATTTTGGAAATGAAGTCTATTTTCGGTCCTTTCCTGATATGAAACAAGGAGAATTATCTGTTCTTGACTATGGTGACATGTTTGCATCGCTCCAAGACAAGTGTGGATTAGAAGATGATGAGGAACACGACTTGATTAGTTTCATCAGAGGCTTGAGAGAGGAAATAGTGGAGAAAATAAATGACACTAAAAATATTTATGCGGCATATTGGGAAGCAATTTGTGTGGAGCGGATGCTTAAAAGGTCTCATCTAGTGGAAGTTACTCCTCAAGAAAACAAGTCGTCTCACGTAATAGACCATGTCGAGGAACCATGCCAGCGGAAATGCGGACCGATCGGCCAGAGTTAGACACAGAAGATTCCACATCTAACGTTGGCCTTGAAATTTCTCCTATAATTACTAATAATCCCGAAGTGCAAACACCAAGTGATGAAGAGCAAGTTGTTGATATTCCCCACATTAATTCTCCTATTGATTTTGTCTTTGAGGATCTACAATATCAACTGGGAGATGACCAGTGGATAGTTAGAGATTATGATTTGATGGTGCAGGTTCTACAAGTAAGGGATCCAATGGTTCAATTGCACATCAACACAAATTTCAACCATCAAAAGCAATTATGCATGAAGCTGTGCCAAGAAGTTATAGATCGATCGACAAATCGGAAGTTTGTCCGATTGATCTTTGATCCAGGTGGACATTTTCCGAACTGGAGGTCGAGTTCTTTTCAAGTAGGGGAGAATGATGCAACATAGACCTCATGGCCACATGTGTGGGGCCCACGTAGATTTAGGAATTTATTTTTATGTCGTTAGTTTCTTTAAATATTGTAATTAGGATTATATTTCCAATATTATTTAGTTTCCTAGTTTAATTAGGGTTCTTAGGGCTTAAGTCTTCTTTTACTATTTATATGGCATTATAGACAATTATTTTCCAGGGAGTTAGATTAATGAAATTGGGTTTTTCCATTGAGATGCTTCCTCGTTTATTGTCTCTGCGGAGATTTATTGTGTCTTCGGATACGTGCTTTGGCACCCATTGTGCTTTTAGTACTTCCCACGCAAGCCCTAACCTTAGGGCTTGCATCATGTGGCTAAAGGTTCATATGGCTACTTGGTCATGGAGTTCTGGTACTCCAGATTGTCTACTGCGCAGTGATATTAACAATTCTAACCAAGAATCAACCCCGTCGAGTATCATCCGGTCGAAGCTAAGTAGTGCCGACTCATTCGAATCAAATAACAGTTGAACTTGAGTAGAACACACTATTCATTTCATTTAATATGATCTAATCATTTCATTTTCCATTCACAACATCTGCTTAAGAAAATCAATATGCACATGCATTCAAATTTAAGAAAATCAAGGACTTTTACTAGCCTTTCTAATTTAGGTATTCGTTCCTCATCGCCGTTGATGCAAGTCGAGCCAGACCCAAGTCCATTGGGCCTAGCCCGTGAGCTATCGGGTCAATCAGGTCCAACCCATTGGAAAAAAACCCACAAATCCAATGAGTTTGAACAACCACCGACTGTTGTGGGAAGCTATCCTAATTTAGTAGTCTTCTAATTCCAGTAGTCTTCTAATTCCTTTAGTAATTTAGAAATTAGTAAGTTTCCATATTATGGATAGGAGAGATCGTACGAACTTCATTATAAATATGTAAATCCCCTTTAGGGATCCAGACAACTTATTATTGAATTGAATTGAGTTTGAGTTGATATTGATTTGGTTAATTACTGTGTGCGTGAGTTCTTGGTTGTGAATCCATCTTGGATTCGGCCAAATCTCTACTGTGGATTTGGTCATCTTCCCTGGCTGCATCAGATTGGTATCAGAGAACAGATCTGATCTTGGATCTGTATTCCGATCATCAATTCAAAGCAACCCACCGTCCACTCATCCATCATCCCGTCAGTCCCCCATCCTTGCCGACCTTCATTCCATCCCTACCCTAAACCCAAAACCACGACATCCACCCCTTCATCAACCAACAGCCCCAAATCATCCCTAATCCCCATCATAGCCTCCACTCCATTCCCTACTCATACTCACACCCTTTTCCCTTCCCCAGTCGAGCCACCAATCCAAACCCCATCCCTTCACCAGACCCACCAATCCCTATCCACGAAACCAACCACTCATCACAACACCGATAAATCCATTCACAACCAAACCGAAAAAAAAGAAAAAAAAACCCCAGACCACCGCCGAACCAAAATCCCCACCAATACCGTCTCTACTGCCTCACTCGAATCAACCTAACCCATCCTCCCTCGCCACCCTATTCTCCCAAACCAAATCTGCCCGCCGAAACCCAACTTCCCCATACCACCACCCCAAGCCTGCCAAAACCCCTCAATCCAAACCCACCGACTCCCTGAGTTCCAGCGCACGCCCCTTCGTTGGAAGCCCCAAACCAAAAAAAAAAAAAAAAAAAAAAAAAGAGAAAAATAGAGAGAAGAAAAGAAGGAGAACGCGAGCTCTAAGTTACGGAAACATACCGTGCACCAGAGGAGGCCACCATCTGCCACGCACCAACTTCGTTCCTCGCTCCTCATCACCAACTCCATCATCGCCAAATCCCTCAGTCGCCAGCCGTAAGCAGCAGCGTTGTCGGCCGCTTCACTATCGCTCCTTGTGCTCGCCTCCAGGAGCGAATTGCCGTTGCCGTTCTTCCTCCATCGTCGCTGTAGCCGATCGCCACCGATCCCTTCTCTGCATCTAGTATTCACAGAGACAAGAAGAGATAAGAAAAGAGCTTTCTTCCGCCTTTTGTTTTAGTCTTCTGTAGTGCACAAAGCCCAACGCAGGGCTAAAGAAAATCTGCCTCCCACGTGTTTCTCATCATTTGGATCTGACCTGCAGTTTGGGTCTAACCTGAGTCTGAAGCAGGCCCAGTCCACCTACTACTACTACTACTACTACTACTACAAAAAAAAAAAAAAAAAAAAAAAAAAAAAACTCTCAAGAATGTCTACTCGCAGCGGTCAGACTTTTCGGGGAAAGCTCTCTGACAATCAGCGAGATGCTCTGCTATCTGAATTATTGCAACGGGTTCATGCATTGGAAACCGGACTTACTGACAGGGTACTTGTATTAGAGAACGGGTTTGCAGCCTTACAAAAACAAGCAACTGACGCATCGTCCAGTATAGGTATTCCACAAATTATACCTCACCAAGGTGATGCCAATAGACGTGAGTCTATTCATGATTTTATTGAGTGTCTTTTTATTGAAAAAGACCATGAAGATGTGCCACTAGCACCCAAAGTTGATGATATCACCAAACGCGTCAAAGTCGAAGTGACTGATTTCTCTGGATGCCTAAACCCACAGGCTTTTATTGATTGGCTCAATTCTCTTGAAGATTATTTCAACTGGTATCGCATGGATGATGCACAGCGTGTGGCCTTTGTCAAAGTCAAGCTTAAGGGTTCAGCAAGAGCATGGTGGCACGGCGTTGATCATAACAATTTTGTCATGGGACGTCCCGTTATCACTAGGTGGGATGACATGCGTAAAAAGCTTGAAAGTAAGTATTTGCCCTCTAATTATTTGAATATACTTTAACAAGAATTTCTTGTCTTCAGGCAGGGCACTTTATCAATAGATGAGTACACAGAGAAATTCAATGATTATGTCATTCGATGCAAAAGTCGAGAAGATGACCGAGAACTTGTCAATCGTTATCGAACTGGTTTGGGCTAAGAAATTAAGCGCGAAGTCCTCATGCATGACTTTGATACGGTTGACGAGATTTATAACAAGTCAAAAAGAGTTGAACTGGAATTACGGACGCCAAATATGCGACGCTTTGGTGCTCCAACCGGAGAACCCATGCCTCGCAGAGCTCCAGATTTTCAGAATAATCGTACTCCACCGCAAGGTTATCGCACAACTACAGAATTTCAGAATAACCGTGCTCCTCCACAAGGTTATCGTCCACCACAACAGCAGCAGCAGCCCAATCAGCCTGCTCAGCGTCCTTTTGCACCAAACCAGCGGGGCGCAGTACCACAGGGACGTGGACCTCCAAGGCCGGATCGGCGGAATGATGGTTGTTGGCGTTGTGGTCAACCGGGTCACTTTGCCAATGATTACCCACAGGTTCGCAATCTATACTACTGTGAAGAGGAGGCCTATTATGATGGTGAACAATATGATGAGCATATTGAGATGGAGCCGCCCCCTGAAGATCAACAAGTGGAAGCACAGCAAATCACTCAGCACGAAGGACGGTCAGATCCCATTCCTAGAGCCACCACCATTGCAGAAGAAGGTGGCCCTTCGCTTATTATACGCCGGCTTCTCATTACCAATGAAAAAGAAGAAGAAGATCGGCGGAGAACTTCCATATTCCGGATGTGTGTGAGATGCAAAGGTAAACTGAGTAATTTAATAATTGATGGCGGAAGTGCTATGAATATTGTTGCACAGGAAGTGATTGATAAACTAAAATTGCCAACTGAAAAGCACCCGAACCTTATAAAGTTGCATGGGTAAATGATCATTCCATTCCTATAACCCACCGGTGCTTGATTCCTTTCAAAATTGGCATTTATGAAGATGAAATATGGTGTGATATAATTCCTATGAACATTGCTCACATACTTCTTGGTCGACCTTGGCTCTTCGATCGAGAGGTAATTACTGATCAAAAGAAGCACATACATTCTTTTAAGTGGAAAGGACAAATGGTGGACCTTCTTCCAATGCCACCAATAGCATTTTCTCCTGCAACTTCCACTACCCCGTCCAATCCATATGTTCTCACTATGCGAAAATTTGAGGAAGAAACCAGAGAGCAAAATGTGATGTTTGCACTAGTCACTAAACAAGTATAGGAGCTTCCTCAGCTTTGTATTCCCACAGAAGTTCAGGCCCTCCTTCATGAATACTCTGATTTGACTCCTGAAGAATTACCAAAAGAGTTGCCCCCTATGCGGAATATACAGCATGCTATCGACTTAGTTCCTGGAGCATCCCTGCCAAATCTGCCTGCTTATTGGATGAGCCCAAGTGAGCATGCTGAGCTGAAGCGTCAAGTTGATGACTTGTTGGAAAGAGGGTATATCAAGGAAAGCTTAAATCCTTGTGCTGTTCCAGCCCTCCTAACACCAAAGAAGGATGGCAGTTGGCGTATGTGTGTGGACAGTCGCGCCATCAACAAAATTACGGTAAAGTATCATTTTCCTATTCCTTGGATAGATGATATGTTGGATCTAATGCATGGATCCACTATTTTCTCCAAAATTGATCTGCGCAGTGGCTACCACCAGATTCGCATCCGACCGGGTGACGAATGGAAAACAACATTCAAAACAAAAGATGGTCTTTATGAGTGGTTAGTGATGCCATTTGGTCTTTCTAATGCACTGAGTACCTTCATGCGCGTGATGACTCAATTATTACGCCCTTTTCTTGGTAAATTTGTTGTGGTTTATTTTGATGATATCTTGATATACAACAAATCAAAGAAAGAACATCTTGATCATTTGAAGTGCGTGTTCAGCACCTTGCGCCGTGACAAATTTTATATAAACCTCAAGAAGTGTTCTTTTATGACTGATTCTGTGCTTTTCTTGGGTTATTTCATTACTGCTCGAGGTCTCGAGGCGGATCCCACCAAAGTGAGTGCTGTTGTTGAGTGGCCTACTCCAACAACCATATCAGAAGTTCGAAGTTTCCATGGGCTTGCGATCTTTTACAGGCGTTTTATCAGAAATTTCAGTAGCATCATGGCTCATATTACTGACTGTATGAAACAGGGAACATTCAAATGGACCAGTGCTGCCGCCCGTGCATTTGAGCAAATAAAACGGAAAATGATAGAAGCTCCAGTTTTGTGCCTCCCAAATTTCAATTAGGTCTTTGAAGTTCATTGTGATGCATCTAATGTTGGTATTGGAGGTGTGCTTAGTCAGGAAGGTCATCCTATCGCCTTCTACAGTGAGAAGCTGAATGAGTCCTGGAAAACATATTCTCCATATGATCTCGAACTATATGCTGTGGTACAGACTCTACATCATTGGCGACATTATTTAATTGGAAGAGAGTTTGTTCTATTCTCTGATCATGAAGCCCTCAAGCATTTACATTCTCAGCAGAAATTGAGTGCACACCGTGCAAGGTGGAACTCCTATCTTCAGGAATTCACTTTTGTCATCCGTCACAAAGCTGGCAAAGAAAATCAAGTTGCAGATGCTTTGAGCCGCCGCAAACATTTATTGACTAACATGTCAATCACTGTTCCGGGCTTCGAAGAAATGCGCCAAGAATACCCTGCGGATAAAGATTTTGGTCACATCTACACCGCTCTTCTCAATGGCGATCAAAATCAACACCCGCACTTCAGTATTCATGATGGTTATTTGTTTCGCGGCACACAATTATGTCTCCCAGCTACCTCCATCCGTGAACATATTGTGCGAGAATTACATGGTGGCGGATGTAGCGGTCACTTAGGCCGTGACAAAACCCTTGATCTTGTTAGTGACAGGTACTTTTGGCCGAAGATGAAATCATATATTATTAAAATATGTGATTTATGCAGAGTTTGTCAGCTTGCGAAGGGTAACAAAAAAAAAATACAAGACTCTACCAGCCCCTTCCCGTCCCACATGCTCCGTGGGAAGACATCAGCATGGACTTTGTTCTAGGTCTATCGAACACAGCACGGAAAGTTGATTCTATATTTGTTGTGGTAGATCGGTTTTCAAAGATGGCTCATTTCATACCATGTTCCAAATCTTCTGACGCATCCAAAGTTGCACAATTATTCTTCAAAGAAGTGGTCCGTCTTCATGGACTTCCTAAGACGATTGTATCCGATCGTGATACGAAGTTTATGAGCTATTTTTGGAAGACACTCTGGCTGACCACTAGGACAAAGTTACAATTTTCCAGTGCCTATCATCCGCAAACAGACGGTCAAACAGAAGTGGTAAATCGCAGTTTGGGCAAATTGTTGAGATGCTTAGTTCGAGACCACATTACATCTTAGGATCTAGTCTTACCCATGACTGAATTTGCTTATAATAATTCAGTTAACAGATCTACTGGGATGTCACCATTCCAAGTCGTGACTGGAGTACGACTGCGCTTACCTGCTGATTTGATTCCGTTGCCACTCGAAGCACGGCCAAGTGGAGAAGCTGAAGATTTTATCTGACATATGCAGCATGTACATGATGAGGTTAGACGTAACATCACCATTAGCAATGACAATTATAAGCAGCATGCTGATACCCGTCGCCGTTTTGTTGAGTTTGCCGAAGGTGACATGGTTATGGTCAGAATACGTCCCGAGCGCCTTCCAACGTAAATAAGAAGCTGCATCCTCGAAATTCGGGTCCTTTTAAGATCTTGAAGAAGATAAGTTCCAATGCATATGTTCTTGATCTGCCCGCAGAGTTAGGCATCAGTTCCACTTTTAATGTAGAAGACTTGACTCTCTACCGTGGACATCACACAGATGAAGGAATTGAAGAACACATCTTAACTTTGCCGCCTACTCCTCCTCCGTCTGATCGAATTGTGGATGTACTTGATGGTCAACTCGTGTCTACACGTCGCGGAGGTTTCAGAAGTTTCTTGTTCAGTGGCAGAATCGCCCCATCTCAGATGCATCATGGATCACTGCTACTGATTTCCAGCGCCTCAACCCGGACTTGTATGAACGTTATCAAGCTATACACTCGCCGGAGTCGAGTTTCTCTAAGGCGGGGAGAAATGATGCAAGTCGAGCCAGACCCAAGTCCATTGGGCCTAGCCCGTGAGCTATCGGGTCAATCAGGTCCAACCCATTGGAAAAAAACCCAAAAATCCAATGAGTTTGAACAACCACCGACTGTTGTGGGAAGCTATCCTAATTTAGTAGTCTTCTAATTCCAGTAGTCTTCTAATTCCTTTAGTAATTTAGAAATTAGTAAGTTTCTATATTATGGATAGAAGAGATCGTACGAACTTCATTATAAATATGTAAATCCCCTTTAGGGATCCAGACAACTTATTATTGAATTGAATTGAGTTTGAGTTGATATTGATTTGGTTAATTACTGTGTGCGTGAGTTCTTGGTTGTGAATCCATCTTGGATTCGGGCAAATCCCTACTGTGGATTTGGTCCTCTTCCTTGGCTGCATCAGCCGTCCAATTCGTTATAAAATTATAGTATCCCATGTACTGCTATTCTGAAGTTGGTGCCACATTAAGTATCAAAAGTACATCGAATTACCATAACTAACAACCATGTTGCGAAGATAATTGAACGAACACCACACATGTGAAGATTCTTGCTTCTAAGGTCCCCCCATGCCAATGTTAATTTCTAGTGGTCAATTTTAGATGTAGGGTACCACTGGGAAGCCCTACAAGGTCCCCTAGAAATTCCTGGAATTTGGGGTTCTCTGGGCGGTTGGTCACCTAGCGGCTAGTCGAGTGACCACTCAGTTAACCGCCGCTTGGTTAACCGCCTGGTCACCGCGGCCTGGTCTGCAATTTTTCTTCCTCTGGAATTCTGACCGCTGTCTGGCGGGCTAACCGCCTGGTGACCACCCAGGCTGCGATCATAATTCTGGAATGAGTCTGTTTTGAGTACTTTTGGGGCTCAATCACTTCCATTCCATTCTAGTGATTCTCCACGTCTAAAACCTGCATAACTGAGCCTCCTTGCTCCCATTTACACATATATAATCCCATACAACCATTACTATTTCAAAGAAACACAATTAAGAACCCATTTGCAATTACACTTCATGTTTGATTAAAGAGGCTATAAACAGTATTGAACTGAATTTCATTCTAGAATCAATATAAGAACAACATGCATTGGCAGAAATTGCTTATACTTGCCTTAGTTCAAACCTTCCACACACCCTTTTTCCTTTTTGAGCCCAAACAAGCAAAACCCCCAAATTTCCAAACCCTATTAAAGAAACCATGCAAGGACTGATGAATATACATGCATGTGGTGGGAATAATCTCTTTGCCCTTACTAGAAACCAATTTCTGAAGAAAGGAGTGGAGTTCTCACCAATGGTAGCCACTAGAAGGTTGTAGGTTGTGAAGCTTGCAAAAATCAGTATAATGAAAGGTGAAGAAGCGATGGAAAGCCCAATTCTCACTTCTAATCCCACATGCATAGCTACTCCATGGGTGAATTAGGAAGGAGGGGGAGAATTGGAGAAGTTCTCTCTCAATGAAGCTGGAATGATCGACTGATAGAGGGTAAGATGTTTTGAGTGAATATTTTCCCCATTTTATAAAGAAACCCACTTTCTTTCTTGTGTTTACAAGTATGAGTCAATTGATGGTCAAGCTAGCCCATGTGAAGTCGATTGAAGAAATGCTCAGTACGAAAAATGACATACTCAATGGGATGCACATGATGATACCAAGATGATACGTATATGACGAGAATTCGGAAAATCTATAATTACGAAAAAGTCCCTTACGCTACCTAATCGGGTCCAATCGGTTCCAACCTACCTATCCATGCCCAAGGTCCAATTTACTGAAGTCATTAGGACTAAACTAGATTAAAATAATTAAATTTACTGCTTAAACATCGTTAATTAACTGAAACACGATTAATTAGTAATAACTAAGATTAAATCGGATCGAGGTGTTACAATAGTTCAGCAAAACATAACCACACAGCACAACAAAAAAGCATAGGTATAAGAGTGTGATACCATACACCAACAGAAATACATAATAGGTCTAAGGTTGCTATTAAGTTTCAGTACATTTAAGCTAATATAAAAATTTATTTGTTCACCTTCAATATATATTCTTATACATAATAGTGGAGTCTTTTTTGTTGGTTGGCTGTGGCGGGCAATTTTTCGACAGTGGACAACTTGAGGAGGGGTATGATGGCGGATTCCATTTCTGATATGGATTTCTTATGTGGTAAGGAAAGGGAGTCAATTGATTACATATTTTCATATTTCTCAGTTGTCGCATTGCATCCTCACTTTGGGGGCATCTCCTCAAAGAATGTGGTTTAGTTTGGTGCCTTCTAGTTTCTTTAGTCGAGCTATTCGAGGCATGGAGGATGTCTCCCTCACATGGGTGTGGTTTGGTTCTTTGGAGGAGCATTCCTTTTTCCATCCTTTGGTCTCTATTTGGTGATGTAGGCCAGACAATAGGTCAGCCAACCCATTGAGCCCTGTCCATAGGCCCAATGAGACACCCATTTAATTAGGAATATTATTTACAGAGTTTGGTGCCTTTTAGTTTCTTTAGTCGAGCTATTCGAGGCATGGAGGATGTCTCCCTCACATGGGTGTGGTTTGGTTCTTTGGAGGAGTATTCCTTTTTCCATCCTTTGGTCTATTTGGTGATGCAGGCCAGACAATAGGTCGGCCAACCCATTGAGCCCTGTCCATAGGCCCAATGAGACACCCATTTAATTAGGAATATTATTTACAGAGTTTGATTTATTTAGAAGTCTTCAAATTAGGAGTTTATTTGATTTGGATTGTTATACAAGTTTAGTGATTTAGTTTCCTCTTTTAATTAGGTTTCTTTAATTATAAGGAAAGTCTCGTGGATAAGAAAGATTGCCAATGATATATATAGGGGACATGCCTCAATTGTAATGAATGCTTATTATCAATTAATGCTTGAGTTATGAGAGTTTTCTATTCAGTTATGGTATTTTTCCTCATCATGAGTGTGCCCTAGTGGCTGAATCCATCTTTGGATTCGATCAATCCTTTGGGAGATTGATTTATTTTCCGATAGTGGGTCTGGGGCTGCGCCATTTGGAAAGAGAGGAATGAGAGAATTTTTAGAAGAAAGTCTGACATGGGAAGATATTGTTTATATAGTAAATTTGAGGTTTGCAAAGTCGTATTCTAGGCCGCGATTGAGATGCAACTCATAATCAACATGCTTCGATAATTAAGCCAACTAAAAATTTCAACAAAGATAATGGAGCGAATCATAATGATATTAAAGTTGCAAAAGTACAATTACTACATGTCTTAAAAACATAAACTACAACCAGCTAGGCCAAACAAGGGCCGATAACAAAATACGACAAAGAAAACTACTCCAGGTAGTGATCGACTCTCTGCACAACGACGAGCTATCACTAGCAAAGCCCTAAGTGCATCTCATGCAAATCCTAGGATTAGGATTTGGATTGTAACTGCCACAACACAATTTTAGGTTTCCGGAGAAACAATCACACAATGAAGACACTCTCCAACGATAAAATCCACGAAGGGAGAAATTGTATTCAATTCAACTATGAAATTATGATCTCTACAATGCCATATAAATAGTAAAAGAAACTTAGGCTCTAAGAAAAATAATTAAACTATTGAGATTGAGGACGTGGACATCCACAATCTAGGTCCCTTGTGAGCTCCGATTTAAATTTTTTCTCACATCCAAATGATAAACATTTAAGAGGAAACATTTATATGAAAATATGCGGAAGCGATAGTAAACATCAGCGGAAGCAATATGAGTATAGAACCAACATATAGGTATCAAACATCATATATCTTTTTTTATTTTTTGAATGGTTACTTTGATTAATGAAAGCAAACAATATAGGAGATGAGTACTGACAAGGAGAAACAGGAGAACAGGAAACCAAAATAAATACAAGAACTCAAAACCAACCACCTAAGGCCCTGCTTAAGAAAAGGCCAACTCTTTCCATTGATACACCATTTGATCTAAGGAGTACCCTTTAAAAGACGGGTTGATGGACACCCAAAGAGCCACTAAAAACTTGGTTTTCTCCACCTTACTACTTTCGTTGGATGATATCCCTTTAAAACATCTTGAGTTCATTTCTTTCCATATCGTCTAGATAACCGCTAGAAAAGACAACCTCCACATCTCCTTACCTCTAGGATGCCCAAGAGGAGCCTTCCAAGCCTAGAAGAGCTCGAGGAGAGACTTAGGGAGGACCCAGCTACAATCAAACCACCCTACCACTGTCATTCAAATAGATTGGGTTGTTCTGCAATTCAGCATGAGATGGTCGATGGATTCCTCGTACCCCAATGGTATGCATCAAGCAACCTAGAAATAATCTACTAATATGCACACAATTAAAACTCGCAAGCGCACAAGATCACTATGTAGTGTAGTGAATTGTAAGTACGAGGTCGATCCCACGAAGACTTATGATAAAACAATGTCAAAAACAACTAAAAATTAGAATATTAAAAGAACCAATTAAATGATGAAAGGTTGAATTAAACTAGTAAAAATAGTAAATTAAACTATCAAAAGCTAAATAGAAATTAATCTAAAACACACAACTGAAATTATAATTAAAAACAATGAGAATGAATGAACTAGGGTTTCATCTACTCCCCTAACCAATCCTATGCATGTCCCTTATTATCTTTTAATCAAAAATTAGATTTTATTTGTGACATCTATCAACCTAGACCATGGCATATGCGTCTAGATTATTATTCCCCTAAACCTAATTCATGAGTGGCATACTACATGAATTGTTCATTATGATGCAAAAACTAAGCATGGCATATGTCCTAGTCAAAACAATCATAATGCATAAAAACAATGGGAAAGATAAATACATGAGTCTAAGCATGGCATATACTTAGATTATTCATAGTTCTAAACCCTAGATGCTTAACATCAAGATCAATTAAAATTAAGTTAGCTACTCTTAAAATTAATTGAACATCACATGGTTGGCATGACATATACACAATTCATCAATTAAAAACATGGTTTAGAATCTCAACTGATAAAACTAAAATCTGAATTAAAAGACGCCAAAAGAGACTACATAGAACTAGGCTAGGGTTTCAATTACACCCTAGCCCTAAAAAATTTAGCTACTCATGTTTGGAATTGAAAACAAAATAGAAAATAGAGCCATAAGAAGAACTCTGAATATTGAAGAAGAAGAAGAATTCTGCCAGCAGCTTTTTCCCTTTTTCTTCGCTCCAAAAGCTCTCCAAAAGATGCTCCAAAGGTGCTCCCAATAGTGCTATACGGCTGCTAGGGTTTGTGGATGACAGTAGCTGATTTGTGGATGGTTTGTGTGATGTTTTATGGCTGGTTATATGGCTAGACGTGGTTAGGTTGTGGCTGGTTTATATTCTGCACTTCTACCCCCTTCTATGCCTCTTATAAACTTTGCAACAGCCTCTTTTAGCAAGTAGTTCCCTTATATGATTAGATCTCCACCTTACTTTACAAGTAAGCTTCCTAATTAAAACAGAATAGGAGTCCTCTTTCTTGTTAAACTAGACTTTCTAAATCTGATCCTACATGTATCTTCTTGACAATTCCTCACATGGACCCACAAATCTGAATTTAATTGCAAGGAATTAAATATGAACTTTTGACATAAAAGTGAGCCCTCTTTGATGCGTGTAACATGAGTGTGGGACCCCTCTTTTAGGACTTCTATTTTGACTTGAATAAGACTTGCTTTAACTTTCCTTCTTTTTCTCCTTGTTTTTCTCCATTGAGCTCCTCTTTTAACTTGAGTAGGACTTCCTAAATTCTGGAATTCTTCTATTTGCAATGGATGTGGACCCACCATGGGCCTACTTGATGATTCACGCCCATCTCTTCATTAATTCTTCTCTTTTTGCTCCTTTTGACCTTAGCAAAAAAATTAACAAAAACTATGTAAAATCAAATAAAGTAACTCTAACTAGCACAAGATGAATCAAATATTAGGGCTTAGATCACCCAAGCACAAAGGGTAGCCATTTACTATAGCCATCCCTCTCCTCCTTAAAATATCCATAGTAGGAGTTATTTTCCGGAGCGCCAGCTAGCCAAAGACGATCACCCTTGGGGGAGCCTTCAGCTTCCATATGCTGTACACTACATTCCTCTCCCTCGGATTGTTAAGGATGGTCTTAAAGAAAGAGGAAACTGAAAAAGTCCCGTCTTTTGAGGCTTTCCACACCCTAGCATCTTCCTCACCATCCGGGATGCTTATATCATTCAGGAGGTTTAGGAGTGATTTAAATTGGGTTTCTTCAAAGTCCTTCAGGTTCCTTCTAAAAGTAGGACACCAAACCACCTGCCCTCCATTCCTATTCATACACGAATTAACCTTTGCTTCCTTATCCTAAGCACAACAAACATCATGTATCAAACCATAAGGTACAAGTCCCATCTATCATATTCCAATTTCAAAACAAAGTGTTAATGTTTTATTATAATCCAATCATCAACTACAAAACCACATCTAATATCACTCCTAACAAGGCGTGTCGTACTCAAGCCGCTATGTGATCTGCTACACGATCGACTTCCCACCCGAAATTAGCAGCTATTGACGTATCATATAACGCCTCACCTTTGGGACATCGAAAGGGGACTCACCTACAACACCAAGGTTACAAAAGGTCAGATCCAAAAATCTGGCAAGACAATATATATATATATATATACATACAAACATAGAATAGATGTATCAAAATAGAATGAGAACCGATGAATATGATCAATAGAGCAACAATGGTAAGGGAGCTAGGCAAATAGTGCAAGAATGGATATAAGGTGCTGTATCAATGTAACCTACAATCAGTCCATCCATCTATCAAAAGGCACATCCACACAGGAAAGTACTGCAGGAAATTATGATGTTGTCCTCTCGTACTATATATGAGTTAAGGCGGGGATGCATGGGATAATAGCTCGGCCAAAACAAAGTTTGGTGCCGTGCAAAGTGCATGTGTCAAAGTGTGGTACCCAGTGGCGTAGGTCCACCTCAAAGAATCCCATCTAGATGGCAAAGAGAATAAGCCCATACCATAGGTGATCATCCCGTGGCTAGACTCTTCAACCGAGTGGATGTCATTGCCCCAATACAAAGGATCATACACAAAGACGGTGTTTGGCTAGACTTCCCTTGCACGAGCAACCTGTATGAATCCAAACAAATGGGTAAAAGTGTAAAACCACCCAAACCATCACCATCTTTCCATGCCATGATACTGGACCCATCAAATTATTATTCCCATCACAACAATCCATCAAAGTATCATAGTCCATTTAATCACAAACAAACCATCAAAGTGTAACGATAAATTCTCAATTGTCTATATCATGCCAAGGTTCCATATCGAAGGTATCCCTAATCTCAGACACGGTAGTCCATCTCCATCAACACATATCGAGGTCCTCATCATCATCATTATCCATCCGTAGGTTGCCCTCACCTAAGATGAAGGCTATTGTGAAGTCGAGCACTTTTGCTTGGCTATAAAGTGCGCAGAGGTGGGGTCGAGAAGATGAAGCTGGCAAGGAGTACCAGTGGCTACTGCTGTGTGATGAAAATTGCAGGCCATGGAGGTGCCGCAAGGTGTCATGGTGCATGGTACACTTCTACACTTGTATGTTCTTCTTCTTCCTATCATTTGCTTCTTCCATTTTGTTTTTTTTCCCCTTGAATGGGTTGGGGGGTCTCTAGGCGAAGTGGGTCTAGAAGGGAAAGAGGCTTTGGGATTTAGAAGTTTGGTAGAAAGGGGGTTTGGGATTTTAGAGTTAGACTGGGTTGGACAGGGAGGGAATGGGTCGAATGAAGGTTTGGGGTTCGTTTGGACACATGATTTTGATCCTGGAACTTGTGGGGATTGGGGTTCAAAACTATGAGGTCGCAGATGGGTTTGGGACTCAGATGGGGTGGGATAGGCAGAGGGGGTTGGGATTTGGGTATGGCGGCGGCGGTGGATGGCTGGGTTTGGGGCATGAAAGCAGTGGAAGATGGTTAGATTGAAAGTGATGTCGGGTTCAGTGATGGGAACGAGGGTGATAAGAGATGGAGATTTTGAAATGGGCTATGGTGGGTTGGTGACGGAATGGATGAATGGGAAAAATCCGAATGATCCGACGATGGATCTTCGGCTATGATACCAATTGATGCAAATCCTAGGATTAGGATTTGGATTGTGGGTGCCGTTGCACAATTTTAGGTTTCCGCATAAACTATCACACAATGAAGACACTCTCCAATGATAAAATTTCACAAAGGGAAAAATTATATTAAACTCAACTCTGAAACTTTGATCTCTACAATGCCATAGAAGTAGTAAAAGAAACTTAGGCTCTAAGAAAACTAATTAAATTAGGAAACTTAAGCAACATAGTGATGCAGAAGGACCTCAGGCCACATGTGTAGGGCCCAAGTATATTTAGGTTTTATTTGTTATTAGATTTCTAATTTTATTTAGGACTAGTAATTAGGATTTAGCTTCCGATTCCATTAGGATTCTTATTTTATATCCTAAGATAGGTTATTAGGTTTCTTAGGCCCTAAGTTATGTTTCTTATTTATATGACAATGTAGAGAAGAAATTCTCATAGAGTTGATTAATGAAAACTGGGTTTTCCCATTGAGGTGCGCCCTCGTTATCATCTCTACGGATACTTCTTATTGTGTCTTCGGACACGTGCTTCGGCACCCATTGTGCTTTGAGCACTTCCCACGCAAGCCCTAACCCTAGAAACTACTCTAATTACAGCTCTTTGATGAATTTAAAAAGTAATAAATTTAGAAATAATAATATTCTAAACTATCTTGGGTGGTCCCATACATGGGCCGCAAGCCTTCTTGCAACAGTCAATTGGTGCTGCTGCATCAACATCACTCCAACTAACCCATGGTTCCAAAGCTACCGCCTTCCCCTTCACGCTAGTGGTACAGGTACCTGCTACCTAAAAGCACCAAGTGCAACATTAAAATTGAGATGTCTGGTAACAACCAATGTAATTTACATAACATGAAGCATGTGATACTGAACATAAACATGTGATGCAAACATAATGACAGATATACCAATGCAGAAAGGTGCTAACAAAAGATATACCCGAACATGATCATACCGGTGATTTAGCAAGTAAACAGACGTAAGCAAATACTACGGAGTGCGTGACTAAATGACGTGCAAATGTAACCAATGCAGGCAGAGTGGGCAGTCAAGCTTGGTACAAAGTCACCAACATCTCGGCATCTGCAAATGCTTACCAAATGGGCTCAATACAAATTCACCTACATCTTGGTTTCGTCTGATACCTACCAAAGCAGATATATGCGAGCTTGCTACAAATTCACTTACATCTCAGTATCTGGTATACCTACCAAAAGTGAACATGCTCAGCAATGTGGACATGATGTGTGAAGCGAGCATGATGTGCAAACAGATGCATGTATGCAGATGCATGCAACCACAACTAAAACCATAAATCATAACGGACAAATCAGGATGGACAGGCAAGCAAGTTAAGACTGGACAAGGCTAGACAAGCAAAGACAGGTCAAGTCAAGCGGGTGTTTTGGGACTCTAGGTATAGGTCCATTCTAGCTCCATGCATGACTAGCAGCAATTAGGGGATAGGTTCACAACGACGGTTTCAACATTCTTAGGTTCTGCCCACCCCGCCCCTGCCCCCAACACACACAGAGAGCCGGGTCCCCCATAATAGTCCCGGATTCTGAGGGGCGACTCTCATGGGGATTCGAGTCAACTAACTCATGTGTGCAATTAGCCCCCATGAGGGAGTTCCCACAGGATTCCACGTGTGAGGTGTCATAAGAAATGCATCACAATTTAAAACTTTTTGTGGAAGCTTGTGTAACTCATTCAATTTATAAGCAACATGATAAAGGCATGGTAAACATAAATAATCCATAGCATGATTTAAGGAAATTACAGAGCATCAACATATCCAAAAGATAGAGTTAAGGTTAAAGTTGTGGAAGCAATAAGGTTTAAATACAACAAAACAGTTTTAAAACATCCCATAGGCCAACAAAGGCTGATAACAAGTCCAATAAAAGAAAAGGTAAGCCTAGAGCATGAATCGGGCACTCACACAACGTAATGTCTAGATGACATCATCGGGTGTCCACGTAACTATCCCTTGAGGTGTCTCCTTGAACTCCTCCGTCTCCGTGGTAGAGGCTTCGGTGTCGTCACTTATAATGCCAAGTGTAACACTGTTAGATTTCACAATCTAGCAAGTAAACGGATATAATAAGCATAAACATGTAGAATTAAATGAAAATATAGTCTGATGATCATATAGATGTCAATAATGTCCATACTAAGCATAATCTTGAATGAATACAATTAAAAAGTGAATCAAGGATGACAATGTCTAACAAATGTGTTATAACAAATTGGCGAAACCATATGTTATATTCTCTCAACATTGGTTGCAAACCGCGTGACCATGATGGGAGCAGATATAGATAATAGATAATAGATTTAGTACCACAAGGATTACATATTTGGCCATAAGACAGATACCCAATGTGGCACCAAAGCACAAATACGCCCCCAGATAGATACTATACTGCATATAGTTTAACAGATAACTAAACCCACACTCAACCGGGTCGACTGTGATAGGATCAAAGCTGAGTGGTGCTGACTCAAGATTTAACATGACCGGGTCCACTAAAATCCATATCGTATGTAGATGCGTAGGGACTACTCACGAACATGTTTAACAAAACATATTCATAAAGAGTACTCTCATATGTCTATCAAACTTACATAAACGGAGTAAACATGAAAAGATATTGTTTCATGATATCTAAATGCATCCTAAGAGTGTACAGGTCCAATACATGAAGCATATAACATGAAACGTAAAACATGAAACATGAGGAGCATAGGATGCATGAACAAGTCATGTAAATAAACAAAACTTAACACCATTACACATGTATAAGATTGGTGACAAGTCAAGGAGCAAGCTGCAAACCACTTCTAGGGTCTGGATTGCCCATTGGCAATGCTATCCAACTATGTGTAGGCCTAAGGTCCCCGATGTCCTCAGGCTACCTCAACCTCGGCATTATTAAGTTGTTGGACACCAAAGTCTTTAGGTCAACACGTTTGATTTAGCATTGCATCATATGAAATTCCAGGGCATCCTCGTAGTTGTATGCTAACTCAAACATCACCTACATTAGATTCACAATCCAGTAGGCCTTGATTAGGGTCTATGGGTTCCAAGCTAAAGTCCCAAACCTAGGTCCAAAGGCCCCTAAAAATCTTAGGTTCTATGCTTACCTTACGGCTAGCCGATGTGTATTCTACGGTTAGCTGTAATGAACCAATGACTAGCTGTAGCGTTACAAACCTGGTAGCCAACTCCCAGATTAGGGTTACAGTCTCTGCAGGGTTAGCCGTAAAAAATATCTACAGTTGGCTTACGGCTAACCGTAGGTTTCTCAAAATCAAGTTTCTGTCTTTGCAACTGTAGAAGGTTCACGGTGACCTTCCAGTGACCTTACAGTTAACCGTTCTGAAGCCCGAACCTAAATTGGTTAGTTTTGGTGGAGTTCTTCTCCATTACATTAGTGCATTTAGAAACACATTAGATAGGAATATTAGAGGCTACATTCAACACATGCAACCAGATCTATGTAGGCATTAAGAGACAGTGGCGGACCCAGGATTTTCCTTTGTGGGGTGTGGATGTTCGCCAATGGAAAAAGTCAATTAACAACCACTCTACCAAAATGACATTGACATTGAAATAAATACATATAGTCACCACCCAAAAAATAACAATGACATTAACGTCATTATAGTTGACTCCAACAAAAAGTGAAAAAATGCACCTACATACCAAAAAGGAGCAGCAGTGAAAAACGAAGCCACCAAGGAACCTTTCATTGAAGACAATGAGTCATTAATGAAGCACTTTCAGCCACCAATTTTCACTATAAATTGAAAATGGCAAGGTCACAAAATACAAAAGATGCAATAGAAGTTAAAAGAGACGATTCATTGATTCTCTCTTCCAAATTGAGAACAGATACCATATGATATGAAAAGATGCAATAGAAGTTAAAACATTTTACCCTTTGACTATACAGTGCGGTTCAACTATGAAGTCATTCAAATGGGTTGATTTTTCAAAACCAAATAAAGAATAACAATGAATTGAAATATAAGAACTCAAGTCCCACCACTGACAACAAAACTGAACGACCAGCAAGAAATACATTCATATAATAAAAGTTCACAGCCCAATCAAAGACATATCAGGTCATGGTCCATCAAAGATTAGAAATACACAAAATCCATGAACGTCATGCACTCATGGTGGTTGGCAATTTCTCTCTTCCTCAGAGATTGTCATGTTAGGCATACCAATTACAAGAGGCTGTGGAATAATCTCTCCATGATTACCTACCCATCACCCCAGATAACATATATCCCAAGTAAGTGATACTCTCTTCTACAGTCTACACACCTTATAACCATTCACTCCTTATCTCTTTCTTAAATCATAATCCTTCCACAAAACCCCTTCTCGTGTTAATTCCTAGAAATCCAATACGAAGCAGTCACACCAGCCCCAAAGCAACAATTAACTAAAATTCCACTACCCAAAAGGATTTCCAACATGGACCATGAATGATTATGCGACTCAACCCACCTAATTGGCAAAATTAGTGACAATGAACACTTCAAATTGTCTTCGTTCATCCATCAAACAGATGTGCATTCTTTGTAGAATCAAATCCCAATAGCGAAGCATAAACAATAGAATGAGATTAGAAAAGAGGAGTTGAAAGAAAAGGGACCTGGTGGGATTTAGGAAGGTGGGAGAGCGGTGAAAGATCTTGACAAGGGGCATGACGAAGGCTAGGGTTTTTCCGAAGCATGTGGCTGCATCTACGGCGACGTCCTTGTAGGAGCAAAGAATAGGGATCGTGGCCACCTGGGCCTGCGTGTGGCACCGATGGCTATAGGACCAACACAACAAATCGGCAACATCGAGTCACCCGCACATTTGTGCCCATGTGAGAGGGTGAGAGAGATCAAGAGAGGAATAACTGCCCGAGATAGAGAGACGACGCAGACGCAGATGCCGAAAGGGAAGGAGGAGACTAGAGGGATCGAGATGGTGATAGGGATTTGCCAATTGGGGTTGAGACGGAGAAAGAAGAAGAGAGTTTTCGTGTGGAGAAGTGGGGCGACGGCCTTTGTCTAATGGGTGCATGGGCCAAGCGTCCCCATAGCCCTAATGGGTTTTTTTAAGATTTGGGTGGGGCAAATGCACCCAATCCCTAATACATGGGTCCATCCCTGTTAAGAAATTCCCATTTCCATTTGCCAAAAACCAACTAAAACATACATTGACCTTGTAAATGGATATCTAGACATGAATAGCATGAAGAATCAACAAATAAAGCTTGCATGTATGATATTATTATTGCTCACTTGCCTTAAATTGGTGCTCAACTCAACTCCAACGAAATCCAAGCAAGTTTCCACACAAACCAAGCTATAGAGTAAAAACCCCAAATCTCTACACTCGAAAAGCCCCTACAATGGTAAATAAGAGAAATGGACTTGAGAGGGCTTGCATGCAGGACTCAAACTCTTCTAGCTGTATCTAAGCATGAGGAAGCGTTTGGAAGTGAAGAACTTACCAATTGAAGCAAAGGAGAAGAAATGGAGCTTGATAGTTGAGGAGATAAGTGCCAATGATGATGAAGAAGATGGAGAAGATGAAGATGGCTTGGAGTGGTTCGATTTCCACTTGAAATGGGCTTCTCTTGGTCGATTGGGGCATGCAAGGAAGGAAGAGAAGCTGGAGAAGGAAAGGGAGCTGCTGGAATTGCTTGAATAGAAGAGGAAATGAGAGCTGGAGTTGTTTGGTTATTTGAGTGAATTTTTTAAATTACAAGAAAGTACTTTTTTGGCTTAAGTTATGGGATCTTAGTAAATGGGTTGGGAATGGATTTTAACGGTCTTAAATGAACTCGGACAAAGAACGAAAATTACTCAACATGGAATTCTCTACCCAACGATCCCAAAATCGTCCTATTCTCTAAAATTACGAACGACGCCTCACTTTTTCCCAAAATTATGAAGAGGTCCTACTCTCTCAAATTTTCAAATAGGTGCCTATTGGCACTAAACATGGTCTAATTGCTCCCAAACCCAACTCGAGCCCTACTTTGATTAATCTCCTCATTCAGTTCACAAATCAAATCAAATATTATTTAAATATTCTAATTTGGGGTTGGGTTCTTACATACATGAGTCTCATTATGTACTTGTTCACATGTCTTAACATTTTCTTCATTACACCGGACTGAATGTATGCTTCATGCTTCTAGTGAATTTTTGTCTGGGTGCTGTGATGCCTGAGTTTCTGATGGCAACATGGTTTGTTATGTTTTCTGATAAATTTGAATTCTTTTGCAGTTTCAGTATTTGCTTTCATCTTCAATGGACAAAACAGTCAGGCTGTGGGACATATTTAGAAATTCTTGTTTGAAAGTGTTCTCGCACAGTGATTATGGTAAATTTGTGATTTAATGAATGTACACTTATTTTTATAGAAGTTGGTTGAGTACTGTAAAACTTGCTTAGATCTGCCTGATTCAGTAAATTACTTATTCAAGTCAAAGTGTACACGGTTCTTAGAACTCAAGAAATAGGAAGGAAAGGGAAGAAGGTGGAAAATGAGGATTTAGAAACGTCGGTACACTTGACATTAGCTTTCCTATATTTTAAATGTACTCTCAGTCGCAAGTCAATGCTTGCTCGAGCCCTGCTTTATTTATTTATTTTATTTGCATGGCAGCCCAAGATGAGTCTCTAATTTTTCCCAGCTGAATCCTTTAAATTGGTGTCACTTGATACAGCTTGCTTTGGCCACTTTGCTTTTTACCTTTACGTCTTCTCATGCTCTTATTATTTATTTGCTTGATCAGCCATTCACAGATGCCTTATCCTTTTTGGATTTGTGTTTATTCAGTAACTTGCATACAATTCAATCCTGTCAATGATGATTACTTCATCAGTGGATCGCTAGATGCTAAGGTCCGCATTTGGAGTATTCAAGATCGCCAAGTTGTTGACTGGAATGATCTCCATGAGATGGTCACTGCTGCTTGTTATACACCAGATGGCCAGGTCTTTTAATGCTCCATGATCTTTGATTTCTTGGCTTAAGTGTGAGACATGTATAGCACCTATCGAAAAAGCATATAGAAATTCTTGCCAGTTATCATTTAGAATGTGACAAGATGCTGAAAGATATTTATTTATTTTCTTTTGAAGGGTGCATTAGTTGGTACACACAAGGGGAATTGCCGTTTGTATAACACATCTGGTATGACGCTGACAGTTCAATAACTCACTCTCTCTCTCTCTCTCTCTCTCTCTCTCTCTCTCTCTCTCTCTCTCTCTCTCTCTCTCTCTCTCTCTCTGTGTGTGTGTGCGCGCGCGCGCGCGTGTTTGTGTGGTGTGTGCGCATGCACTCTTTCTATAACTTAGTGGAATTCAGTTGCATACTTGGACTTATTTTTTGAATCACCAGCTGCATTTTTGCACTTGGGCATTGCATATCAACATTTGGACAATGCACTTGGTTTACACAAGTAGGTGAAAATCGCTTAGATCAGATGCTTCTAACAGATCTAGATACTCTCATATCATCTTATTATGGATTTATATTCCAAAAGTGTGAATATTAGGTTTTATCTACTTGTAGCGGTTCTTCGAAGAGAATTATGTTGGCCCTAGCAAATGATGAATCATATTGACAGCTGCACCATGTTTTAATAAAAATACTGATGCACCCATTTTATAAGGTGACAATGGGATGATTACAAGGCTTTTGATTGGTGCCATTTCTGCCTGTTGGTCTTTTGGAACTGGACTTGACCAAATAGACAGTCCTTATTGTGATATGGATGGTTAAGGTGACAAAACTAGACTGGGTATAAATATATGGTGCACTGGTTTTCATATGCATATTCGTGCATATCTTGGTTCTTCTGTTTAATTTGGTATGGTTTGTATCATATTCAAGTCTTCTTTCCTACATATTTTGATTTGAACTTCTTGTAAAACGGTATCTTTGCTGTAAAGCCATTACACAAGATACCCGAAGATGATTTTTCTGTTACTAGTCTGTTCAATTGTGCCCATGATGCCACATAAAATGAATTGTTGGTCTATCAATTTCCGGTGCTTCTATTGAGGGAACCATAATGAAAATACTTCACTTTCGTTATTTTCTGTAGATATCATTACAGTATATAAATTATCAGATATTATAACATGAGTAATTGTATACTTTTTTTTTTTTTTATCTCCAAACATTAGGGCATTGTTGTTTTTCCGATATGGTTTTGATGTCAAGAGAACCGAAGGCTTTGATAAATGGGGTGAAGGTGAAGTTGAGAGTATAGAAATACAAGTTCAGATCCCATAATGGGAGATTGGACTATCAATTTTCTGAAAAATGTGACTATCCACTTCATGATTTAACCACACCACACACCATCCACGGCTTCCCTCCACTCCTTTTTACCTTCTCCACAACAGAGTGGAAATGCATAACCATCCCCTTATTCATGGATTGAGATATAAATGGGACTACTCTGCCCTTGAATGATGATTGATAAGTATTTGCTTAGACATTTGTCATCTTTTTGAGCTTTTATGTAGCATGTGTGACGTGTCATTCTATTTCATTTTCTCTGTGTTCATTTTTTTTCTCTCTTTCAGACAATAAGCTGCATCAGAGAAGCCAAATTGATCTGCAAAATAAGAAAAATAAATCTCATGTCAAGAAAATTACTGGTTTCCAGGTATCTAAATTGACCATGCAAATTGACAGGATCTTATTCTTTATGCATATGTAATCTTTAATATCTGATTAGGAAAGGGGGTAAAACATTAATGAATGCTGGCATCTTGCATGTAAATAATTCATATACCTAACTGGATGCTGAAATGAACAGTCGACTCTGCACCAGTTTGAACTAATTATACAATGCTGCCACAAACATTACCTGTAAAACCTGCCAGTCATGGTTCAATTATATGTTGGCATCAAATAAACCTCAGGTTTAATTGGTCACTGGAAGGTTTTGAACATTAGAATGGTTGAGAATGAGGTTCCTTTTGAACCATTTCGATTGGACAGTTGAGTACCATGTAAAAGCATATGAAGTTTCATGAATCTTTAATTTTTTGTTGCTTGCTATGATGTTTTGTTCCTCGGATAATTGCATGGACTGTGAAACTACAATCTCTCTTTGCCTAAACAGTTTGCCCCAGGGAGCTCCTCAGAAGTGCTCGTTACCTCTGCAGATTCAAGAATCAGGGTTGTTGATGGCATTGATCTGGTTCATAAATTCAAAGGTATCAGCAAAATGCTGCATGTCATAGATATGTCAATGTTGCTTCTTTATGATTTCTGTCATAACCATTGTTCTATGTCAATGTTACTTCTTTACGATTTCTGTCATAACCATTGTTCTCAAAATCGAAATTGTTTCACAAATCATTCGAAGGGATGAATATAATCAAATTGTGAATAGTAGTTTTTTTCTTTATAAAATGGAAAAAAGAAAAAGAAAAGAAAATTAGTTATTCATAATCCATCCATTTTCCATCCATGACAACATAAATACAATGAAAAAAAAAAAAGACTATCATACAACCATATGAATAACACCATTGATATATAATTCATCGGTATTACAGGATAAATACTTTCAGTGATAAACAATTTCTGCAAGCACCCGGCATGTCTTTGTTGGAAGTAGGTTGGCCTTCCAGATGGGATTTAAAAACCTTTGATCCGCTTAATGCAGGGATCAGACACCCAAAAGGCCATGGGACCAATCCCAAGATCTAAAACCCTTATCTTAGTGCATTAAGATCCCAGATCTATGTCAGAAATAGATCTGAACATATACAATCTAGATCTACAAACAAACAAGTGCAGATCTGTACCTGAGGAGATCCATTGTGCTCAAATCGAGTCTTTCATCTTTATTTCTGCAAAACTCTTTCGCAGACACGATCTCCCAGACCTCGTAGTCTTCCACGCTATGACCCAATAGAAGAGACCTTGTCAAGGAGAATAGTGGGATCTCAATTGAGAAGAAAACCCAAGAGACTTTAACTAGAAAACCAGAGGAGAGAAGAGACGGGAGGAGAAGACCACAAAACTTGTCCACTAATTGTGTTGGACGTCCAGCCCTAAAGGGCCTTTTGTACTTTTTGAAACTTCCTCTCCTAGTTCTCTTATGAGTCATACTCCTCTCTCTTATGAGTTCTTGTTTGATTAGAACTCTCACTTGAATATGGACCACTAGGGATTCCTTGGATCTGGCTCCAATTGAAGCATCTGGACTCCACATCTCATGTAAGTTATTGATCAACAGTTAATTACAAATAACTCTACTATATATATGTAATTACACTCTAGTCCTAGAAATTTTACAAAAAGACCCTAAACTTTCCAATTACTGCAAACAGGTCACTCTATCAATCATATCCATGGATCCATTGGAAATAAATATCAACTGTCTAACCAATGTGGACCACCCTTATTATCCTTGTGACCCAATTAATCACACTGATCATCGATACCATCTAATTAACTCTTAATCAAAATGGGTGCACACTTCATCATCATCATCATCATCATCAAAGTCTTGTCCCAAATGTTGGGGTCGGCTACACGAATTCTGTTTCTCCATTCCGATCTATCTTGAGCCAGAACAGGAGCACCGTTACTGATGATAAATTCCATTAATTAGCACAAGGGGATATTTCTCCTTTAGAGGATAGGTTCTATCTTGAGAATATATGTTTCCACAGTCCAGGTTCTATCTTGAGAATATATGTTTCCACAGTCCAGGTTCTATCTTGAGAATATATGTTTCCACAGTCCCACCGTCACCTACCTAATATACCGAGGTGTTGACCTAAAGTTGGCCTCACTCATTGGTAAGTTAAAGTAAATGTATAGCAGAAATTTGAGTCCATTACTCCCCCAAGATTAAGAGCCTATTGCTTGGAAATTACGTGGGCATTCCTTAATTAAAGACAATATTTTATATAAGGTGTTACTCATGGTCCTTTAGTACATCCAATGTACTAGCACAACATCCAGAGTCTTCCATTCTGGTGGCCGAGACAAACCACACTTTCTTATAGTAATTGCAGTGCTACAATCTTTCATATGAGATGTCCAGTTTCATCACTGATTGTGAAACCTTTTAAATATAAGAATTGTGACCTATGTCTCATGCATGTGAATCTCATCTACACACATGGATCACATTTAATATACTTAAGGGCTCCTGTTCATCTCATGAACAATCATGTCATTTTGTATTAATTATGTGCAACGATTAATAGAATCATATTCATCTCATGAATAAAAGAATGAAAAAGTATATTAATTAAGATAATTAATAGAATCATATAGATCATCCACTGGATTAAGGACATACAATCTAACAGTTTTGAGATGTCTTAAATCATCCCTACTTCTCAAAATACTAGGTATAGTTAGGTCCTACATCTTACGCTTCTTTTTTTTTTTTTGTAAAGATCACACAATTCCATAATAACTACTTGGGCAATTATAATATATTATGCTAGAAGGTTTTGGATTCGATTTTGACTGCAAGTTATTCGGTTTTCAAAACTTCTCTCCCTACTCATGCATCTACCTACTTTATCTCATTATAATCAAAACCACTTGTAACCACTCCCCACTTTTACTTTATTGCAAAAGCTCCATTTCAATCAAGTTCTGCATTTCCCTTTCTACTCAAACTCTCCTCTCTCTGCCACTATCTCTTGAATTGCATAATAAGATACTCTCATAACCTTCCTATTCTTTAGTTTTTTTCTTCTAAAATCTATGAACTTTTTAATGCATGAATATTTAAATTACAAAGTTGGCCATATCCGTGCTCAGCACGGGTTATTGTGCTAGTACATTTTAATCTGGATGAAAAAATGATAATCTACATTTCCTTAATGACATTTGGATATCTGTGTTCACTTAGCCATTTGCACAGTATGTTTCATTGGTAAGAATAAAAAAAAAAAAGAAAAGAAATCCATTAAATCAATGATAGGCAATCTACTTTGTCAGGTGGTGCAAGGTGTTGACGTGCCATGGAAAATTGATTCTAATTTCTGTGAACCCAAAACTCAGAAATCTTAAATCAACAGTAAATCCTACTCTAATACAAGGAGTAACACTAGTTTACACTTATCGATAAGTGCTAAAAAAAAGGTCTTCAATCCGGTGGAAGATAATCAAAACAAGGAGGAGCAGCCAAAGTGCAGGAAAATTGCTACTTCTATTGAAATAATATGGAAAATAATGATGTTTTATAAAAATAGATTATAGAAGTGCTGGAAAAAATAATCTTACATTAAATCCAATCAACTCATCAAACTCAATAGAATTAAAAATCCTTAATTGAGTCCTAAACATCCTTAATCCTTCAACAATTTAAGATATGAATGGAAAACAAAATGAATGGTATCGCTGGAAATTCTGGATGACTTGGATGCTCAGTCTTTTAGAGGCTGTGGAGCCTGCTGGCTGGCTTGAATAGGTCACCAGACCTGGGCATGATTGCTGCTGTCCGGAGTGGGCTGGGTCTGTTTTGGGTCTGGTTCAGGTGGTTCAAAGCCCGAATACTTTTGCTGTCCACAAACTTGTTTGATGGGCTTATATAGGCATGGTTTGTCTATTTGGGCTGATTGAAGTGGTCCTTTAAGGATCAGATTTGACTTCTTAGTTCAGAAATCTAATTTCTGATTTGACCCATTCTAGTTAGTTGTACCCTTATTGAGATGGATCAAGACTCCTTTTGACCATTCAATTATTTCCAGATATTCTAGGGCCTGATCTGTGCTGCGAAAGGTAGATCGAGATGCAGGGCTGGTAGGGATGGAGATGGAAGATTGAGGGGGTAGGTCAAGGAAACCTTGTAAACTCTTGGCCTTCTGCCAAACTTCCTATATCACAAGTGAGGAAAAGAGAGAACTCCGGGATAGCTGAAAGCACTCAGAAAATTTTCATTTATCGTAATACTGAGCTGCCTAGCCAGGGAGGCTTTACATCACTTAAATAGGAGAAAACATAAACCTAGGACTAATGTAGTCCATCCAAACATATTGATGGCCTGGATTATAAAATCTAATAAATACAATTTAAAAATATAGATAAAAAATCTAAATATGATAGAATATGTGGGCCGGGCCCAAGATGATAGGTCAAGATGGATGGGTTGGGCCCGTTGGCTGGTCGACCGATGGGGGACCATGGGTCTGTCCTACATCAAAACTCCCCTTCTTGAGAGAACTCGACCGCGAGTTTTGTTGATATCCTCTCGGGTAAAAAATCCAACGTACAATTCTTCGAGTTTCTTCTTGATCTTCAGTTTCTCTGCATCCCTTGGAAGCTTGAGTCAGTCTTTTCCTCCACTTAGAAGTAAATTGGAAGCACTACTTCTGACTTTGGAATTCAGGTTGAATAGAGTTTTAACCATTAAATACTTCCATTGTTGATCATGAACCATTTGCATACAATCTCCTAATGTCAATAGTTGATCGCTGAGAACGAAATCAATATGAGGAGCATCGATGATTGGATCTTCCATTGCAATCAGCTGATCAAATGACTTTAAATATGATGATCCGATTAGATGATCAATCTCTGTGCTAACCATGTCCAGCTTTTTAATTTTTGTTTCTCTTTCATTTGTTGCTTGCAGTGGTTTCTCAACACTGCTAGTCCCTTTGTTTTCTAGTTCTTGCATTTCAATGTCAGCTTTGATGTTTTATCCATAGATTGCTCAACATGCACTTCCACAATTTTTTGAGAGTTTTCTTCTGTAGACTTAAGAGTTTTACATGCGAGACCGTCTAAACCTGCACTCGACACGGATGGCTTTTGTAGTTGCTTTTGCAATGGTCTTGCATTCATTCATTCTCTCCAATATATCCGGTCTCAAGCCTCAAAGAAAACTAATTAAATCATGTCCCTCACCCCCACTAGTTGACATAAATGTCGTGGCCTGGCAAATTCGTACTCATATTCAACAACTGTTAAATCTCCTTGTCCCAAACTAAGAAATTGGTGAAAATAGACTTCATTCTGAACATACCAATCTCCATAATTAAATTTGTAGAAAATTCCTTGAAATCCAATGGAAATTTCAATACTTTCCAATTTCATGTCCACTTGGATGCAGGGACTGAAAATTTAATGCTCCTTAAAATTAAATCTAACCTGACCTGATGTGAAGAATGTACTCAAGGAGTGCGTAGGTGAAGATGGATCAGCGATCGGAGTCCGGATGGAGAAGATCTTGTTATTTGAAGATGCGAATGGCTGAAAATTTGATGGAATCTGAGCCGGCACTTGTTTCTGCACCTTGCTGCCACTTTTCTTTTGTTTCTTTTTTTTTCACTTTTTTTATACTGTTGGGTTGGACAAACAGCATCTATCCAGAGATGTGGTCGGGTTAGGCTGGGCTTTGCAGATTCCACCTTTTTTTTTTTGAACTGGGTCAGACTTGACCCAAACTCAAGCCCAAAGTCCTGGGTTTAGTCGAGGCGTTGGGAGAGGACCTCATGTGCCTTTCTCAAGCTCGACGTAAACAAAAGAGAGGGGTTTGAGACTTTTTTTGTTGTTTCAACCCTAGAGATAAAGCTAAAGGCGGAGATGCCGCTAGAAAGTGGAGATGGAGATGATAATGGCGAATGGACATTGTGCTACTGTTTTATCTTCTTTGTCCCTTCAAACAACCACGAGGAGTGACGAAGGTGATGATGGTGCAAGTGCTGGTGAGTACTAGCAGTGGAGATGGAGTCGACAGTGAGGACTGATGGCATGAGTCGATCGTGCGGTGGTGATGGATGAAGGCGACAACGCTAGCGGTGGCTGGTGGCAAGCACGACGAGCGATGGCGAGGGCTGATGAGGGTGGTTCTATTGCTCCATTTCGGTGCTAGACTGCCAGGTACGTTGGACTTCTTTTTTTCCTACTGGTCTTCTCTTCTCGGCTTTTGGTGCGTCTTTTTTTTTTTTTTTTTGAGCCCAAACGAATGGAAGGGGAAGTGATGGGATGGGGTTTTCGAATCTGGGATGTGGGTGAGGTTGGATTGTGGCTCAGGTGGGTTAGGGCAGTAATTTGGGGATTTTGATTTAGGGGTTGGAAAAGGAGTTTGGGTTTGATTCAATGCAAGGAATTCGATGTTGGGGTTTTGTCAAGACAACGGGTGGGGATTGGAGTCTCGGTTTGGGTATGGGTCTCGAAGATGGGTTTCGGGTTCTAAATAGTGATGCAGGACAGACCCATGGCCCCCATGGGTCAACCCGCCAATGGGCCCAGCCCATTCAAATTATGTTATTTTACATTATTTAGAGCTTTTAATTATGTTTTAAGTTGTTTTGTTAGGATGTTTTAATCCTGGCCATCAATTTGTTTGGATGGTCCAGATCATGGATGAATTAGCGGCGTAGCGGCCGCCACTGCCATGCTACGGCCGATTTATCGGTCGTCGCAACCGTAGCGGCCGCTACGGGGTGAGAAAAATTCCTACTTTCCAAATTTTTTTGAAATGTATAATAAGACTTATTTCTTTTCTTTTTCTCTCCAAATAACATTTCTACACAACTCTTCTACCCTTTTATGTTTAAAAGAACACCAAAAAACACATAATCTCGCCGAATTACAATCGATACAGAGAGTTCTTCTCAATGATTCTTCTCTAAGTACATCCTATTAGACACCCCCTTTGGCAGATGTATTTTTTTCTCTAGGTACTCTTAAGTCTTGACTTCATGACATAGTTTTGTCTTTTATAAGCCTTTCATTAGTTTCTAAGTTAGCATAACTAAGCAACATGAACACATGTGAAAAAAATGATCATTATTATTATTTTCTATTTATACAGCGATATAGGACCTCATACAGTGAGGGGACCGCTACGCCCCCTTACCTTAGTTACTTTTGAAAAAAAAAAAAAAACATTTTCTCTCATTTTCCAATATTCTAGATTTTTTAGAATTTTTTCATATTTTTTTGACGATTTTTCCAAATCGCACCGCTACGCTACGTAGCGCCGGCTACGTAGCGTTTTAGTGGCAGGCCGCTACGCCCGCCGCTACCGCTGTTTTCATCCTTGGTCCAGAGTAGTCCTAGGGTTAGTTCTTTTCCTATATAATGATGTAAAGCCTCTTTGGCTGATTAGTAATGGTTGATGATTGATGAAAATGGAGTTTTCTTCTCCTTCTCCCTTGGAGATCTCTAATACCTCCTGGTTTGGAGTTTGGTGAGAGGCCAATTTTCTAACGCCTCTGAACCAGAGTTTGGTGAGAGCCCAATCTTACCCCTATCTCCACTACATTCATCGCCCGCAATGCATCCTCCTCTGTTGTCCGCATTAGATAGGAGCTAGCTTCATGGTGGGCACTCGGGAGATGAGGGTTTTTGCTA
This sequence comes from Camphora micrantha, assembly GCA_003546025.1. Taxonomy (NCBI): domain Eukaryota; kingdom Viridiplantae; phylum Streptophyta; class Magnoliopsida; order Laurales; family Lauraceae; genus Camphora; species Camphora micrantha. Next base: position 36,981,891 of record QPKB01000012.1, on the reverse strand, counting down.
AGGTGGGTTTCTGATGGATTGATTGGGTCTCGACAGTTTGGATTTGGAAGGCAATTTTAGGGTTTTGGGGAGACTAGAACTTGAGGGTTTCAATTTAGGATTTGGGGATTTTAAATTTGGGCTTGTTCAGCGATGGTGACTTGGCTATGGGTGGTGATTGAGTGATGGGATTGATTAGGGTTGGGGATCAACGCTCTGGATGTTGTTTGGCCATGAATCTGATTCAAGGAGAAGGTTCAGCTAATTAGATGAAGGCCATGGGAGGATTGACTGAGCTATGGTTGCTGGATGGATATTGATTTAGATGAGACTTCCGAATGTAATGGTGATGGTTTGGTAGAGATTATGGGGTGTCAATTATTGGATCGATGTTCGGCTCAGATACCAATTGATCGGAAGGCGGATCGAGATGCCGGGCAGGTAGGGATGGAGATGGAAGATAGAGGGGGTAGGTAAGGGAAACCTTAAAAATTCTTGACGTCAAATTCCCTATCATAGGAAAGAACTCCGGGATACCCAAAAGCACTTAGAAAATTTTCATTTATTGTAGTACTAAACTGCCAAGCCAAAGAGGCTTTACATCGCTTAAATAGGAGAAAACATAAACCTAGAACTAATCTGGACCAACCAAACATATTGATGGCCATGATTAAAACATCTGATAAATATATAACTTAAAATATAAATAAAAACTCTAAATATGATAGAATATGTGGGCCGGGCCTAAGATGATAGGTCAAGATGGATGGATCGGGCCCATTGTTTGGTCGACCCATGGGGACCATAGGTTTGTTCTACATCAATTTGTCACGTGATTGTCACTGATAAGTGATTTAAGGCCAATGGGCTGGCGCAACCGGCCTGTGCTGATCGCACCTCAAGTGCAGGGTTGTCTTCAAGTAGTAATTACTCGATGACTCTGAGGTCGATCCACACGGATGAAAGTGGTAGCACGCTTGACCTAGCCTTCTTTAACTCTAAATTTAACCTAATTAAAATCTATTCATCCAATATTTTTTGAAATAAAAATTAATTACAAGATTGCACACCAATAAAAACTCCTAGACTAAAAAAACCTAGATCTAAAAATCCTCATTTTAAAATAATGCTGCAACTAAAGAAAATAAGTCAAACAACCAATTTATAAGAAAAGAAACTGAAATAACAATAATAATTAAGATTTTCTACGGATCGGGGATTCACTTTCCTCCTAATGATTGGAAGTGTGAATAGATTCGAATCTCCTTCCCAAAATAGTTTGTCAGGCTATTTTAGAAGAAGAACAAAACAAGTATTTTAAACAATTAGTTTCTAGAATGATTACTATCGCATCAATGGCTCTTTTTGTTCTTTTTTCACAAATCCATAGTGATTCTAAGCATGCCATATATCTAGAAATGAAAATAAAGCGTCAAAGAATTTACGGAATTAGGCATTTAACACCAAAATCATTCATTTACATTAAAATTGCTAAATACATCTATTTTTAATTCTATCTACGCATAAGACCATTAAAAATACAGAAAGTATCACCCATTTCCCCGGAAAAAGAATTCTAGCCTTTGTGGTGGACCCCACATGGACGTGCAAGCTTGTGGTTGACCCCACATGGACGTCCCATGCTTCTTTGTTTTCTCTTCTTTCTTTCTTTTCTTCTTTCCTTCTTGGCTTTGCTTGACCTCCAAGTCTTCTTAGTCTTTCCTTGGACTCTTTTTCAATTTGAATTTTCAAATTTTGTATTTCAAATCTCCTAAAATCAAGGAGAGAAGATTGCATGCATTGCAACAAAGTTGGTCGGTCCAACAAGATGGTATCTTCTCTTGAAATTCTTCAAGTTCTCCTCTCTTTAATTACTCTCTTGCTTCATCTTGAGTTTTCGATTCATTTGCGGGTCCCAATTTCTTGGATTTCCTACAGAAATAAAACAATAATATCGAAAAGAATAATTTTGCAACGAAAACTATCATGCGATGCATCAGACCCATTTCAACACGCATGAATGCATGCAAATTTACCATTTGACTCGGTTTTTCATGTAAAATCCAACTATGCAAAGAACGCAAGTTTATGTGTAGATTTGAAGATATTCAAGATGATAATCCGATAATCCAAAAAGAATAATTTCCATAAATACTTGCAATTTTCCAAATTTAAACCAATTTTCACATGAAATCAAATTTGAACACCATAATACATGATTTTATGAAATTCAATGCATTTTCCCCTAAATAAGTCCAAATTCTACATGAAATAATGATTTTGATATGAAATTTCATGGACTTATCGTGTGCTCACACGTGTGACTGAATGAAATCTCGGTTTTTGTTTCTTCTTGTACTTCCTAAATAAGTGGCAATTAGGATTAGTGTTCTAATTCAGTTTGAGCTTTTAATTTTCTAGTTTCATTAGGAGTGTTGGGATTGTAGGGTTGTTTTCCTATATATATGAGCATTGCAACTTGTAAAACAATAGAGGTAGAGTTAAACATTAATAAATGTTTTCCTTGGTTCATTCTTTTTTTTTTTTTTTTTTTTTTTTTTTTTTTTTTATTTTTTTATTTTGAGACTTTGTTTCATGTGCTTCGACACTTTCCTTTGCGATCCAATTCCTTCCATAGGGTTTGCATCTATATGGTGTTAGAGCCTTAGGTTATTGGTGTGACGAATTGAAAGTCGAAGGAGCCCTATTTGATTGTGAGTGGTGAAGAAGAGGGGGGCGTCTTGATCATTCGTTGACCCTGTGCTGGAGCAGTATGTGAAGAGTGAATGAGAAAGTTGAAAAAGAAAAAAGAAAAAAAGAAAAAGAGAAGAAAGAAAATAGGAAAGAGTTCTTCTGCATCAGTAAGGAAGAAGAAATCAACAAAATCTCTTTATCGCTGCAATAGCGGAGACAACATTTGTCTCCTCGTCTTGAGCATCAACAGTTGAAGAAGAGACTACCACATCCTCTTCCCTATGCTTTAGTGGCACAAATAAGAGAATTCTTTTTGAAAGAAAACTCAGGAAGACGGAAAGATTGAACACCACCAAACCCTCAATGTTGCCAACCTAACAGATGATAAAAGAAGAAAGTAGGGAGTGAGGAGAAAAAAAACCTATCCGGTTTAAGTTGCAAACATATAAGATGAAAACAAAATAAAGATAGGGGGAATTGGTGGGACCTGATTTATTGTTGCCCAGGCTGCCAATCAAAAAGCCTCTCGCTTTTAGGCCCTCGGGAAGAAGATGATGCCTATCTCTCCCCCTTTTTAATTTGCTTCAGATAGGCAAAGGCCTTCCCTTTCTTTTCTTTTTTCCCCCAATACGGAAGATTGAGGGAAGAAAATAAGAGAGAAGAGAAAGCAAGAGAGGAAAAAAGCTTTAAAACAATTAATAGAAAAGGAACTGAGAGAGAGAGAGAGAGAGAGAGAGAGATGGAAGCCTCTAGGTTTTTGTGCTCATATGAAACCCCGGATGGCCTGCACATCATCCCTCTGTCTTTTCAGTGACTAGACCTTGTTCAGTCCCAGGTCAGATCTAACCTGCTACAAAATCCTAATTTACATCTTGTTCAACCTGACCAGATCGGAACTCAACCCAATATAGCAGAGGAATGATACTGTAATGATGCCACTGCTAACGTCATTAGAGCACAGTCAACGATTGAGTTGACCAAGATTAACCGGCCCGGATTTGTTTGACAAAATTTAGATCCATACGATCCATACGGACTCGAATTTTCAATCCTTTTTCACCAGTGTGCTCTTGAAAACAAGATCCACATGGCTGGTTAGTTTGTTTTAACTTTCAATATGTACTTCATCCCATAAAAAGTTGAAGATGCCTTAAAAAGAAACAAAATGTAGAGGTGACTTTTCCCCCCCTAAATAGATGAGTGAATCAATCTATGTTCTAATGCAACAAGTAGATAAGTTGAGAATGGGTTACGATCAGCTCATGTCTGATAAGAGGTTGATGTCAATTAAATTAGGGATCAAGGATGAAAATAGCGGTAGCGGCCCGCCACCAAACCGCTACGAAGCGGGCGATACGTAGCGTAGCGGGGAAACGTAGTGGCGTAGCGGTGTGATTTGAAAAAATTGCCAAAAAAATCTGAAAAAATTCCAGAAAATCCAAAAAATTGTAAAATGAAAGAATATGTGGTTTTTTTTTTTTTTTTTTTGCAAAAGTAAATAAGAAAAGGGGGTGTAGCGGTGCCCTCAATATATGAGGTCCTGTATCGCTGTATAAATAGAAAATAATAGTAATGATTAGTTTTTCACATGTATTCATGTTTCTTAGTCATGCTAACTTAAAAAGTAATGGAAATGTTATAAGAAAAAAACTAAAACATGAAATAAAAGCATAAGAATTAAGAAGACTTAAGAGTTAGGTCATTACTCATTAGTGAACATTGAACAATCAATACTTCAACATTCAAGGTTCAAATTCAATCTAGTGAATGAACTATGAAGTGATCAACAATCAACATTCAACACCAATTTAGAAATGAGTAAATGACAGAGTAAAGACTAGAGAGTTAGTAAAGGAATATGAATACCATAATCACCACCAAAAGGAATGTCTATCAAGATTCAAGGGGCTATGGTTATCCTCATCCCCATCAGTGTTATCATTTCTATTGGCACCATATTGAATTTGATATTGATGAGAATTGGGATCCACAAATCCAAAGAAGGCCGCCGCACCCGCATCATAGGAATTTGGAGGAGGTGGATATCTACCATATTGCGTTTCACCATAGTCACCATATGAGTAGGACACCGAAGTTGAAGACTGTTCTTCTCCTTGTTGTACTTGACCATATGAAAAATAGTCAAAATACTGTGAGGGTCCTTGTCCACTGTAACTAGGGTTCCACGAATCAGTCCATGATGCCGCTTGTTGTCCTCCAACATCTCCACCCATATTTCCTTGCTCATTACTATCTCCAGCCCCAGGTGGTGAATCTCTTTGGCGCAGTTGATAACCACGGGTTGGAGCAAATCTTCCAGATGGAGGTAACTCATGTACTTCCTCTACAGGAACGACATCGTCTTGATCATGTTGATAATATTCACTAGTACCACCTGTCCCACCGTCTCCACCATAGCTACTCGAAGAGACAGTGGTGGAACTAGCTTTCCCACTCCTAGTCCTACTGGACCTGGTACCTTCTCCTTGAGGTGGCTGACCTTCTGCTGGTGCCTCACCCATATCCTTATCTATCAACTTTTGAACCATTTCCGGAAACTCCGGATCTGAATCTAGTAGTGGATCTTCTATCAGTGGATCCTCTATCTCGGCTAGCCATGGGAGCAAGGGATCGTCCTCTCTGAATATGTTATCCAGATTAATAGGGCAATAAGTAGGATCATCCCTTGCCCTTCTCTCCCTAATTTTGTTTCTCAACTTCAGATTGTAATGACAATATACAAGCTTGTTGAGTTTTCGCATGGTAAGCAGATTCCTGGCCTTCGTGTGGATCAAAGAGAAAGTGCTCCAATTTCTTTCACAGTTGGAAGATGTAGTAGTTTGACTAAGGATGTGAACAGTCACACTCCTTAGATGTGGAGCACTCTCTCCAAAATTCATCCACCAATCAGCTGAAATGCAAAAAATAAATAAAGAAAATTAGATATCCGTAACCCTCAAGTCCTTCTAATCGATTAAGATAAATAAATCAAGATTCAAGATTATTGGGTGGGGTCTTTTGTTCATAGTCATACCAGGTGGCATCCTTCCAATCGATCGTATCACAAGAGGGTTAGCAAAGGTTCCTCTCCTTTGTGTATACATAGATATCTACTATTTGAAAATTAAATCTAAGTCAGTAAACCCCTACAACACGTATGGTAATTGGCATTTGGCTGCATAATTAAGTTCTGTTAAGTAAGCACCCACTCACCTCTTGTATGGCATCAATTTGATCATTTGCATTTAACAATCTCTTCAATACCTCTCGTAATCCTACCCGCAAGTTCGTATCTATTGCTTCGGTGTGTAGTTCGACATTGCGGTAATAGAATTCGGGATTCAAAAAATAACCTACATTATAAATATGTAGAATGTACTGTGAGCAAACAAGATAATAAATACATTAGTTAGGAAAACAAAAGAGTATCAAATTCAAAGATATATATTAATTACCTGTAGCATGCAATGGATGGTGCAACTGATCGTTCCAACGGGCATCAATAATCTTTTATATATTTCTAATGATATCTAACATTTTCCATAATGGATTGCTTTGCCCGATCCATTGCTTCATATATCATCTACAAGCTGCAACACTTCAACTTAAGGCTCAAAAACCTTTAATATCTTCCTCACTTTCTTCCAAAATTTATTGTCCCTCATCAGGTTTGGGACTTCAAACTCTGGACCACTAGTTGTATTGCCCCATTTCGAACAAAGCCATTCTTCTGATGTAAACATCTGAATGAGCTCCGTTCTAAACCTTACAAGGCTTTCCATAGCCAGAAAATGGGTTGCAAACCTAGTTAATCCTGGATGCAGCAAGGCATGGTTATTTTTGTATCTTGTCATCAAGCTTAATACCCATGAATGATCATATATAAATCTTATAATTCCTCTACATGCCTTGATCAATGAAGCCACTTTTGTCTTCCTTCCAATCTCTTCCAAGATGAGATCTATGCAGTGTGCTGCACATGGGGTCCAGAATAAATGGGTCCTCTTGTCCATTAATTTCAAACTTGTTGCCTTGGAATTGGCACCATTATTTGTAACAATCTGTACAATATACTCCTCTCCCACACTCTTTACAACTTTATCCATAAGAGTATATATATGTGGCTGTCCGTCTATGTTCAGTTGCATCAATGAACTTCACAAAGACGGTCCTAGCGACTGAATATACCAAAAAGTTTATTAATTGTGTTTAGGTGCCACTGGTCCACCCGTCACACATGATGGTAACACCATTCTGTTGCCACATGGGCCTAAACTTTTCCACCCAAGCCTTTATTTCTGTATATTCTTCTTCAAGATATTTAGTGCCCACATCATATACGGAGGGCGCCTATATACCCCGCCCAGCTTCGGCGGCAACATCAAGAATAGTCTGGAAATATGGGGAATCTACTGCTGTAGGTGGTATGTTCTTGTCAATTAGCCATTTTGCTGTAGCTTTGGCCAATCTATCTCTTGCAGCCTTCATTACCCCTTTCACAACACTAGATATTTTTGGTTGTTTATCTCTCTGTTTTCTATGTGCTCAATGATCAACAGGGGGAGGAACTACTCTTTTCGTAGAGATAATTTCTACATCAACATCCCGTTCTTCGGTGCTAAATGCCCTACGCATAGATCCTACAATGCCCTTACCCCTTCTTGGCACAGTAGTAGATGAGCCCCCTGCATCATAATATTTGCTTTCAGCAAATGCACGACGTTCATGTTCTTCTTGTTGACTCAACTAAGTCTCTTGGCGTGCAGCCTCCATCTGTGCATCTTCCTCCTCATCAAAGCATTCATCTCCAAATACATCATAATGGGCAACATTAACATCTTGCTGCCTTTTTTCTTTTATCTCTACTTTTCTAGCTTTGTTTTGGCCAACCAAAGTTTTCATTTGTTCCTTGACTTCCCTTGGTACTTTGGTACAGCCAGCAACATTGACAGAAATGTGTCCCAAGTGGTGCTTGAATCTTGTAATGTCCTCATTGGTCACTTTCCTACAAAACTTGCATTTGATTTTCAATCTATTATTCTCAACTGCCTCACCAAAGCTCCATACGGTATCAATATCACGAGGCATTTTAACTTATCAATTGGTAAAGACAGATAGACTGAATACCTGGCTGGCTATAAATATAAACAGGTAGTATGTTAAAAATTAAAAAAGCAGAGAAACATGTTATAGGAAACATATATCACAAATCTATGAACCATTTTCAAGACATTTGATTGGTATTCAAATATTAAAAATTATTTAAAAAAAAAAAAATAAATAAATCCGAAAATAAAAAAAATAGAGAAAAATTAATAATATTCAAAATGTGATGAATTGATCTATGTGAAATATAGAACTATCATTTAGAATGCCTTTCCAAGTGGTTTCATGGGTTGTCCATGAGTTTTCACATTTTTTTTTTTCAAAAAATAAATAAATCCGAAAATAAAAGATAGTGAAAAATCAGTAAACATTCAAAATGTGATGGATTGATCTATATGAAACATAGATTTATCATTTAGAATGCATTTCCAAGTGGTTTCATGGGTTGTCTATGAGTATTCACATTTTTTTTTTCCAAAAAATAAATAAATCCAAAAATAAAAAATAGAAAAAAATCAATAAACATTCAAGTATTGTTGGAATGACCTATGGGAATCGTAGATCTAACAATATGAAGCTATTTTCAAGTTGTTTCATGAGTTTTCCATAAGTGATAATTTTTTTTTTTAAATAACATAAATCCGAAAATAAAAATAACAATATAAAAAAAAAAAAAAAAAAAAAAAAAACAAAAGATATGCATGCAAGATCAAAAGGAAGCATGGATCTACAATAAAACAAGACAATGATGCCATTATGTTGTGATTCATAGTAGTTAGAGAGTGATAATCTAAAAAGTTGAAAAAAAATCACATACCTAGTTGAAGAATCTTGTTTAATATCTTTAGATTCCTTTGAACAGTTGAATGTTGGTGATTTGGTGGCAAGAAATCTTGAAGAAATGGACTTGGGAGACACTTGGGGCCACAAGGAGGAATAAACAGCAGAAAGAGAGGGAAGAGGGTTAAAAAACCCTAAAAACGTCAAAAGGGGGGTTAAAACCCCCACGAGTCGTTTCGGCAGCCACGGGTGCGACGGCCGCTATTTTGGCCGTAGCGTGGCGGTATCGCTTGCTACGGCCGATATATCGGCCGCCATGTATATCCATGTTAGGGATACATTACATGCCTGCCTCAAATTCAACTATTAACTCAAACGGACGCTTGACTTATAAACCTCAAGCGCAACCACATCGGCAACAACCATTGGGAAAATGATCGCCGAGAAGAATTCTATTTTTGGAATCAACGAATCCATGCCTTCAAATCGTTGATAGGTATTGGAGTATTAAAATTCCTATTCCTGAGTACGAGGGAAAGATGCAACTTGTGATATTCTAGGATTGGCCGGTGTGTATGGAAAATGTGTTTGCACACGTACGAATGACAGATGGCCATGAAGTGACATTAGTGATTACCAAATTCCGTGGGTATGCAAATATCCGATCGAACAACAACAATGATGCTAAACTATGAATCTAGTGGAAACATGAGCAGAGAAGCAGCTCCTGATAAATCAGAAATTCCTTCTGGTCAATTATCAAAGGGGTTTATTCTCTGAACTTTAGGATTTGAAACAGGATAACAAATTACTGGTTGGGTACAAAAGTGTTCTTTGTAGTCCAAGCACGGTGTGACTAATGTCATAAGACATCTATTAGCTCTTTGGAAATTTGAGATTGTTCGATGAAGTGGTGCAATGTGTTAAAAGCACGAGAAATTAACTATACCTCAAAATGAGTCTTTGATATTGCAAGCTATACCTCAAAATTAACTTTCTTTTGGACATTTTTATTTATAATATTGGAGGTAATAGACTTGATGCACTGTTATAAGTTAAATGATATGCTTGGTTTAAGAAAAAAATTAAAAAATGAAGAGAAATAAGAACCGGTTTTGGAACTAGATTCAAGTCCTCTTGGTGGACCCAATTCCAGAACCAGATATGGGTTTTCCTATCGAAACCTAGTCTAGAACCAACAAAATAGGTTCTGAGTCAAAACCGGACCTGGAACTGTTATTTAGAAACGGGTCCGGGTCCAGTATAGTTCTGACCCGGAACCGTTCAGTTTGCAACCCTACATATGATGGAAAATCGTAAAATCTAAAATTATGAAAAAGTCCTTTGTTCTCCCAAATCGAGTCAAACCCGGTCTAAACTACCTATTCATGACCCAAGGTCTAACCCAATAGACTCACTTAAGACTAACTAAGGGTAGCACAACTTTATTACTAATTAAACATACTTAGTTTTAATAATAAACACAATTAATTAGTAATAAATATGATTAATTCGGGTCGGGGTGTTACATGACCCAAAGGCGATACAAAGCCAATGGGCCTACACAACCTGCCTTGTGACCCACACGTGGACCCCAATGAAGTATAAGATTTTTTCTCTTATTTATTTGCTTAATATGTTGCAAGTCGGATTAGCTTTCTGATTCCAGTAGGAGTCTTTATTTACTTTCCTAGTTAGTTAGGAACACTGTATTAGTTTTCCTTTACATTTGAGCATTATAAAACATTTGAGGTAGAGTGAGTATTAATAGAAGTTTCCATTCATGGGTTTATTTTCCTTTGAGGTTCATTCCCTCTTTCTGAGAGTCTCATTGAGACATTGTTTCACATGCTTTAGCACTTTCCTCCTATGCGATCCTTCACACGTCCCAAAATGCAAGAGCTTGGATTTATGACTGAATAGAGACCGCAACTTGCAGATTTGGTTTTCACTTGAAAACCATTGCTCATAACCTCATACTCCCACACGGACATTAATATTTCAGATGACAATGAAGCTAATTATCTTATTTGCACATAGACATAAGTAATTAGGGGAATTATGATTAATCAGCATCCTCCGACAAATCCTTTCCTAATTACAATAGGATAAATGCACCAAGTGTATCTTGACATGTTCTCTCTACCTATGATGCCCAGATACGAATATGGATTTAGACACTGATGCGGGAATTGGGGATACGACTCCTCACATTTGAAACATTTTTTATGGTGAGAAGTAAAAAATATTAAAAGAACTATATGAAATAATGGACTTTATAAGTAGGATAAGTTAAACTTGTTCCCTACAAGTATCAGTGCAGTATCAAGTACCAATACAAGTGTCGTATTGGTTCGATACAGATACGTTGGGCTTGTACAAGTATCTGGGTATCATAGCTCTCTACCTTCTACTTTGTTTAGGGCTCCTGAAGGACGCTGGCCAAGCATTTTTCTTGTTCTGAAATAGGACACAGGTATTTCAAAGTGGATTCAAACATGGTTTCAAAAAGTGCACCCTACTAAGATTCTATTTACTTCAAGAATCTTATTTGATAAATAGGAACCTTAGGGCAAACCACCGTTCCTGATTCTATTTTTAGCTTCTAATATTGATCCTATTCCTTATATAGTCAGATTACCTATGTTGGTTTGTGCCCAGTCTGGACTTATTTCGTTTCTATCTTTTGGGATGTTACTTGTTTAGGATTTCCCCCCTTCTCTTTTAAACCTTTTCTTGTTATTGTCTTCTTTGAGTGCTGCAGGTGCCCAGTATATCTGGTCACTTTACTAGCAGTAAGGGGACTTATATTAAGAGTTCCAGCTTCTTTGCTGGTATTATAGGGGGGTATTTTCCTGTTTGAATTAATATAATCTTAATATCAAAGGACATCACAGTCACACCATGTGGGACCAGTGTTCTGACTACACGACTTTCATCAATCAAGATCTTGACTGTTATGAGCTGAGACAAATGGTAATATGCTTCTGCAGGGTTTCGTAACACAAACAGCCAAATCTCTGCATCCTTGACAGCAAACGGTAAGTATGTGGTCTGTGCCAGTGAGGATTCTCATGTGTATGTGTGGAGAAATGACAGTAATTTCCGACCAAGCAGAAACAAAGGTGTGACAACCACTCAGTCATACGAACATTTTCACTGTCCAGACGTATCAGTGGCCATTCCATGGCCGCACATCAACATGGGAGTTATGCAGGAAACCAGCAGTGATGAACAAGCTGAAGTTTACACAGCTGCTGATGCCCAAGTGCTGGGAGATGAGTCCAACAGGCAACAAGGGTCGCCATTGGCATATAGGTGCGCCAATAGCCCACTGCATGGTCGCGTCTCTGATTCAAACAGCAGTTACTTTTCCGATAGGGTATCTGCAACATGGCCCGAGGAAAAGCTGCTCCTCGCTGCGACTGACAAACGTAACCTTCAGAACAGCAATGGCGATCTTGCTAGTGACAGGTCAGCATGGGGGATGGTGATTGTGACTGCAGGCCTTGGAGGGGAAATCAAGACATTCCAAAACTTTGGCTTGCCAATTCAGATGTGATGGATGGCCAAGAAACGAAACTGGTGTGACTCAGATGGTGGCAATAGCTTGGCATGTAAAATGTGTGCCTTGCACGCTTTTCTTAATATTCGGCGCATTGATACTTTTTGTGTATAGGTAAATGTTGGTTGGGTGAGAATTGTAATATTTTACGAGTTCCATCCCTTGCTTCCATGCATAGCAACTGTTGAGTAAGTGCAGACAACATACAGTTCGATATCAATGGATTCTTTACCATTTGCTTGATAATAGCAGTGGTGTAACCATCCATATTTAGCAGAGGAAAAAGTGACAAATATCTCGGGTGTTGAAACAAATAAAAGGTTCTATGAATCACTCTTGTGCTCTAATGTATGCTGTTTTTAGTATAAAGTGAAACGCGAAAGGAAAAAGAAAATTCAACCAAGGTGAAAAGAAAGAAAAACTTGAGATTTCGACTCTGTTGAATGAAAAAATAAAATCCATGACGCTCGAATATTTTTGACGTAGCATATTTTTAACCCTCAATTTTCCATATTAAGAAGGAAATCTACCGTAAATGCTCCTACCAAATTATTTTTGGGCATTTACTACAAAAATCCCCTTAAATAGGGTAACTACAGCTGATGACCCAAAACTTTTAAATGATGGCCAAGGACCTTTAGCCCAAATCATCTCTTTTTTTTTCCGTTTTGCCCTTTTTTTTTTTTTTTTTTTTTGTTGATGTCAACATAACTAGTTTCCTAATCTATCATGAGTAATATTTATTGACATCAACAAAACATTCGTCGACATCAACAAAAATGCCCAGTTATTACAATCAATGACCGTGAATTTGTTGACGTCGATAGAAGATTCGTCGACATCAATATAAAATTGTGTTGACGTCAACAAAAATGCCCAGTTAACAGTGTGAGTGACCCTATGAATTTGTTGATATTGACAGAAGATTCGTCGACATCAACATAAAATTATGTTGACGTCAATAAAAATGCCCAATTAGCGTAAACAAAAATTGAGTTTTCAGTTGTTTAGGGTTTTGTTAACATCGAGCAATCTCTCTCACTGTGATTGAGAAAAAAGAGGTAGGGCGTTAATCTCCTTCTTCTCCTTCCTCTCTTCTATTCTACTGTTGTTGTTGATTTAGGGGTGAAGAACGTTGTTTTTTTTTTTTTGAGGGTTATGTTGACATTAACTAACTAAGGGCAAAAACGGAATGAAATATTGAATTTTGGGCTAGAGGTCCTTAGCCGTCATTATAAAAATTTAGGATCCTCAGTTGTAATTATCCTATTTAATGAGATTTTTGAAGTAAATGTCCCAATTATTTTAGATGTGTTAAGATTTTTTACTCAAAATATAGCTAGGATCTCATGGAAAATATCACCTGTATGAAGTTATATCGCAAGAACAACGTGGTACTATGCATAGTCATTTTTTAGGAACGACCAGGCTGCCCCTAAGCATGGCCTCTGGGGCTCAAGAGAAAGCACAAAATTCATATTTAATTCAGTACCTGAAAGGTAACCATGATGAAAGGAGATGGTTTTGAATACCTCAAAGTTGTTGAATTCTATCAGTTTGGTATGGTTGGATGGGTACTAATCTTATATGATCAATCCACTACTAACTGTAAGACCCCGACCCTAACTCTCATGATTTAGCATGGTTTAAGTTTTTGGTTAGCATCTTAAATGAGATTAGAGGTTGTTTGACTCAACTTGTGAGCTAGAATAGCTTTTTTATAGCTTTGGGTTGATAATGATTTCAAAATATTTGAATTTTTTTGTACTCCTAGTTCAATTTATCCCCTACAACTTTCGTGATTATTCCATCTGTGTTCGGAGTCTAAAAACCCCTTTTTTACAATCAAAAGGGCAAAATAGACTTTTAACATCAAAATCTGTGTACGATTTTCTATATTTTCAAACAATGCAGAAAATATGCTCTTTGGAAACTAGATTTTATGAGGATCGTTTCTCTCTTCTTCGCCAATCCCATCCGGGGCTCACAAATGGGGTTTCCAAGCCCTTGAAGTTACAGAGTTATGGGACCCATAACCCACTTCAGTTTAAAACAAACTTACGTATTTTCTTCTTCATTTTTTGTTTCAGCTCAAACCAGAGAAGAGCTTTCTGTTTTTCTTCCTTTTCCAGCTCTTTCTTGCCTTTGCATGTTCCACCAATCCAACCCAAATTGAAAATTTAATCTCAGCTTCATCTTCTCCATCTTCCCAGCTTTCCATCAAAACCAATTTCTCTGCTTTTCCAACTGGATAACCATCTCTCTTCACCATTTCTTCCCTGCTAGAACCTTTCCAGGTAGGGGATGGATTTCAGGTTTTAAATATGGGTTTAGTAGGTTCTTTAGAACCTTGGTTTGATGCATGCAACTCTCTTTGAAAAGATTTCTTTGTTCTATTCTATTTTGAGGGATTTTCTTGTAGGATTTTGGGGCTTTTGTGGATGAGTTCTTTTAACAGCTTCGTGGTTCTTAGGAGAGTTTTTTGGGAGCTTTTGGAGATCAGACAAGTGAATAATCTGATAATAAAATGCATGCAGGTGATTGACTTGAATTTATATTATGCATGCCAACTATCTTAAGTTTATTAATTCCTATCTCATGTTTCTCAATAATGGTATGCTGGAAATTCATTAGATTGTAATTAGCTTTGCAAACTAGATTTATATACATCATGTACGCCTTGCTCCTTAATTTATCTCATGGTTCTTGTTTAATACTCTTAATTTGGTCTCAATGCATGGCTTTTTCATTCAATTGAGTTTTGAGGAGCAAGGGATTTTGTTTATGAATTAATGGATAGATGGAAACGAGGGTTCTGGTGTGGCCAGGAGAGGCCAAATTTGTGTAGGAAGTGGTTTTGCAGGGTGGAAAAGTAAGGAAGGAAGGGACCTAACTGATGTAGGAAAATTATGCTTCAGCCCGAGCAGCAGCCAGCAGTTTTGCTCGCTATAGCGAGCTTGACCCTCACTATAGCGAGCATAGTTGTTTCCCCAGGCAGCAAGCCAGTTCGCTATAGCAAGTAGCGAGCTCTAGGTGTTAGTTTATATGGTCTCAATCCATTAGGTGATGTAATAAATTGATTTATTTATATATTCATCAATATAATCATGTTTTCCTTTCATGAGATGAATGGTGTTTTATTACTTACTTACACATAACAAATACAAATGACATGATGGTTCATGAGATAAAATACAGTCTACAAGTATATTAGATGTAACACTTGTGTATGGATGGGATCCACATACGGGAAACATGTATCGCAAATCTTATACTTAAATATCTTCACAATCAGTGATGAGATTGAGCATCTCATCTAACAAGGTTGCAGTACTTTGATCACTATGAGATAGTGTGATTTCTCTTGATCATCAGAATGTAAGATTCTGGATCATGGTGTTGGTACATTAGATGTATTGAAGTACCATGAGAAGCACCTTATGAAACACTGTCTTTACTTTAAGGTCTGCTCTCATAATTTCCTAGCAATAGGCTCACAATCCTAAGACTGAACTCAAGTTTCTGTCTATTCATTTGCTTTAAGTCACCAATGAATGAGGTCAATTGTAGGTCAACACCTCAGTGTTTTGGATACGTGGTAGTAGGACTATGGGAACATTCAATAGTCAAGATGGAATCTATCCTCATTATCCCCTTGTGCCAATTAATGGATTTATCATTGGTAAGTGCGCACCCATCTCAATTAAAAGCTAATTGGATAGGTATCGTTGATCATTATAATTAATTGGGTCTCAAGGATAATAAGATATGGATCAAATTTAGTGGACAGGTCTAATTGATCAGTGGATATAGATGGAGGGGCCTACTTGTAATAATAGAGAAGTTTTAGGTCTTCTTTGTAATTTATTCCTAAGACTGGAGTTCAATTGCATTTATATAGTGGAGTTATTTGTAATTAACTGTGGGCTTGGATTGCACATGAGATGTGAGGTCGGGGTGTCCCAGTTGAAGCTAGCTTTCTATGGAATCCGTAGTGGTCCACACACTAGTCAAGTTATTAGAAAGATACTAATTCTAGTTGAACTCCAAAAGGAAAGGAAATAAAAAGTTACTATTTCTATTTGAAGTGAAACTTTCAATAGTGTTAATAGTAAGTTACTAATTGTTGTGGAAGTAAGACTTCTATAATTATTAGAAAAAAGAAAGTTACTAATTCTTAATAGAAGCAGGACTTCTATTTTAATTAGAATGAGGAGGTGGCTTAAGTGCTTTAAATAATGGTGGGGGCTTATGGATGTCCCATGCTTATTCCTAACCTAGGAATCCACGCCCAGCCCCTATTTGTGCAAGTGTTGCACGTCCTCTCTCTCTCTTTCGGATTCCTTTAGAGCTTCTAGTTGGTTTCTTTTGGAGATCGCACCCATCTCCTTGAGAAAAGAGATCTGATACGGGACATAGTGTGGAAGATGATTGGGTCTTAGAGATTCTAATTTGTTACGAAAAAAAGAGTTATTCATCCGACAAGTTATCAGTTTCTCCATTAGAGCACTACGGAGCTCCCAAGGTAAAATCTACTCCTTGTATGTTGTAGATTTATTGTGGATGCATGGTGATGCTATTTTCTATCTTAGAGATAGTTTATTTACTGATCTTGGTTGATGATTTTGAAGATTGGATCCTGAATTGGGTTTGAAGCCTTATGGATAATTGATCTTTGCATCAAGTGGGTCAAAATTTTTTGAAACCTATCCACGAGGTCCACCTATTTCCAACACTAAGTTCACTAGAGTGAGCTGGCTCGCTGGACACAACTTTGCTCTTTTTAAACTGTCATAACTTTTGATCCAACCGTCGGATTTCGGAGATCTATATACTATTGGAAAGCTCTCGAAGTATAGAATTCAATGGTCCATAAAATTCAAATTATCAGATATTGGTAAAGAAATGGGATACTCATACCAATGAATCTAGCCCCGTAACTCATGTTACCCACATTGTACCTAGGTGAACCTAGTGTAGTCTTGGGTAGGACCCATGGAACCTAAAACCCTTGCCTATTGACCCTACATTGATGAAAGATAGGGGCTCATGTGGGGACCAATATTGGGACACTACAAGACCCACTAACTTGATGAGGTGCACTTGGTGACTTGGAATGTCGTCTAACTTCAAGGGCACCAATCGACACAAAAACCCGACATTTGGGCCCTAAGTGAATGTGGTGTCAAATGGCGTGGTCTTATCGCGTCCACGAGTGCGTGTTTTGGAAAAATTGCCAATTGATTCTTAAATCGCCTGGCATGTAACTATTTTAGTTCTAAATACTTGGTTTAACGTGTTCTACTACAAAGACCACTTGGGATCATGATTATTGTAATTCTCAACCAGTAAATATGATGGTGAAAATCTTTAAAGGTTTTGATTCGTAAAGGTATTGGTTTGCAAAGGTTTGGGTTTGTAAAGGCTTTCATTCGTAAAGGTATGGGTTTCCAAAAGGTTTTGGTTTTAAAAGGTTTTAACCTGGTGTCAAGTATGAATTTTGTGTGATTCGCCACGTTATATGTGTCTTGAAAAGGCTAATTATTCTATTTGCTTCCGTATGTGTGATTTGTTTAGTTTACAGAATAGTCCCTTATCAAGTCGAAATATGGTTTGCTAATTTGTAAGCATTTGCATGGATTTTAGGGTCAGCACCACTCAGCTTGGGTCATCGGGTCAGTCTGATCATCCGGCCCGAGATCCTTAAATATTTCTACCAGTTGTAGCTTGGGATTTTTTTTGTATGCCATCGTTTACGTGGTGGGTTTTGTTCGATGCCCAGCTATATTGGGTTATTATATATATATTTATTTGTCTGCTCCGGCCATCTTGTATGGTGACGGTTATTTGTTTGTTTGCTCTCGTCACCTTGGTGACAGAAGAATACATCTCAGTGTGGTTGCCATCCTTTTTATCCGATTTGTCTATTTTATCAGTTTGATTCAGCATGTTTTCTACTTCACACAAATAATTTCGATACTTAACTCTTGCTTCTTCATTATTACTTCTCTTTAAATTTCAAATGTGCTTTACTATTGAAAAGTGATTTTTATATAAATTTACCATGTTCTTATCTGTATTATTCACCTGCCAGACCGTTGTGTCTGATACATTACTTTTGGTGCTCTGGTAGCAAGTCTTTCATTCTGAGTTGAAGCGCGTGCAGTGGCTTTGGAGCCTTGCATTTTGGTAGATTTGTTGTGCTGATGACGTCATTTAGGCGTCGTATTTGGCATCGGAGTTCGTCATTTAATTGGAGGGTAGTATTTTGTTTAATTAGTTATTTTTATGGCTTGTTTTAGCCTTTTTCTTTGGGACTTTAATAGCTATGCTTTTATAATTTGTAACTTGAACATATGTGGGAAATGAGTTGTCCTGTTATTGTTTGCTTGGTATTTTATGGTTTCGATTTATTCTAGTCTGATTATGGGCCTTGATTTGATGGCTTTATGTAAAAGGTGGGTGCGACATGAAATTCGATGGCCATGGCCCCTGAGTCGCAACACCACGTAAGTTTCCGCGAAATTTTCAGATTGTGATTGAATTTTGATGTCTCACACACGCGTGGATCTTGGGGAAAACATAATTATTACTTAATCCCAAATCATGCTCCCCAAGATCGGATCGCTACATGAGTCTAGTTTCGGGGCATGACACTAACACACCCACGTATAACTAGGTTTGGACTTGGATTCTGGTGGTGATTCGAGCTTTATTTGGGTTGGGTCTACTTACATGCAATTCACCTAGGGCTGGGACAAATGATGAATTCTTTGATCCATCAAGGGAATAGAGAACAAGTAGTGTACACATTTAACCAAGACTTTCATTACCACCAACTCTGGATCCTCTCTCTGGCTACTTTTAATCCTGCCAAAAATTTTCGGTTCCCAAGCATGCATATTCACAATCATCACTTTCTCACTCTGAGATTGGAACTCTACATCCAAATTTATGAACAACTCTATCAAAGACCACTTTGTCAGTAAATTTCCAGTAGTCATTGTCTTTCTGCTCAGTGCATCTGCAACTACATTTGCTTTTCCGGGATGATACTTTATTGAAAAATCGTATTCTTTGATGAACTCCATCCATCTGATCTGCCTCATTTTCAAATCTTTATGCCCAAACAAATATTGAAGACTTCTGTGATCTGAATGAACCTTGAATCTCTCTCCGTATAGGTAATGTCTCCACATCTTCAGTGCAAGAACAACTATTGCAAGCTCCAAATCATGAGTAGCGTATCTCTTTTCATGTTCTTTCAATTGTCTAGACTCATAGGCCACTACTTTTCCTTCTTGCATAAGTATGCATCCCAATCCTACTCTTAAAGCATCTGTAAAAATCACAAACCCTTCATTCCTAGTAGGTAACGTAAGAATAGGGGTTGTGGTTAATCTGGTCTTCAGTTCCTGGAAACTTGCTTCACAATGCTCTATCCACACAAAAGGAACATTTTTCCTTGTCAATTTGGTCAATGGAGCTGCTATAGTAGAGAATCCCTTCATAAATCTTATGTAATACTCTGCTAAACCCAAGAAACTCTTGATCTTTGCCCTTGTTTTTGGACTTTCCCAACCAACTATTGCTTCTATCTTCGCTGGATCAACTGCTAAACCTTCCTTAGAAATGATATGTCCAAAAAAAAGACACTTGCTCAAGTCAGAACTCACACTTGTTCAGCGTAAAATAGAGCCAGTGATCTCTCGAAGTGTCAATGAAGTGCTTAAATGCTTCGCATGATCATTTTTGGACCTCGAATAGGCTAGAACATAGTCTATGAGCACCACTACGAACTGGTTTAAGCATGGTACAAAGATCTTGTTCATCAAAGCCATGAGCACACCCCGTGCATTGGTCAACCCTAAGGGCATAACCAAGAACTCATAATGGCCATATCTGGTCCTGAAGGCCGTCTTCTGTACATCCTGATCTCTAACTTGCAACTGATAGTACCTTGATCTCAAGACAATCTTTGAAAAATGTTATGCTCCCTGCAGCTGATCAAACAACTCGTCTATCCTATGTAGTAGGTACTTGTTCTTGATCATGATCTGATTCAACTGTCTGTAGTCTATGCTCATACGCATCAAACCATCTTTCTTTTTCACAAACAACACCAGTGCACCCCATGGTGACATGCTTGGTCTAACGAATCCTTTGTCCAAAAGATCTTATAACTAAACTTTTGTTGGGATTTGTGTATGCCCTAAAGCCCACTGACAGCACTTACATCTCTGTTATTGGATATTTACTGGTTATTTATTAGAATTATTCTTTTTCTCTTACTGCATGTATATATGTATGTTTGTATAAGGTCCATTGTTTCTAGTAAATGACTTGGATGTGTAGTGGCTACACACAGACAGGTCTGAGTCATGGACACTTGAAACAATAAACTGGTTCATAACTGAGAGATGGAGTTGGGCACTTCATCTTGGTATAAGTTATAGTGAGATACTCTCCTGTATTCAGGGTGACTTACCTTAGTCACGGGAGGCTTTTCCGGATTTATCTCATTAGTGCATATGTCATGCATTGAACAAGACCATTGTAGGTGTGATCTCTAAAATAAAACTATCACTGAGAGAGATCAAGTCACCTTATGCTACTGAGTGACCAGTGCTCTTAATCTTGAGCATATGTGGATGAACTGACGAAGTCGAGTTCTTGTGCTTTAATTCACTATGGGTGAGATCCTGTTCATGGGTCGATAGCTCTGTGTTTTGGGTACTCGGGTTTGATTAGTTGGGACGTGCAGATGCAATAAAGAATTTATGCCATCTTGTGATGGAGTGATTGTCCCCTTAGAATTATCCAATTAATCATCAAAATCTAAGATCTTAGTATATGGATGTTCCATATGGATATTGAACTTATGGGTCGCTCCCTGGACCAAGAGAACGATATCCGGATGATGATTAAGTCAATGATATGAAGTTCTAAGGTTGAGATATAATCGAGAAGGTTGATAGTACATCGGATAACCTGACTTGATTATGGATGTTACATAGAGGGGCATTTCGGTCATTTCACTTAGTAGGTCGAAGACGAATGTCGTTTCTTGACGAGCTTAATTCAAATTTAATATTTGTCCTTGGAGTGCAACCATAACTCTTTTGTGGAATGAGTTAGGGTTAAAATGATCTTAATGTTGCTATGGGGTTAGCATGGACATTTTGGTCATTTTGGGAGCCAAGGGAAAATATGTCTTTTGGTCCCTTCTCTAGCCACTTTCCTATATTGGCATGGTTTCCTAATTTGTTTAGATGATGTGTGGTTGAATTATTTTTTGTGGAAAAATATTTTTTGAGTTTAAATTCAAATAGGCCATTGATGGCATACATGAATTTAACTCTAGCTAAATTATTGACTTGTGGGCCATGGTGTGTTTTTCCATCTTGTGGGCCAGCCTTAAAGGGGGTCCCTTGCGTGAGGTTTCCAATTTTTGAGTAAGTATCTTTACTTGGAAGGTTGGACTCCTCATTGGGTAAGGATTCCTATATTTAAAGTTTCCTAATTGTTTTAGAAACTAAAAATTAGAAGGTGTTGCACACCTAAGGTAGCTAGTTGCTAATTTTATGGGATGGTCCTCTTAGTTTCCTTTTTCTAATTGGAAAGAACGTAGAGAGAAAGATCCCATCTATATACATCTCCCTATTGGACGTCCAAGGGGGTTGAGAAAAGGTTTTGAGGGAGATAAGAACCCTAGGTGTTCAACAAGAGGAGAGAAAACCCATTAGCTGCCCACACCTTGGTTACACGCCCATTGCCTTCTTCTTCTTTCTTCTTTGAAGAGAAAATCAGGTCTGGTTTTCTTTCCACAAATTATAGTTCAGAAAAACCTCTTAAGGATTCCATAGTTTGATCCCACAATCATAGCCAATCAGATTGGGTTGTGGAATAGAGGAGAAGATCAAAAGAAATAATACTGCAGAAAATTCCAGCAACACATATTGCTGATTGCAGGTCAAGAATCAGTCCCTTGGATCTTTGTTTTCAGAGATTTGAAGTCTTCATAACAGCAAGGTAATAGTCCTCTTTCATCTCCTTTTATTGTACACTTGTTGATCATGATTTCATGGCGTTATTATGTGAATATTAAGGCTGATTTGCGCTGCCCAAAAACAGATTTCTGCAATCTGTTTTGCTGATTTAAAAACAGCCATGGACGTCCCTTTCAAGGGATTTCAGATCTATATTGCATAGACTTTCAACTTTCAGCTCCCCTAACTCCGCTGGAGTCATGTGGTATGGGGCCTTAGATATTAGTGTCATCTTTGGCACTCTATCGTGAAGTTTGTATCTCTGACTGGTGGTATTCCAGGTATCTGTCGGATTTTTTGTTCTCAAGCCATTAGATGATGTAATAAATTGATTTATTTCTTTATTTATCAATATAATCATGCTTTCCTTTCATGAGATGAATGGTGTTTTTTTATTTACTCGCACATAACCAATACGAATGACATGATGGTTCATGAGATGAACCGGAGTTCAGAAGTATGGATGAGATCCACATACGAGAAACATGTGTCGTAAATCTTATACTTAAATAGCTTCACAACCGGTGATGAGATTGAACATCTCATTTGACAAGGTTGCAGCACTTTGATCACTATGGGATAGTGTGATTTGTCTCTAACATCAGAATGTAAGATTCTAGATCATGGTGCTAGTACATTGGATGTACTGAAGGACCATGAGAAGCACCTTATGAAACACTGTCTATACTTTAAGATCTGCTCTCATAATTCCTTAGCAATAGGCTCTCAATCCTGAGACATTAATGAACTCAAGTTTTTATCTATTCATTTGCTTTGAGTCACCAATGAGTGAGGCCAACTGTAGGTTAACACCTCGGTGTCTTGGGTATGTGGTAGTAGAACTGTGGGGACATATTTAATGGTCAAGATGGAATCTATCCCCATTATCCCTTTGTGCCAACTAATGGATTTATCATTGGTAAGTGCACACCCATCTCAATTAGGAGTTAATTGGATAGGTACCGATGATCACTATAATTGATTGGGTCTCAAGGATAATAAGATATGGATCAAATTTGGTGGACAGGTACAATTGATCCATGGATATAGATGGAGCCTACTTACGATGATAGGGAAGTTTAGGGTATTTATTCCTAAGACTGGAGTTCAATTGCATTTATATAGTGGGGTTATTTGTAATTAACTGTGGGCCAGGATTGTACATGAGATGTGGGGTCGGGGTGTCCCAGTTGGAGCTAGCTTTTTATGGAATCCCTAGTGGTCCCCACACTAACCTAAGTTATTAGATGGTTGCTAATTCTATTTGGTTACTATTTCTATTGGAAGTGAGAATTCTAATAGTGGTAATAGTAAGTTACTAATTGTTATGGAAGTGAGGCTTCTATAATTATTAGAAAGGAGAAAGTTACTAATTACTTTGGAAGTAGGACTTCTAATAATTAGTAAGAGAATGAGGCTGCTTGTGCTATAAATAGGGGAGTATCCCTTGGACGTCCACACTCTTGGATTCCACACCCAGCCCAGTGCAAGAGTTGCACGCCCCTCCTTCTCTTTTCCTCCTTCTTTTAGTTTCTCTTCTGGTTTGCCTTGAGTTTCTAGTTGGTTTTTCTCTTGAAGATCCAACAATTCTTCTTGAGAAAAGAGATCTGAAACGGGTCATAGCGTGGAAGACAACAAGGTCTTGGAGATTCTAATTCGCTACAAGAAGAGTTCTTGTTCAAGCTAATTGTTTTCTTCTTCATTAGAGCACTACTGAGTTCCAAAGGTATAATCTACTTCCTTGTTTGTTGTGGATTTATTTTGGATGCATGGTGATGTTTTATTTATCTTAGAGATAGTGATTTACTGATCTTGATCATGATTTTGAGGTTCTTGGATCCTAGATGTTGTTTATGGCCTTATGGGTCCTTGATCTTTGAGTCAAGTGGGTTAAAAGTTTTTGAAAACCTATCCACGAAACCCACCTTCTTCCAACAATTGGTATCAGAGACATACCTCATCTCTAATCATGTTAGATCAGTTGTCTAGATCTATTCTTTGCATGAGATGCGAAGAGGGTAGACCTAGGGCTATGTGAGGATCAATTTTGATGTTGTTGTGCATGTTGTATCTTTTATGTGTGCATGAGAAGGGACTGGTTCGGGCAAGAAATCAAATTTTCTGTAGGAATTTTGAGCCGAGCGCTCGAGCGAACCTCTATCCGCTTGTGCCGACCAGGTTCTGGAAAAGGCGCTCGTGCGGATCCCAGTCTGCTCAAGCGCACAATGTTCAAATTTTTTTTTTTGGCTGTCCGGGTTTTTCATCTTGAGATGATGAATGGGAACTTTCTAAACCTATTCCCTACTATGTTTATTATACTAACTTTGCAAGTTCATGTCCTCTCCATATGGCCCATAAGACTTTTACTTTCTTTTTATGGTTGTTGGTTTATTCAAGGCTCAGTGTAAAAGGCATCATGGTTTCCTTGATTTCCCATGAAAGGGCAAGGTATGGTGAATTTCCCTATAGCCCTTTTATTTCCATTATTAAATTATACGAGACGAAGAAGGAAAGTGAAGTTGGACTCCTAATCAAAAAGTTTGAAGATTACCAAAAGTATTTTGGAGATGCCCAAACAGTTTGAGGAATCCCAAAGTTTTGGAAAGTCTAAGAAGTTCAAGAAGTCTATTCCGCTTGGACCATGTGGAGGAGATGACTAGCTTTTTATTTTAGTACTTTCTATTTATGGATGTTTGCTTATTATAGAATATTTCAAAATCTGATCCAAAGATAGTAGTTTCCAAAATTGGTCAAATCCAATTAATTTTTGGAAAGAGTTCTAATTAGTGTTGGTGGACCCATGAGATGGACCCATTGATAACACTAATCTTAGAAACTGGACTTTCCTTAAATATGACTTGACTTGGAACCAATCATTGCTCATATC
Organism: Camphora micrantha; assembly: GCA_003546025.1. Lineage (NCBI taxonomy): Eukaryota > Viridiplantae > Streptophyta > Magnoliopsida > Laurales > Lauraceae > Camphora > Camphora micrantha. Next base: position 36,956,831 of record QPKB01000012.1, on the reverse strand, counting down.
TTGAGATGATTTGATTTTTATATATGTGGACCCTAATTCCTAAAAAGGAAATCTTCAATTCTAAAATATTAAGTGTGAACGGGGCATTTAAATTGAGAAATCCTCATGGTTTTCCACCATAGGTCCATTGTAAGGAAAGTATTAGCCTCACGCCATCTTGAGAATGACCGTTTCCCACGGAGGGCTTTTATTTATCTGGTTACTAGATATGGATCTCCTATGGATAGTGTTGGTGAGACGGGGTGGGGGCCCACTCTCCAAGGAGGAGTTGCCTACAACGGTTGTCACGCAATGCTAGTTGGTGGGTCACACTTAACTAAAATAGTGATGTAGTATCCCCAAGGATTTGCCTCATGAATTTTAGAAACCAAAGCTAATTGGGAGTCATACATTATTTGGTATGAGATACCTAAATGATAATGAATGATGGGGATCATGGATAGTTAGTCTTAATCCTAATTTTGACCAACTTTGATATGCACCAGTCTAGGGGGTATTCACACTCCCCAAGGAGGAATACCCCAAGGGATTGGAATTCCGATGTATTCTGAATTTAGTGGCTATGAGGATTCCCACATGAATTTGGTAGAATACTAAAACCTAATGTCATTTATATTCTTTGATTGAATGTATGGTTATGCTCTACAGTTTATTCAGTATGAATTCAAATACTTTCAATCCACTTACGACCATCCTTAACCAAAATAAGTTGGTGGGATCCAACTACGTAGACTGGAAAAGGAACCTGAATATTGTCCTGACAACTCTAGGATACAAATATGTCCTTACCATACCCCTCCTTGAGGAGCCTGCGCCAAATACACCACAGGACGAGAAAGACTCTTGACACCAAAAATGTCACTTTGCCTCTTCGACATCGAAAGCTACATGGAGCCGCATCCTACTACAAATAGGCAATGCCGCTTCAAGCATCAAATCTCGTCAGAATCGAAGAAAAACTGCAAGATCCTCCAAAACAGTCAAAATCATGGTACACATGAAGTTTTAGGCCATTCCAGCATCATTTGGTCTAACTTCACTCCTTCGGCAGCTGAACAGGCACTCCTGGTGGGGATAGTGTCGAAGACATCAAAACTTCGATTAGAGCCTACGGATGGTCCCAAAATACCTCCAAAAGGCCCAGTGTCAAATTTCAAGTCAAACCAACAACGTTTGACCCTCCATCGACACTCGGAAACAAAATCAAGCCTTTCGGCGGCGAGAAGCACCGAGGCCATCACTCATTAAACAGAGCACATGGGTGGCTTCAACATGCTTCCAAAGGGCTGCACTTCAAATTTCAGGTCATTCCGACGACGTTTGACTCGACTTTGACGCTTGGCGGTGGAGCTTTCCAGAACCATGACATCCAAATCGGAGCTAATGGATCGTCTCAAAATGACTCTACTAGGCTCCCTGTCAAATTTCAGGTTAATCGGACATCATTTGACCACACATCAAAGCGCGACATCTCCCTCGTAACAAAATCAAGCCCACTGGCGACGAGACCCCACTAGGCTCCAAAACTGTAACAAAAGCCTAACGGTTGGTCTTGTCTACTGCTTAGGAGGCTCCACCTCAAATTTCAGTACATTCCGAGATCGTTTGACCAAGTTTGGCTTCTGACAGTAAATCGGCATCTCTGTGCGATAAAGTCTGCGACTTTCCTGGAAAATTGAAAACTTTGCACTCCAATATGCAAGGATTCTCATCAAGTTGAACGAGAACTTGTTAGGAGGTCTGACAATCCTCCCACAACGATGAGGCATTGGTGTAACTACTGCGTCTGGGAAGGGTGGTTCTTCCTCAAGTTCGGTCTCACTTAGATTTAGAATTGATTGCTCTTGAATCTCTTCTAAGATCACCTTTTCTAAAGATTTCCGGTCCATCATATAATCTTCCTCCAGAAAAACCGCATTAGTGCTCACCAGCACTTTCTGCTCTCTGGGATTATAGAATAACCAATCTTTAGTTCCCTTAGGATATCCTACAAACGTGCATCCTTCCGACTTCGATTCCAACTTATCCGTCTTAACCTTCAGCACGTGTGCTGGACAGCTCTAAATGTGTAAATGTTGCAGACTAGGCTTTCGCCCAGACCATAACTCCCGGGGAGTCTTCGGTACAGACTTAGATGGTACGAGGTTTAGTATGTACATCACAGTATCCAAAGCGTATCCCCAAAAGGATATAGGTAATCCTGAGAAACTCAACATAGACCTTATCATATCTAAAAGAGTCCGGTTCCTTCTAAAAGAGTCCGATTCCTTCTTTCCGCTACTCCATAGTATTAAGGCATACCAAGAGCAAACAACTAGGATAAAATCCCATTTTCTGATAAGTATCCCATAAAATCAGCAGAGAATATTCCCCTCCTCGATTTGATCGAAGAGTCTTGATACTTTTACCCAATTGCTTTTCCGCTTTCGCTCGAAAATCTTTGAACTTTTCAAAAGCCTCGGACTTGCGGTGCATAAGGTATATGTATCCACATCTTGACTAATCATCTGTGAAAGTGATGAAGTACTCATATCCTCCTCTGGCCTTGACATTAATGGGTCCACACACATCAGTATGAACTAATTCCAATAAATCTTTGGCCCTATTGCCCTTAGATGAAAAGGGTCTTTTGGTCATTTTGCCTTCCAGACAGGACTCGTACATGAGCATTGGTTCTACCACCAATGAAGGCAAGATACCATATTTCACTAGCCTGTCAATCCTATTTAGGTTTTTATGACCTAGCCTCAAGTGCCAAAGTTTTGTTGGATTAGATGAAGGTGACTTTCTCTTTAATAATGATCTATTAAATGTTTCAGTATCATGTATCTCATACATTGTGGGAGTTAACAAATAAAGCCCATTAGTTACCTTGCCAGAACATATAAAAGTACCATTCCTCTTTATGACAACTTCAGTACCAAAAGTAATAGAATAACTTTTATTCACCAAACTAGAAACTGAAATTAAATTCCATCGTAAAGACGGTAAATATACTGTATCTGACAAAACCAATTTATTATTTGAGAAACATAAAGTAATGACTCCCACTGAAAGAGCCTCCGCCTTAGCGTCAGATCCTAGGTTGACAATGATCTCCCCATCACTTAGCCTCCTGGTTACCTTGAACCCCTACAACGTATTACATATGTGATTAGTTGCCCCGAAGTCCTCACACGAAGATTCTGAAGTACCAGTTGCAAAACTAACTTCAGAAATAAGTGACTCAATCATACCTGAGGTCTTCTTCTTAGACAGATATTCTGGACAATTCATTTTCCAATGTCTTGTCTTACCATAATGGAAACACTTTCCTTTTGTCCCCAAACCCTGAGCTTTGGCCATGCAACCATTAGGACAATTCTCCACCTTAGGACCCTTCGAAATTGATTTCTTTTTGCCTTTCCACCCTTTGCCTTTTGGCTTGAACTTGGCATCTGACTTTTATTGTCATTAGGGCAGTTGGCTTCTTCTTCATAATCCCTTCAGTCACTACCGGCTGACTAGACAGCTTAGCCAGAGTCAGATTCATCTTATTCATATTATAATTAACCTTGAAATTGTTGAACGACTCTGGTAGTGACTCCAGGATTATGTCGATCTGCGATTCTGCCTCAATCGCAGCCCCTAGTACATCTAACTCATTCAATGAGTCCATCATTTTCAACATGTGTTCCTGTACGGATGTACCTTCAGCATCTTGGTGCTAATGAGCACCCTCATAGCTGCCTGCCTAGCAGGCCTGCCCTGTTTCGCAAACATTTCCTTTAAGTTCAATATAATATCGTATGCAGTCTTATAGGATTGATGTTGGTGTTGCAAAACACTAGACATGGATGCCTGAATGTAACATCTGGCCATATTATCGTCTTTGGCCCATTTGGTGTAAAGTTCCTTTTCTTCTTCTGATGCATTCGGGTCAGGCTCATCAAGGGGGGGTTTGGTAAGGACATATTTATATCCTGAAGCAGTCAGGACAATATTCAGGTTCCGTTTCAAGTCTACATAGTTGGATCCCACCAACTTATTCTGGTTAAGGATGGTCGCAAGTGGATTGAAAGTATTTGCATTCATGCTTGAAATACTGTAGCACATAACCATACATTCAATTAATGAGTTTAAATGACATTAGGGTTTAGTATTCTACCAAATTTATGTTGGAATCTTCATAACCACAAAATTCAGAATACATCGGAATCTCAATCCCCTTGGGGAGTGCAAATACCACCTAGATTGGTGATGATCAAAGTTGATCAAAATTATAATTAAAACTAACTACCCATGATCCCCATCATTCATTATTATCTAGGTATCTCATATCAAATAATGTATGACTCCCGATTAGCTTCGGTTTCTAAAATACATGAGGCAAATCCTTGGGGATAGTACATCATTATTTTAGTTAAGTATAACCCATCAACTAGCATTGCATGACAACCGTTGCGGGCAGCTCCTCCTTAGGGAGTGGCCCCCCACCCCGTCTCACCAACACTATCCATAGGAGATCCATATCTAGTAACCAGACAAATAAAAGCCCTTCGTGGGGAACGGCCATTCTCAAGATGGGGTGAGGCTAATATTTTCCTTACAATGGACCTATGGTGGAAAACCATGGGGATTTCTAAATATAAATGCCCCGCTCCCACTTGATATTTTAGAATTGAGGATTTCCTTATAGGTCTATGGGCCTACAAATATAGACATCAAATCATCTCATGATATGACCAATGATTTGTTCCAAGTCAAGTTATTTTAAGGAAAGTCATGTTTCTAAGATTAGTGTTACCAATGGGTCCATCTTATGGGTCCACCAACACTAATTAGAACTCTTTCCAAAAATTAATTTAATTTGACCAATTTTGGAAACTGCTATGTTTGGATCAGATTTGGAAATATTCTAAAACAAGCAACCATCCACAAGTAGAAAGTGCTAAAATTAGAAACTAGTCCTATCCTCCACATGGCCCAAGCGGAATAGACTTCTTAGACTTCTAGACTTTCCAAAACTTTGGGATTCCTCAAACTCTTTGGGCATCTCCAAAACTCTTTTGGTAATTTTCAAACTCTTTGATTAGGAGTCCAAGTTCACTTTCTTTCTTTGTCTCGGACATCACCAGAATTTACAAATTATTGAAAATTACATAAATTCCTATGCCTCAAAGATGGGACTTACATGGTAATCTAAACATGGAAATAAAAGGGCTATAGGGAAATTCACCATGCCTTGCCCTTTCACGGGAAACCAAGGAAACCATGATACCCTTTACACTTAGCCACAAACCAACCAATAACCATATAAAAGGAAAGTAAAAGAGTTGTGGGCCATATGGAGAGGACATTATCACCTGCAAGTTAGTATCTCATACAACAAAGCATCTCACAAAACCAAGTTACCAAATCACAACGGAAAAACAAGATGCCAAAAGTTGCTACTTCTTTAAAACATGCGCTTCGCAAAGGGGGTACGGGGTTGTCCCCTGGCGGGGATCGAGTTGATTCTGCCTGGGTTTGGCTAACCGAACTGGTCCCTACGGCAAGCCGACCAAACCTCTATGGCTAGCCGCAGTGATCTGTATGGCTAGCTGACTTGACGAGCACATAAAATATGGGTTTTTTCAGATTCGACTCATGCTGTTCCCTAATCACTTCTAATGATCTCAGAAGGCTTCTAGTGGCTTCTTACCGTCCTTCCATTATGATTAAAACATTTTGTGACATTCCAAACATGCATCTGCTACAAAAGGTAAGCAAACCCAAACAAAGCTGATCCTCTCATAGCCCTAGGTCTATCCTGTTCGCATCCCATGCAAAGATTAGATCTAGATCGCTGATCTAACATGATTAGAGATGAGGTAAGGCTCTGATACCAATTGTTGGAAGTAAGTGGGCCTCGTGGACAGATTTTCAAAACTTTTGACCCACTTGACTCAGGGGTCAAGTACCCATAAGGCCATAAAACACTTCCAGGATGTAATTCCTTAATCCCATCAATCATGTACAGCAATAAAACCTATCTAAAAGATAGAAATCAGTAGCACCATGCAACCAAAATAACCTACAAACGATAGAGAAACAAATTATACCTTTGGAGCCCGGTAGTACTCTAATGGAGGAGAAGACAATTAACTTGACCAAGAACTCTTCTTGAAGCAATTTGGGATCTCCAATTCTTGTGTTGTCTTCCACGCTATGACCTGCTATCAGATCTCTTTTCTCAAGAAGATTGGTGGGAACTTCAAGAGAAAACCCAACTAGAAACTCCAAGGAACTAGAAGAGAAAAAGAGGAGAGAAAATTGTGCAACACTTGAACAGAGAAGACGGCTGGGCGTGTTTCTCCTTGTTGGACGCCCAAGGGTGTGCTTCCCCTTTTTTATAACCCTTTTGCAACTCCTCTATTTACTAATTAACTAGAAGTCCTACTTTCAAAATAATTAGTAACTTTCTCTTCCTACTATTACCACTATTAGAAGTCTCACTTCAAATAGAAATAATAACTTTCTAATTCCTTCCTTTTTGAGTTCAAGTAGGATTAGTATCTTTCTAACAACTTGGGCCAGTGTAAGGACCACTAGGGATTCCATAGAAAGCTGGCTCCAACTGGGACACCGCGACCCCACATCTCATGTGCATTCAGGGCCCACAGTTAATTGCAAATAACACAACTATATAAATGCAATTTTACTCCAGTCTTAGGAATAAATTACAATGGAGACCCTAAACTTCCCAATTACCACAAGTAGGCCCCTCTATCAATATCCATTGATTAATTGGACTAAAACTATCCGACCAATTTAAATCCATATCTTATTATCCTTGAGACCCAATTAATCACAGTGATCATCAGTACCATCCAATTAACTCTTAATCCTGATGGGTGCGCACTTACGAATGATAAATCCATTAATTGGCACAAGGGGACAATTAAGATAGATTCCATCTTGACCACTGAATGTTCCCACAGTCCTACTACCACCTACCCAAGACACCGAGGTGTTGATCTACAGTTGGCCTCACTCATCAGTGACTCAAAGCAAATGAAAGGATAGAAACTTAAGTTCATCAATTTCTCATGATTGAAAGCCTATTGCTAGGGAATTATGAGAGCAAACCTTAAACTCGAGACAGTATTCCATAAGGTGCTTCTCATGGTCCTTCAATACAACCAATGTACCAGCACCATGATCCGGAATCGTACATTATGATGATCGAGAAAAATCACACTATCTCATAGTGATCAAAGTGCTGCAACCTTATCAGATGAGATATCCAATCTCATCACTGGTTGTGAAAATATTTAAGTATAAAATTTGTGACACATGTCACCCATATATGGATCTCAGCCATACGCATATATCACATCTAATATACTAATGAGACCCAGTTCATGTCGTGATCCATTATGTCATATGTATTGGTCATGTGCATTAAGTAGTAAAACACCATTCATCTCATGAAAAGAAAGCATGATATTATTGATAAATAAAGAAATTAATCAATTTATCACATCATCTGATGGATTGAGTCCATACAATCTAACAATATTGGCTAATGATTATTGGATTGGTCAAGGGCGGGCATGGTATACTTTTCAGAATACTCTGAAGTCTTAGTCTCACATTTAAATGGGCCTTAATTAGGGATAATACAGGACTAGCCTCTATCTCATTGTGGAAATTATGCTTGTCCTCTAAGATTGGTTTAATTATATCATTATTCTTTGATCTTTTAAGGTGGCTTGTCCCGTTTGACTCACTAGTCAACACATCATTTGATTGTGGTTCCTTATCTAGGGTCTTTTCTAATGAGATGGTAGGACCTATGTGAGAGCTTCCTCATTGGATTTCAATGGTAGCCCTAATAGTCTCTTGGTGCTGATTCTCAAGTAATGTTTTGGTTTCTATGATAGATTCGGATGGCTTTATTCATTCTAGTGGCCTACTCGACAAGATCGACTTCTTCCTAATCGCTGATTTGAGTTTCTTTATGTCTATTTGCAATTCACTAAACATTCTGGGACCGAGAAATTTAACTCCAAATTCTTTTTCATTCTTTTTTGGCTCAACTGTTGTTGGGATGAGTCCAAGATGCAATGGTTTTGTTCTAGGGTAGTCTTGTTCATCGTTTGGTTGCATGTTTATTTGTCTTTGGATCATGATTTGGGTTTTGCATGATGGCCTGAGATCCAAGCTTTTCGTTTGTAACGTGGTCTATGTCTTTTAGTGGTATTCGTCTTAGATTGAGGTTGTGGATCTTGTATGATCTTGTTCATTTGTGTTTGGTGCTTGACTCAAAATGAAGATGGTTTGACTAATCCATAAGTTTCCATACTCGATTCTAGGTCATTTGAATCAAATCTGACTGTTTTGTGTGTTTCGGAACTTATGACATCAAAATCTTTAATAATCCATCCACTCGTTCCATTTGATGGTCAAGTATCTTCATTGTCGTCATGAATTCTGATTCTTCGTGTGGGTCATTCGGTTGTACTGTCTCATCTGTCTTCGTTTGAATCGTTATGTCTTTTATTTGTTGTGTCGAATGATCTTCATTTGGTTGTGTTTGGGGTAGCATTTGCGATTTTGGTATTTCTGATTGTATGGTTGTTTGTGATTGATTTAGTTCATTCATTTGATGCGTAGTGATATGGGTTTTACCATCCTAAGGTGTTTCATATTGTTCGTAATCTTCATTAAGCATATCATAAAAGTCCTCAGGAGGCATGTCTTTAAAGATGGGTCGTAAATCTCATCCGAAGATTCAGAAGTTTGGTCATTTGGTGGATAATAGGTTACTTTAGGGGCTAAAGTTGTCAAATATAGAGGATCATAGATCTAATTCTTGAGAACATGATCTGGTGGGCAATTAATTATGGGATATGGTGTGTCTATGATTGCTTTGTTTTCGAGTTGATGGAAGGGAGCAAAATATGTTCTAAGAATTCATATCCCCTCTTCTACTTCGTAGCCTTTCCATAATGTTGGGATTTTGATCTCTTTGGTCATAAGTCTTCTTAGAGTTTCTGAGATTAATTCAAGTTCCCATTCTAGGTATTCACCACATATCAATTGTTCTTCTAGGGGCTTCCCTGTGTTTGCATATGGATCATTTTTCGAAGTGATGCTCTTAAAACCAGTCGAGGTTGGGCAATTCTAGCTCACTTATGTCCACCATTCTAGCAAGCTATTCCTGAATCTGTTTTCGAGATATTTTTGTTTTGCGTGGTAAAAATGGATTTTGGGTTTTAGCATTTGTGGGTGAGTTTCTATCATGGTTCTGATTAGATGTTTGACTAAGCTGGTCAGTCGAAGCATGAGTGGATTGTTGATATATGATCATTGGAGATATAGTTGGTGGATGTATTGAGTTGGATGGTATGGTTGGGCATGGCTGGAATTGGTCAATGATCATGGCAGGTGGTGTTGTTTGGTTGAATGGTGAGGGTTGGGCGGGATGATGGCTTTCATTGGATGGCGTGGATTAGGATGGTTAATAGTTGGATGAGGATGCACGGTTATGGAAGGTTGGATAGGTTGATTGAGTTGATTATCACTACAACAAAATACAGTTTTGCCAACGCAGTCATCGCGTCTGGAAAGGTAGATTTTGCTTCGGCAAAAGATTTCCCAACCCATTTTAGTGCGTCGGCAACCATGTGTAGCCAAATCCATAGCCAACGCTATTTTAACTGCGTCGGCATATCCCTATATAATTGCCAACGCCCTACAGCGTCGGCCAATACGTTGGCAAAGAGATGTGCATCGGTAAAAAGTCCAACTTTCATGATTCGAAAACCATTTTTTCCAATGCAGTACCAGCGTCAGCAAAATAAAAGCCGACGCTAGTAGTGCGTCACGAGTTCCTAGTAATGGCTGACGCTGACAGCGCGTTGGGAATTCATAGTAATGGCCAACGCTTGTAGTGCGTTGGAAATTCCTGGTAATGGACAATGCTCGTAGTGCGTTGGGAATTCGTGGTAATGGCCGACGATGATTAAGCGTTGGGAATTCATGACATAGCCGACACTACCAATGCAGTGGGAATGCATGAAATAGCCAACGCTACCAACGTGTTGGAGATCCTTTGCGGACGCAACCAATGCGTTGGAAATGTGCTATATCTTTGGGCTAAAGTGTTGGGAGATGCAACTTTGACGACGCACAAATCACGTCGAGAAATGTTGTAATACATTTTTTTTTCAACGCATGCTGGTGTGTCGGGAAAGATTATTATTATTATTATTTTAAATTAAAATTTCATTTATCCCTATATATCAGAAATAAAAATCTGAATACATGTTCAAACCACCAAACTTGATACGCAACCCAATTTAAAATAGATTCATTAACAAATCGAAAATAACATCCACAACCAATTATCCTACATCCATAAACCAAAATAAATCAACAAATCTCTAAAATACACAGATATTACTACTTGATAATTTCTAAAAATCTTTAACATATACAAATGTCTGTGATCAAAATAAAAAAGGTAATCCCTAAGAGCCCGCAGCCAGCACAATAAAATCCAAAATCAATCTGCAAAACTAATAAAGAACACTGTGAGAATACAAGTAGCAATAAATTCTTGCAAGGCAAAGCATTCACTCCAAAAAAGATCTTGGGATAATGAGACAATATTATCAGCCAATTAGTTGCCTTCCAAAAAGGTATGCTGAAACAAATTACTATAATAATAAAAAGGAGTGGATTTCCTCAATCTAATCAACTACTCGCCAAAGATCTAGGCGACAGATGAAACCTGTGGAACCCGAAAAAAAATTCCACATGTTTTAGGGGAAAAGCCGAAAAGGGCTACTGAGTACTATCATATCAAAATTCTTTTTCTTTTGTACTTACCTTTTCAACATTTCATTACAATTTCATGCAAGTTCAAAACTATAGCAACAGAGAATCAGGTTCTGAATAAGATTTTGCTCTCAAATGAATTAGGTGCAACAACATTTACAGCTGCGAATAGAGGCCCAGGGGAAATACTTACAATCAGTGCTTGAGAAAGCTCAAGAGACTCTCGGAAGACAGAATCTTGGTTTTGCAGGACTAGAGGCAGCAAAAGTGCAGCTCTCTAAATTGGTGTCCAGATTATCCAATGAATGCCTCAATTCTGCCTTCTTAGAATTAAAAGATATATCAGGTTTGTGTAGTCAACAATCACAAACAAAGAAAATTGTTGATTGTTCAGTGGACAACTGCTTGACTTGTGAGGGATCCCAAAAGGACCAAGAAATGCATAATGTCGACATAGGGTTGATAAATTATAATAGTGACGCACCCTTCCGCACAAAAGAAACTGGGGAGGATTCAAGGCTTGGAGGGCCTAAATTTGCATGGTGTGAAGACCTGAATGAGAGTAAGATGTTTTCATTAAAAAGGATAATGTTCCCAATTGAAAGGAACTCTAGTGATTTATCTATGAGAACTGGAGTTCGAGGGGAAAAAGAAAGCAGCACCACCATTTCTAAGACAAGAAGAGAAAGAAGAGATGCCATGGAAATTGAACTCTCTGCAATTCAACAAGAGAATAAGAAGCCATCAGAAGGGTTAGGCCTGACTTACCTAACTGGACAACTGGATCTAAATGCCTATGATGAAAATGATGTTGCATCAAGTCGCAAACAATTTGACTTGAATGGTTTCAGCTGGAACTGAGAGTGGGGTGCTACAAGTTGGACAACAATCAGCTAAGGAGACTTTGCTTTCGTATTTTGATTGTAGAGTCAATTGCATTGCCTCTCAAAAATAACACAGTAAAGTTTATGCAATATGACAACCCAAACTCTCTCAATGCATCCAAATAAACTTGGTAAAGGAGAAGACATCAAGTTTTTGAAGATATAGGTACGAAGGTACCATTCCTTTTTTTTTGGTTTTTTTTTTTTTGGGTTTGCTCATTCCCAACTCAAGATGTTGAATCCCCCTTCCCTTTTCAGTGGCAATCCAAAGGAGGCTTGGATCTCTCTAGGCGGTTTCATTCTCTATATGACAGGTACTAAATTATTATGTAATCCATAATATAAAATCATGACAATGAAGTTTTAACTTTCAGCTCTAAGATATCAGTCAGAATCGAGTACCATATCTCTTATTAGTTTATAACTAGCTGCACCTTGCTTAATTATAATCAACCGCCAACTTCGATGACTATTCATGTTGCTCATGGTCTATGCCAATAAATTGCATCTTGTTTACATAATTTAGTTATGTCCACAATAAGTTTTGAGTAGAATTTATTAGATAGTTTTAATTTAATAGCTCCCGAAATCAGGATTGTAACCCATGCATGTCTTGTTGTTATGTAGGTTTCTTCGGCTTCAGCTTCAGCGTCGATAGAAATTGGTTTATTAATAATGGGTTTGTTTTTGTTTGTAAGATGTATCTTTTGTAATAAGAGTTATAATATGGTGTTTTCTTATGGAGTTCCCATACTTCAGATGTAAAAACTGAAATCAGATGAAACTAGGTAGCAATGCAGTTCTAAAAGCGAAATAACAAGTATAACCATGCAACTGTACTCACCTCAACAAATCTCTAGCTTCCCATGGAGCCCAAACCGCCTAAGTCGACTCACTAGAGCAGCATCTGAATTTGACTCGCCTGTGTAGCTGCCTGATCTTGCATCACTTCCCGCTGACACCGCAAATCCTCTTATCCCTTCTGCGCCTCTTCACACTGTTGCCGCAAATCCTCTTGTTCCTTCTGCGCTTCTTCACACTGTTGCCGCAAATCCTCTTGTGCCTTCTGTGACTCTTCATACTGTCACCGCAGCTCCTCTTGTACTTTCTGCGACTTGGATAACTGCTGCCATAAGCTGCTCACCTCAGTCGCCACCACAGCACTGCTGGATATTGATGCTGGGCCTCTCGAGCGGTACCCTTACCTCCTCGCGACCCTCTTCCCTAACACCTCCTCTATCAATTGTTGCTGTGCCACTGGGGAGCCGCTCTCCTTAGACTGCGACAATCCTAACTCCAACCTTTGCTGCATTCTCAAAGAATATATATAAACTTATAATATATGTAAATGCCACTATATAAAGTATGACATACTAATGCATTTTCAATAACTCACATATGTCGCTTCAGCATGAGGTGTGATCCACTTGTTCTGTTTCTTGCTCCAGTGTTGTTGCCGGTATAATTCAGCTTGGGAGGAAGGAGCTTCCTTAGCGGGCGTGATTGACAACCGCTGTACAAATGATTGAGAGCCAGAGGTATGAGTCGTCTTCACTTGCTTCCGGCTCATTGAATTCCTTTGTGACTGAAGCTGCAAATTACAAGTAAAAAAGAATGTAGTTAGCTTATTTAGAAAAAGCTCGAGGGAACATAACATTGGATTTTGTTACCTTCCACTCAGGTGTCTCCCATTTATGCTCTATCATCCATATCCACTGGTCTGTCCTCTGTGGATCCGGTGGGTACTGCCTCGGATCATGTCCCTCTCCTAATAACTGCTTATACTTAATGTGAAGCTCGGACCTAAACTCCCTATTTATATGCATGGCAAGTTTCTGGACGACCATTTTCACGTTCTAGTCGGTCTTCCAGTCGCCGAAGTCAAACTTTTGCTGTCATTTCAAACTCCATAAGTTGATAATAAACAATGATGCATTTAAAAGGCAAAAAAACTTATCAAATTCCACATCCATCAGATAATTTCATGGAATTATCTACATGAGTGCCAAAGGGAAGCAACCAAAAAACCACCCCTCCTACATAAGTGGATCCAGAAGCATGAATGACAGGATTCAATGCAGCACGATTCAAAGCATATGGAATAGGAAGTCAAAGTTCGTTTTTTTACCTTAGCTACCATGTAGACTACCTCCCTAGTCCCTTTATCAACCTTAATCCATGTTGGTTTGTCATAAGGTGCAATCCTCCGGATATGACTACCTAGCTCAACCGCGAATGTGGAGGAATTTGCACCCTCGAATGCCCCCGATACTTCGCCCAACGGAACATTCAACTTAACACCAAGAGCCTTCATCCTCTTCTCCGACACCAAGCCCACCACCTTGCCCCCGCACACGTCGAGAAGTTGATGCTACAACCATAAAAAAGAAAGTAAAGTGTAACTTTAAAGATAAACAAATGAAGTTTGGAATATAATAGGGTCCAATATTACTTACCAATGCTACTATCCGTAGAATGACTGGCAGCACGCTCTGGGACTGTAGACTGACTGGCAGCACGCTGCGACTGACTGACTGCACTGTAGTGTCTCTGTCTCCCTTGACCAGCCATGTTTGTGAACTGAATAACTCAATCAATGAGCATATATATATATATATATCAATAATAAGTCACATAATTGAAAGATGTTTGATGACCCATATAATAACATGTAACATTAATGATCTACCACACTCACAGTAATATTACCTCATCTTCCAAGTCATCTTCACCCGAGGAACTCGACTCTTCCTCACTCCTGGATGGCCTGTACTTCATGTTGACCTCATCATCTTCTTCTTCAGGTGAGACCTGGCGTCGCGCTGGACCTTTAAGTGCCTGTTCCAATGGTCGTGCACTCAGCTCATTTAATCTGGGGATTTTCCTTTGAATGTTACTATTTTGATTTGCCCCCACTACAACAAAATACAGTTTTGCCAACATAGTCATCGCGTCTGGAAAGGTAGGTTTTGCGTCGACAAAGGATTTCCCAACGCATTTTAGTGCGTCGGCCGCCCGTCGGCAACCATGTGTATCCAAATCCATAGCCGACGCTATTTTAACCACGTCGGCATATCCCTGTACAATTGCCAATGCACTACAGCGTCGGCCAATATGTCGGCAAAGAGATGTGCGTCGGCAAAAAGTCCAACTTTCCTGATTCCAAAACCATATTTGCCAACGCAGTACCAGCGTCGGCAAAATAAACGCCGATGCTGGTAGTGCGTTGGGAGTTCCTAGCAATAGCCGACGCTAGCAGCGCGTTGGGAATTCATGGTAATGGCCAACGCTTGTAGTGCGTTGGAAATTCCTGGTAATGGACGATGCTCGTAATGCGTTGGGAATTCGTAGTAATAGCCGATGATGATTAAGCGTTGGGAATTCATGAAATTACCTCACTCTCGACGCATAATAACGTCGATTATATATTTGCCAACGCACATACTAGCGTCGGAATACATAATTAACGACACATACACAGCGCCAGTAATACATATGCCGACATGTTAACGCGTCGAGAAATGTATCCAACGAGGGCCGGAAATTTACTGTTGGTGACGCAAAGAGTGCGTTGGGAAATAGCTTTTCTTATCAATTAAGAAATAATTGAAAAAATCAGAAAAAATTCCTTTACAATATTTTCCTGTTCAAATCTATATTCTCAACGTTGCACAAGCATAAGTATTAATAAAAAACAAATAATCCCACATTCATCATGAAACAATAAAAAATAATGAGTCACCAATAAACTAAAACCAATCATAAAACCTGTCCATGCCACATAAAATGTAATATCCTACTTCAAAAGAAGTCAAATATCTCAATAAAGTAAATCCCAACTAAAATATAATCATCATCAAATATTCAAACAAAGTACACCATGAAACACGGCCAGTTAGGAGCAAAATGAACTTGTTAGAGGGATGACCCATGCCGATTCATAAAACCATCACATATTGTTTTTATTTCTGCACACTTTTGGTTTGATTATTTCAGTAGAACAATCTAGAAATCGCAGACCCTAAAAATATTTTCAAATAAGATGTAACACCATGTCCAAATGAAGGAGCTCGTACCTGCCCGCGTAGAGTTTTGATCAATCAAAGAAGAACTTCTCATGTAGTGGTCGGCCTTCCTACGTTGACAAATGCCTCCTTCTAGGAGAGTAAGCAAGTGTGCCTTCCCTCTAATAGAATTTCATCCGCTTCGATTTCTTTTTTACCTGTAGCTTGTAGAAGTGCAAAGGATCATCCGTAGATGACACGAGGTTTAAGCTATGTAGTGAGCTTAAACTGTGGGCCTGGGAATTCATATCTAATCATTCAATTTCGGCTGGCTTGAGAGTTCTAACTTGGTAGATTGCTAACGCCTGCATCATAACTAAAGTGCCGCTGTGCATGCTTCCCAACATCACATATTCTTGTCAAAAAATTTAGTAAAGAAGCATCACTTATTCTTATCAGAAATTTTAGT
>QPKB01000012.1:36908431-36939847 GCA_003546025.1 Camphora micrantha | reverse complement strand
TTTTGTTTGGTCAATCTTACAGTGGTTCCAACTTAATTCTAAAAAAAAATTGGGATATCCCATAATTAAATGTGTTTAATCATTTTGAACGACTCTGATTATCCATATATGGACATGAGTGGGACCCATCCAAAAAAGTTCCCACCATACTCTGCTAGAAGCTAATGTAGTCGCCCCCGGAATAAAAAATAAAAAAATAAAAACCCATGAAAGAGGCAGAGATTTGGGAATAAATCAAACCGATTAAAACGGAGTGCTCATATTATTTTGACAAAAAAGCATTTTACTAAATGGGGCTTTACGGATGCAGACCTGTGCATCACCAGTAGGCGAAATAATTATATTTTTTCCACAACTTTTGCCAACGCGGTCTTACTTGTGTCTGTAAAAGTAACAATTCTCTGTTACTTTTGCCAACTAAGTCTAAATATGCATCGGAAATAAGACTTTTGCCCACGCCAATTTTGACTGCGTCAGCAAATAGTGTCGGGAAAGTTTTTCCACGGCTTTTGCCAACGCGGGCTTACTTGCGTCAGTAAAAGTAGCAATTCTCAATGACTTTTGCCAACGCACATTTTTACTGCGTCGAAAAATAGTGTCGAGAAAGGTAAGTTTGTCAAAGATGGGGCTTAGCGGACGCATCTCATGCGTCGGCAATGGTGTGAATAAAAACTCATACCTTTCCCAACGCACACCTGTGCGTCGCCAGTAGGCAAGATAATTGCCAACGCATTATTGCGTCGCCATTAGAAAAACACGCGTCGCAAAACTTTCCCTCTCTTTTGGATAGATTTTTTTGTTGGCGCCAATGTGGTTTCCATAGCTTTTGCCAATGCAGTCTTATTTGCGTCGATAAAGGTAGCATTTTCTGTGACGTTTGCCGACGCAGTGAAAATTTGCGTTGGCAATAAGACGTTTGCCAACACAAATTTTCACTGCATCGGCAAATAGTGTCGGGAAAGGTGCAATTTGTTGTAGTGCCCGTAAGAATTTTTCTCCTGGGTCAATGCTCTGGGCTTGACATAAAGTTTTCTTTTGGGAGGCATTTTTAGCTGCTATGATTAATAAATTGACATAAAATAAAACATATATGCTTAGAACGCAGATGCGGGAAGAACAACTTACATATAAATAAACACATTAAAATGCGGACTGAAAGGTAAAATAATGAATTCATAACAATACAATACTTGTCCACACACATGAAAAAAAAAAAAAAACAAGTTTACATATCATATTCCATATCAGAATCAATATCAGCCTCGGACTAATCAGTTTCATCTTCATTTACGTATTCTGCCAATGTTTCATCCTCATTATCACCATTATCGGCAATGGGTTCATCACGGCCATCTGTTGGTTCATTATCCTCAAGGATGATCTCTGGTTCGATGTCATCCCTAGTGTAAGGAAAGGAAAAATCCTCTTGAACAGGGACGGAGACACTTTCATTGGTTTCTTCCTGTTGGTAAGGCTCATTTGTCACATTTCGTCCACTATCTTCATCTCGCTTTGGCACATCCCAAATTCCTTGATGCCTGACACGTTCCACAACTTTCCAATTTAGGCCTAATTTCGTATCATTGACGTAGAAGACCTGATTTACCTGATTTTGGCAAGGCAAATGGATCCTCCCATACCACCGACCCATAACGTCAACGCTTGTGACATGTATATCGATATGTATTCTTTCTTTACGCCCAGTATTATACAACTCACATTTGAACAAAACCACTTTAGAACCATTAATGTATGACAATTCGAATATGTTGGACAGGTAACCAAAAAAGTCAATTATTTTGCCATTGTGTTCCCCCTCAACAACCAACCCACTATTCTGGCTCTTGTGACAGTTGTCACGATCTCTAGTGAGGAAACATATACCATTGACCATACAACCCAAATATTCATGCACCAGACAATTTGGACCATTTGCCAATGCCCACAGTTCATCGTTTGCATATTGAGATTGTTGAGATCTTAGTTGATTCATTTGCATTAATTAATAGAGCATGAAACATATAAATTAGGTTACACAAGTGCTTAATGTTTCGGGTTGACAAAAATTATTGTGAATTTATCGTACGTACATGATTTTTGAGCCATCCAGAGAACTCCTCCCATTGTATATTAGTGATGTTGCGTCCCCCAGGCACGTGCACTTGCCTCTTGTGCTCCCTTCTCAGGGGATTAGTGACAAACAATGATATTAGTGACACATAGGGAGATAAAGAAATTTACATGTTATGATTAGTTAAATTGAACTACTTACTCTAGATAAGGCACGACCTCAGGAGTGTTATACAACACAAACCAATGGGCCAAGTTGCGTTCCATATGTGACACGTTGGGAGCCCTCGTGATAAGTGCAAAGGGACGGACGCGTTGGGTGAAGACGTCCAACCCCGGGCCTCGTTCGCCCCCATCGTCATTCCGTTCTTCCAGAACTTTTCCCTTTAGGTACCTCTTGATAAAATTAACACTCTTTTTGGCAATATATGCCTCGGCGATCGAACCTTCTGGCCGAGCTCGATTGGTTACGTAGCGCTTAAGGGTTCCAAAAGACCTATAGACATAGCGATCAACAATTAAGATTAAAAAACTAAAATACGGTTACACTAATCAACAATATAAAGATGGGTAATGCAATCACCTCTCAATAGGATACATCCATCGATATTGCACCGGTCCGGCAAGCATGGCCTCGCGAGGCAAGTGAACTGCCAAATGGACCATCACAACAAAAAATGCAGGTGGAAAAATCCTCTCCAACTTACACAATATGAGTATTATCTTTTTCTCAAGTACTTCCAAGTTGCTCCGTCTTAATGTCTTTGAGCAAATGTCCTCAAAGAAGCTGCCCGGCTCAAATAGTGTTGTGCATATCTCTTTGTTCACATACCCATGCATGCCGATCGGAAGAAGACATTGCAGAAGAACAAGGCAATCATGGCTTTTCAGGCCCGCTAATTTCCCGTTCTTCGAGGTCACACACCTCGATAGATTTGCAGCATACCCATTTGGGTACTTGATCGACTTCAGATATTCATAAAAACTATTTCTCTCCTTTCGGGCTAATGTGTATGAAGCAGGGGGCTTCTCATTTCCCCGTCCATTGCTTCTACTTCGTAGATGCAATTCCGGCCTAATATTCATATCTGCCAAATCCAGAAGGGCATACTCGGTGTCCTTGTTCCCCTTGTACATGCCCAACATTGTGCGAAGGTGACTTTCACATATATTCTTCTCTACGTGCATGACATCAATGTTGTGTCTAACCTTTAGTTTCTTAAATTACGGAAGCTCATAAAAAATGATTTTCTTCTTCCAGTTCAATTCTTCAGGATCACGAGGTCTTTTCTTGTTGCTAGAGTGCTTCCCAAACCTTGTATCCGGCAACCGATCCAATTGAGCTTGTACCTTTTCCATCGACGGTAACTCCAATGACTTCACCCGATTCTCATTATTACCGTTAAAGTCCTTAAGGCGTCGCCAGGTGTGGTTCTTTGGCAAGTGCTTGATGGCCCATGTAGCCAACCTTCCTATTCAACTTAACCACTAAGAATTCCTCATTACAATGGGGACAAGCCATGTAACCTTTCGTGGTCCACCCAGACAAGTTACCATATGCTGGAAAGTCGTTTATGGTCCACAACAGAGCCACACGCATATTGAAGGTCTGTTTGCTATAGGCATCGTAAGTTTCAACACATTTCTCCCACAACTCTTTCAATTCATCAATCATGGGTCAGAGATAAACATCAATATCATTCCCAGGTTGATGCGGCCTAGGAATAAGTAATGACATAATGAATAATAGCTCCTTCATGCACATCCAGGGTGGCAAGTTGTATGGAATAAGTATGTCAGGCCACATATTGTAGGAAGTGCTCATGTCCCCGAAAGGGTTGAACCCATCAGAGGCTAGCCCCAGCCTTATGTTACTAGTCTCCGTGGCAAAATCCGGATTATCCTTGTCAAAATCCTTCCATTCATCACAATCGGCCGGATGCGTACATATCCCATCATCTCTGTGTTTGTCACTATGCCATCTCATGTGCTCAGTAGTGTTTCGGGACATGTAGAGTCTCCGTAACCTCTGTGTCAATGGGAAGTACCGCAACACTTTATGAGGTATCTTCTTACCATTCCTGTAAGACCCCGACCCGAGTGACCTCATTTAGTGTTGATTAAGTCGTGTGTTTAGCTCTAAGTGTGTTTAGTGTGTTTTGGTTTAGTTTGGGTTTAGAATAGCTTTGTTATAGCTTTGGAAAATTTTGAGTGCCTTTGTGATTAGTGGGGCCCTTTGGGGGTTCCTTTTATGACTTTGCGTTTACTTGGGGGATTATTCGAGATTCGTTGGATTTATATTTTTATCCTGTTTCACGAATCTTGTTAATCTCTACAACTTTCATGTTGATCCCATTCCCGTCCCGAACCTCGAAACCCGACTTCCATTGCATTGAGGGAAAAATAGTCTTTTTACACTAAATCTGTACCCATTATTTGATATTCCCGAAACTCGCGAAACATATACTTTTTGGAAATTATAAATTTCAATGATCATTTCTTCATATTTCGTCGATTTCATCCGAAGTCCCGAAAGCCATGATTTTGACCCCACAATGTTTCCTAGTAGTGGAGCCCACTTGCATTGCCTTTATAAGAGAACCCATCTCTTTCCCTTTCTCCTTTTCCAGCACAACAAGAGCCAACATAGGGTTTTTCTTGCTTTCTCTTCTTCTTCTTGCTCTCTTCATCTCAACCTCCCACCAAACTTGCACCAACATCAAAATGGGGATCACCACTCTCTTCCTCTCCTTGAAGGCTTCATCTTGATACAATTTTTCAAGAAAACCTCTATTTTTAAGATCCTCATTGAGCTTGTCTTGCCCATTTGGAGAACCTATAGGTAAGTAATCATCTCCATCTTCTAGGTTTGTGTTCTTGTGACCTTAGAGGAGCTCCATTTCCATTATTGGAAGCTCTCTCTTCCTATTTCTTTGTTTGACCCATTTTAGGGTTTGTTTGGGGTTTTTGTAGAGATTGTTGATTTTGAGCTTGAGAGGGTGATTAGAAGATCTTTTTGCTTAGCTTGGACTTGAGGCAAGTAGATGATTTGATATTTGAGCTTTGAATGATTTTGATGAAATGCATTGATGATTTCAATACATGTTTCCTACCATTATTGATTTGCATTTATTTGAAATAAATGTGCATTAATGACTCTTATTAGTTCATCTAATGGTTTTGGAAATGTGGTAGGTAGTTTTCATTTATTGCTTGATTAAAGTTTAAATGACTCCTTGTGATTGTGGATTATTTCTCTCCTCTTGTGGTTGAATGTGAATGAGAAGAAGAAGAGTTGATTGGAAAAATACTTATAGGAGTGTTGGAGAAATGTTGAATGACGATTTTGAGGTGTACTTTTAGCTCATTTTATTGTAGAAAGATGAATGAGAATGAAGGGAAACAATTTGAAGGAGAAATGGCTTGAAATCTGGACACAGTGGGGTATTTCCGCACCTGGCGGTCAGCCAGCGGTCACCCGTCGGCTAGCCGCTTGGTGACCAGCGGCTAACCGCCATATGACCGAACCATTGCGGCCAGCTTTCTAGAGAGCACATCTTCGCCCAAAACCTGCGGTCAGCCTCACGGTTAGGTAGCGGCTAATCGCCGAACCCACTGGCGGTTACCCGCCAGCTAGCCGTGCGGTCACGGTCACTTTTCCTGAGAGCATGATTTCTTCCCAGAAATCAGCGGTCAACCTCGCGGTTAGCCAGCAGTTAGCCGTTGAACCCATCGGCGACTAACCGCCAACTGACCGAAATTCCACAGAAATCTTGAAATGAAGGGAAATGAAGAGGATTCTGTCCCAATCATTTGTGCACCCTTTTAGAGAATGATGGAGACCTTTCAACCAGAGATATGTATGGAGTCCGTTTGAGAAAGAAACCATCACACAAACATTCATTTTAAACCTTAAGAACATCCTAAGGTGTATAAAGAGACCGGAATGTCTCCAAACTCAAGGAGTACCAATTTATATTGGACATACGGGACCCTTATTCACCTTGATTAGTTTTGCATCCCGATACTTGTCCCGAAAATTATGAATTATGATTCACCATGTTGGGATTGGTGTATGCCCTAAAGCCCACTGACTGCACTCACATCTCTGTAACTGGATATTTATTGGTTATTTAATGGAATGACATCTTTCTCATTATACTTGTGTATATGTATGGTTGTGTAAGGCCCATTGTTTTCTAGTAAATGACTCAGGTATGTAGTGGCTACACACAGTAAGGTCTGAGTCATGGACACTTGAAACAATAAACATGTTCATAACTGAGAGATGGAGTTGGGCACTTCATCTTGGTATAAGTTATAATGAGATACTCTCCTGTTTTCAGGGTGACTTACCTTAATCACGGAGGTCTTTCCGGATTTATCTCATTAGTGCATGTGTCATGCATTGAACAGGACCACTTGAAGGTGTGATCTCTAAAATAGTACTATCACAGAGAGAGATCAACTCACCTCTTGCTACTAAGTGACCAGTGCTCTTAATCTTGAGCATTTGTGGATGAACTGACGAAGTCGAGTTCTTGTACTTTAATTCACTATGGGTGAGATCCTGTTCATGGGTCAACAGCTCTGTGTTTTGGGTACTCGGGCTTGATTAGTTGGGACGTGCAAATGCAATATGAAATCTATGCCATCGTGTGATGGAATGATCGTCCCCTTAGAATTATCCGATTAATCATCAGAATCTAAGATCTTAGTATATGGATGTTCCATATTGATATTGAACTTGTGGGTCGCTCCCTGGATCAAGAAAATGATATCAGGATGATGATTAAGTCAAGGGTATGAAATTCTAAGGATGAGATGTAATCAAGAAGGTAGATAGTACATCGGTTAACCTACTTGATTATGGATGTTACATAGAGGGGCATTATGGTCATTGTACTTGGTAGGTCAAAGACAATCGTCTATTTATGATGAGCTTTATTTGCAATTTAATATTTGTCCCTGGAGTGCAACCATAACTCTCTAGTGGAATGAGTTAGGGTTAAAATGATCTTAATGTTGCTATGGGGTTAGCATGGACATTTTGGTCATTTTGGGAGCCAAGGGCAAATATGTCTTTTGGTCCCTCTTCTAGCCACTTTCCTATATTGGCATGGTTTCCTAATTTAATTATATGATATGTGGTTGAATTAATTATGTGGAAAAATAATTTTTGAGTTTAAATTCAATAGTTTTTTTTTTTATGGCTTACATGAATTTAACTCTAGCAAAATTATTAACTAGTGGGCCATGGTGTGTTAATCAATCTTGTGGGCCAGCCATAAGGGGAGCCACTTGTGTGAGGTTTCCAAGTATGACCAGGTATCTTTACTTGGAAGGAACAACTCCCTTTTGGGAAAGGATTCTTATAATTAAAGTTACTAAATTTTAGTATCTTTAATTAGAAAGGGTTGCACAACTTTTTTTGGCTGGTTGCTTTATTTATGTGATTGACATTCCTTTTTGGGAGGACTCAAAAAGGAATGTGTATTCTATATATAATAAGCACCATCCCTTGGGCGTGCAATAAAAAAAAAAAGGATAACCTAGGAATGCAACTCTTGCTCCATTGGCTGCCCTAGAAAAGATAGAGTGATTCACGCCCAGCCTGGTTCTCTTTGAGAGATTCTCGCCCAGCCATCTCATTCTTTGATTGAAGAGTGGAGATAAGGTGCTGGCCTCTCTTTTCCACAGGATATAGATTCTGAAAACCCTTCTTAGGATTCCATAGTTTGATCCCACCATCAAGACCAACTAGATTGGGAAGTGGAATAGGAGAGAAGATCAAAGGAGAGAAAAATTCTGCAACAAATTCCTGCAACATACATTGCTGATTGCAGGCTGTTTTCAGATCTTTGAAGTCTTTCTTTTCAGAGTTTTGAGGCACTCATATCATCAAGGTAATAGTCCTCTATCATCTCCTTTATTTAGACACATGTTGATAATGATTTCATGGAGTTATATGCATGTTTTCATGGCTGGAATCAGATCTGAATTCTAGTTTTTTTAAAAAACTTGAAAATCAAAATCAGCCATGTACGTCCTCTTAAGTATGAGTTCAGATCAGTAATGCATTTTCTTTCAATGGTATCAGAGCCACTCCATGTGAAATCATGATCCCATGTTGTGTGGTTTTCAATCCTAGATTAATTAAGGGCATGGTGGCGCCCTTTAGGTTGCTGTTTACTGCATAAGTAGTGTGCAGAAATTTTTTCCAAGGTGCTGGAATTCTTTCAGAATGCAGTTTACTATATGATAGGAGTGCAGGAATATTTTCCAGCCT
The DNA here is from genome assembly GCA_003546025.1 of Camphora micrantha. Lineage (NCBI taxonomy): Eukaryota > Viridiplantae > Streptophyta > Magnoliopsida > Laurales > Lauraceae > Camphora > Camphora micrantha. The sequence continues at coordinate 36,931,488 of QPKB01000012.1, read as the reverse complement.
GCTGGAATAATTTAAGGATGATGAATAGTGCTGTACATAGCACTTTGAATGCACTAACCTCTTTGTTTGCAGCCATATAATTGCATCCTTGATGGTTCGCATGTATGGGTGTGGATTTGGATGTTTTTAATTAGTTGGAAAGTGTACGATTGCGCGGTTAGCAATCATAGGAAGTTGTAATAATTTCCTTGTTTATATTTCAACTAGTCTTGATGTAAGCTTTCTTGAAAAGCATAGGTATCTCCAATGTAATTTTTGTTTTTTGCTTTTCATGGGTTTGCTTGTATAAATTAATTTATTGTAACAAGCAAAGAGAAGAAAGCTTCAAAGATTGAATGGTTGCAAGTAGAGGAGGATTCCATGGTGGTGGAGGCAACGAAGGTGTCCTAGTGCAAGAAGGACTCTTAACCAAGTATCCTAGTTGGATTAGGATTCCTAGTTGGATAAGGATTTGAAGTCCAAAATAGCAGGGAGCCATCAAGGATTGCATTCTTTAATTTGCTTTTATATATGGAATGCATGGTTGAATGCTTTATATAATTGCTATGTTTATCACCTAGTAACATGGCCACCACTAGGTTCTTAAAATTGGCATCTTTCTATATTGGATTGTTTTTGTTTGGCAAATTGTTTTAAACGGATCTTAGACCAGCACCTTCTATTTGTCTAAGGTTTAAAATTGGATAGGGTTTAGTTTATCTTGGTACCCTAAGTTTCCAATAGAGGACAAACTAAAATCTAATATGTTGCTACCCTAGTGGGCCCATAACCCTCAGGTCCCAAGACCTTTACTCAATATGTTTTAAAGCAAAGGTTATTTATTTTTTGAGATGACTTAAGCAATTGAGTCATGAAAATTGTTAAGTAAGTTTGCTAGATTTAAACAAGATTTGAGTAACGATGCTAAAAAAAAAAAAAAAAAAGGTTTTTTTTTTTTCAAAACCCTAGTGTTAAATAATCAAGTGGGAGAGGGGTTTGGAAAAACCCCACGGCCTTCCATTTTAGGTTCATGCTATCTCATTAGAGTGTTAGTGGGAGCGGCCATCCCTTCGGTGGAGTTCTTTACTAAAGATCGCTTCGATGGGTTAGTGGGTGAACTAATGTGAATATTCGTAATGAGGAGTTAGTGGGAGCGGCCATCCTTTCGGTGGAGTTCTTTACTAAAGATCACTTCTATAGAATGTCAATGAAGTGTTGGTGGGAGCGGCCATCCCTTCGGTGGAGCTCTTTACTAAGGTTCACTTCAAGGGTTGATTGGAGTCACTTCCCTTCGGAGGACTTAAGTCATAGACATTCTGGGAACGTTCATAAAAGATGGTAATACACTTGACATAAGACAGTAATGACCTCTCCCTAGGAGTTAGAGTTGTTTGTCATATGAGGCCAAACCAATCAGTGATTGGACTATCACTGGATATGCGTATCCAGACAGTGATGATCCAAATAAGCAGACCTTAACTCAACGTGACTGTAGGCTCGGCCATCCCTTCGATGGAGGGTCTATGAGGAGGTTGAGACACTGATACATTATTATTAGGGTTAAATAATGTAAAAAGTCTTGTGCATGTTTTTCCTTTTATTACAAGCACAATATACATGTTACATATATACTGCCTGTCTAATTATAACCTGTTATATATATCCAGAGAGATGGGGAAGGATTCCTTTAGCCCGTTGATGAGTATTCTGCGTGAGAACAAATTGACTGGCCCAAATTACGTAGACTGGAAAAGAAACCTTAACATAGTACTCACCGCTGAGGAGTACAAGTATGTTTTGTCGGAACCCTGTCCTACCATTGATGATTATTCTACAGATGACCAGCTAGAGGCTGAAAAGAAATGGAAAAAGGCGAATAGCATGGCAAAATGCTACATGCTTGCTTCCATGTCCAACGTGTTGCAAACGCAGCATGAGCAAATGGACACAGCTTCAGATATCATGTTGTCCTTGTCTGAGATGTTCGCAGACAGAAGCAGGCCAGCTAGGCAAGCTGCTTTAAGGACAATCATGAATTCTAGGATGGCTGAGGGAACACCTGTCAGAGAGCACATGCTCAAAATGATGGATTGTTTCAATGAAGCTGAGATCCTAGGGGCTGAGATTGATGCAGGGAGTCAGACTGATATGATTCTCGAAACTCTGCCGGGGTCTTTCAACCAGTTCAAGCTCAACTTCAACATGAGCAAGATGGACATGACTCTCTCTGAGTTAATGAAAGAACTCCAGGCGGCAGAGGCCATCATGAAGCCTAAAGGCCAACTTCACTTTTCCCAGTTTTCCTCTAAACTCAACCCGAAAGGGAAAAAGTTCAAGAAGAAGCAGGGTAAGGGAAAAGGACAGAAAAAGGGCAATGCTGGGAAGAAGGACAAAGGCACAGGTGAAAATCCCAAAGGGAAATGCTTCAAGTGCGGCCTCAAAGGTCACTGGAAGAAAGATTGTCCCAAGCTCCTAGGCTCAGATAAGAAAGGTATATCTCTTTCCTACTACATTGAAACCTGTCATGTGGTTGATTCTACTGATTCCTGGATAGTAGACTCTGGAGCCACTAATCATATCTGCAATTCATTGCAGGGGTTTCAGATAATGAAAAAGCTTGAGAAAGGGGAGTTTGACCTTAGAGTTGGAAATGGAGCAAAGATATGGGCTGTTGCAGTGGGAGCAGTTACCTTACATTTTCCGCATGATAGGATATTAGTTTTAAACAATGTTATCTATGTTCCGGACATAAGGAAGAATTTAATTTCAGTTTCCAGACTCATTGAATTTAATTATTCAGTTTCTTTCCATTCTGGTATTGATATCAGTAGAGATGGAAATATTATATGTTCCGGTAGAATGCATGATAACTTATTTTATATATATCCTATTGCTCCCTCACTGCATAATGTACAACTAGAAAGCTCATCATCTTCCCTTAAGAGGAAGGTATCTTCGACCAATGACACTTATCTTTGGCACTTACGTTTGGGTCATATTAACCTAAAACGGATTCAGAGGTTGGTAGAGGATGGGCTTCTGAGCTCATTAGATCTCGAACTTTTTCCTCAGTGTGAATCTTGTCTCATGGGAAAGATGACCAAAAGGTCATTCTCTGGAAAGGGACTGAGGTCAAAGGAGTTGTTAGAATTGGTTCACACTGATGTGTGTGGTCCTATGAACAAACTAGCTAGAGGAGGTTATGAGTATTTCATCACCTTCACTGATGATTACTCTAGGTATGGATATGTGTACCTAATGCGACGCAAGTCTGAAGCGTTTGATATGTTCAAACAATTCAAGGCTGAGGCGGAGCTACAACTAGGGAAACATATCAAAGCTCTTCGATCTGATCGAGGTGGCGAATACCTCCTGGGTGAGTTCAAGGAGTACCTCACACAACATGGGATTGTGTCTCAGTTGTCTGCAAACCGGGTACACCCCAGCAAAATGGTGTAGCAGAGAGAAGAAACCGGACCCTTCTTGATATGGTAAGGTCCATGATGAGTCATGCAACCCTACCCATATCTTTTTGGGGATATGCCCTAGAAGCAGCAGCATACATTTTGAATCTGGTACCTTCTAAATCAGTACCTAGGACACCTCAAGAAATGTGGACAGGACGAAAACCCAGTTTAAAACATATCCACATTTGGGGTTGTCCAGCTTATGTACTGAATGATAAAGCTACCAAGCTGGGACCCAGATCGGAAATGTGCTACTTCATTGGGTATCCTAAGGGAACGAGAGGAGGCATCTTTTATCATCCAAAGGAGCAAAAGGTGCTTATCAGCACTCATGCTAGATACTTGGAGGATGATTGTATGATGCACCAAGAGCTTGGTTGTAAAGAAACACTTGAGGAGATTCTTTCAGAAACTCCTACAACATCTGTGCCAGATCCTGAGATTGTAGAAAATCAAGACATTTCTTTTAACACTCCGGAGCCTCGTCGTAGTGGGAGAATTTCTAGACCACCAAATAAATACCTGGGAGTGTCTTTCATGACAGACTCCGAGGATCTGGTTGAGGATCCTACTAGTTACGATGAAGCAGTAACGGACATAGATGCTGACATGTGGCAGCAAGCGATGAAATCTGAATTGGATTCTCTGTATTCCAATCAAGTCTGGGAACTTGTGGATGCACCTGAAGGGATCAAACCCATAGGGTGCAAGTGGATCTACAAGAGAAAGAGAGGAGTGGATGGGAAGGTTGAAACCTTCAAAGCAAGACTGGTGGCGAAAGGATATACTCAGAAAGAGGGTATCGATTATGAGGAAACTTTTTCGCCAGTAGCCATGCTCAAGTCCATAAGGATTCTCTTAGCCATCGCATGTCATTATGACTACGAGATATGGCAAATGGATGTCAAAACAGCTTTTCTAAATGGAAGTCTTGACGAATGCATCTATATGATGCAACCAGAGGGATTCATTGCTGGTGGCCAAGAGAACATGGTCTGTAAACTTAAGAAGTCCATTTATGGACTTAAGCAAGCATCTAGGGCATGGAACATCAAGTTTAATCAGGCAGTCAAATCCTTTGGCTTTGATCAAAACATTGATGAACCATGTGTGTATAAGAAAGGGAGTGGAAACGCAGTTGCATTTTTAGTCCTATATGTGGATGACATATTACTCATTGGAAATGATGTTGGCATCTTGTCTTCTACAAAGGTTTGGTTATCATCTCAATTTCAGATGAAGGATTTGGGTGAGGCGAGCTATGTCTTAGGGATCAAGCTTTTGCGAGATCGCAAGAACAAGATGTTAGCCTTATCCCAATCTTCGTATATTGAGAAGATATTGGTCAAGTATAACATGCATGACTCCAAGAAGGGCTTGCTACCTTCTAGACATGGAGTACCACTATCTCGGAATCAATGTCCGAAGACACCTGAGGAGATAGAAAGCATGAGGAGAGTACCATATGCATCAGCTGTTGGAAGCCTCATGTATGCAATGTTGTGTACTAGACCAGATATTTGCTTTGCCGTTGGCATGGTTAGCAGATATCAATCAAACCCTGGACCTATGCACTGGACAGCTGTTAAGCATATATTCAAGTATCTTCGGAGAACGAAAGATTATATGCTAGTCTACCGAGCAGATGATCTAACGCCACTGGCGTATACAGACTCTGATTTCCAGTCGGATGTAGATGGCAGAAAGTCTACCTCGGGATACGTCTTTACTCTATCAGGAGGGGCTATATCATGGAGAAGTGTCAAGCAAGATTGTACTGCTGATTCTACCATGGAAGCAGAGTATGTGGCGGCATCGGAAGCTGCGAAGGAAGCAGTATGGCTCAGAAAATTCCTATTAGAATTGGGAGTAGTTCCTGCAGTGCAAAAACCGATTGTCATGTACTGCGATAATACTGGTGCAGTAGCTAACTGCAAAGAGCCCAGGAATCACAAGAAAGGCAAGCATATTCAGAGAAAGTACCACTTAATCCGGGAATTTGTCCAGGATGGAGAAATAGTGGTAGAGCAGATTGCCTCAGCAAATAACTTAGCTGACCCATTTACTAAGACTCTTACTGAGAAAGTGTTTACTTCACATGTTGAGTCTATGGGAGTTAGGTTAGGTCGTAGTGATCTTTAGTGCAAGTGGGAGATTGTTGGGATTGGTGTATGCCCTAAAGCCCACTGACTGCACTCACATCTCTGTAACTGGATATTTATTGGTTATTTAATGGAATGACATCTTTCTCATTATACTTGTGTATATGTATGGTTGTGTAAGGCCCATTGTTTTCTAGTAAATGACTCAGGTATGTAGTGGCTACACACAGTAAGGTCTGAGTCATGGACACTTGAAACAATAAACATGTTCATAACTGAGAGATGGAGTTGGGCACTTCATCTTGGTATAAGTTATAATGAGATACTCTCCTGTATTCAGGGTGACTTACCTTAATCACGGAGGTCTTTCCGGATTTATCTCATTAGTGCATGTGTCATGCATTGAACAGGACCACTTGAAGGTGTGATCTCTAAAATAGTACTATCACAGAGAGAGATCAACTCACCTCTTGCTACTAAGTGACCAGTGCTCTTAATCTTGAGCATTTGTGGATGAACTGACGAAGTCGAGTTCTTGTACTTTAATTCACTATGGGTGAGATCCTGTTCATGGGTCAACAGCTCTGTGTTTTGGGTACTCGGGCTTGATTAGTTGGGACGTGCAAATGCAATATGGAATCTATGCCATCGTGTGATGGAATGATCGTCCCCTTAGAATTATCCGATTAATCATCAGAATCTAAGATCTTAGTATATGGATGTTCCATATGGATATTGAACTTGTGGGTCGCTCCCTGGATCAAGAGAATGATATCAGGATGATGATTAAGTCAAGGGTATGAAATTCTAAGGATGAGATGTAATCAAGAAGGTAGATAGTACATCGGTTAACCTACTTGATTATGGATGTTACATAGAGGGGCATTATGGTCATTGTACTTGGTAGGTCAAAGACAATCGTCTATTTATGATGAGCTTTATTTGCAATTTAATATTTGTCCCTGGAGTGCAACCATAACTCTCTAGTGGAATGAGTTAGGGTTAAAATGATCTTAATGTTGCTATGGGGTTAGCATGGACATTTTGGTCATTTTGGGAGCCAAGGGCAAATATGTCTTTTGGTCCCTCTTCTAGCCACTTTCCTATATTGGCATGGTTTCCTAATTTAATTATATGATATGTGGTTGAATTAATTATGTGGAAAAATAATTTTTGAGTTTAAATTCAAATAGTTTTTTTTTTTATGGCTTACATGAATTTAACTCTAGCAAAATTATTAACTAGTGGGCCATGGTGTGTTAATCAATCTTGTGGGCCAGCCATAAGGGGAGCCACTTGTGTGAGGTTTCCAAGTATGACCAGGTATCTTTACTTGGAAGGAACAACTCCCTTTTGGGAAAGGATTCTTATAATTAAAGTTACTAAATTTTAGTATCTTTAATTAGAAAGGGTTGCACAACTTTTTATGGCTGGTTGCTTTATTTATGTGATTGACATTCCTTTTTGAGAGGACTCTTAAAGGAATGTGTATTCTATATATAATCAGCACCATCCCTTGGGCGTGCAATAAGAAAAAAAAAAGGATAACCTAGGAATGCAACTCTTGCTCCATTGGCTGCCCTAGAAAAGATAGAGTGATTCACGCCCAGCCTGGTTCTCTTTGAGAGATTCTCGCCCAGCCATCTCATTCTTTGATTGAAGAGTGGAGATAAGGTGCTGGCCTCTCTTTTCCACAGGATATAGATTCTGAAAACCCTTCTTAGGATTCCATAGTTTGATCCCACCATCAAGACCAACTAGATTGGGAAGTGGAATAGGAGAGAAGATCAAAGGAGAGAAAAATTCTGCAACAAATTCCTGCAACATACATTGCTGATTGCAGGCTGTTTTCAGATCTTTGAAGTCTTTCTTTTCAGAGTTTTGAGGCACTCATATCATCAAGGTAATAGTCCTCTATCATCTCCTTTATTTAGACACATGTTGATAATGATTTCATGGAGTTATATGCATGTTTTCATGGCTGGAATCAGATCTGAATTCTAGTTTTTTTTTAAAAAACTTGAAAATCAAAATCAGCCATGTACGTCCTCTTAAGTATGAGTTCAGATCAGTAATGCATTTTCTTTCACACCATTCCTGAAAGCTTTGAAACTGTATTGTAGCATTTTGTTGGTCCCGATATGCACTTTTCGTTTGAAATGATATTTGTGCCTTCGAGCACCCCGTCCCGCCCGTTTATATAAGTGCATTATATGAATTTTGTACATGTCTTGATTTACGATATTTGACCTATGAGTCGGCACCACTATGCTTGGATAACCTTGTTGGTCTGATCCACCGACTTGGAAATCCCCTTCCTGTCCCGCCAGCTGTTGTTTGGAAATCCCCTTGTTGGTCTTGTCCCGATGCCGCAGATTGCTACTGTGGTTCCCGATGCCCGGTTCGCTACCGTGGTCATGTCCCGTATTTATTATATATATGTATATGTTACTTATGTTGCATCTCCTTACTTCGGTGACTGAGGTCAACATCCCGATATGCTCATGTCACTTCGGTGATAGAGGACTTAGCTTCGTGTGGTTGCCATCTTGTTTGTTTCCCGTTTTCATTGGATACCTTACATGTTTTCTATTGTATTTATGTTTCGAATAAATGATCATCCTGTTTTATGAGATTTATTATTTTAACAGGTTTAAATGTTTTCCAAGGTAATTTCAATTATTGTTTTATCTTTTCACCTACCTGCCAAACCGTCGTGTTTGACCCTTGTTTTGGTACTCAGGTCCTGTTGTCGGTTTCCCCGAGGAGGGGGTCGGAGAACAGCAACGCCTAGTTGAGTGGCACGCCGATGATGTCGTTTAGACATTCGGGTGTTTGAGTGGCACGACTGCTAGAGCTGCGCACCTTGTCGCTGTACCTCGAGGGGGCATTTGTTGACACCAAAAATGTCACTATGTCCATTCAACACTAAAAGCTACATGGAGCCACATCCTGCCATAAATAGGAAGGCGCCACTTCAAGCACTAGATCTTGTCAAAATCAAACAAAAACTGCAAGATCCTTCAAAGCAGCCAAAAGAGGGGTACACATGAAGTTTCGGACCATTTCGACGTCATTTGGCCTAACTTCACTCCTCCGACAGCCAGACAGGAGCTCCCGGCAGCGACAGTGTCGAAGACTTCAAAACTTCGATCAGAGCCTACGGATGGTCTCAGAATACCTCCAAAAGACCCCATGCCAAATTTCAAGTCAAACGGACGACGTTTGACCCTTCATCAACTCTCGAAAAGCAAAAACAGGCCTACCGGCGGCGGAGCACCCCGGAATCATGGCATCCAAATTGGAGCTAATGGATCATCTCAAAATGACTCCAATAGGCCCCCTGTCAAGTTTTAGGTCAAACGGACATCGTTTGGCCTAGTTTCAAAGCTCGGCATTTTCCTCGAGGTGAAATCAAGGCGAGCATTTGCGGGACCCCAAAATGCTTCAAAACTCAAACCAAAGCCCATGGTTGGTCTTACTTACTACTCAGGAGGCTCCCTGTCAAATTTTAGGTCAATCGGACATCGGTTGACCACAAGTCAAAGCTCGGCATTTCTCTCATGGCGAAATTAAGGCAAGCATTTGCGGGACCCCAAAAGGCTTCAAAACTCAAACCAAAGCCTATGGTTGGACCTATCTACCGTTCAAGAAGCTCCACGTCAAATTTCAGGTCATTCCGACATCGTTTGGCCTAGTTTCAATGCTTGACAAAAATCGGCAATACCGCACAACAAAGTCTTCGGCTTTCCAGAAAAATAGGAAACTTTGTGCTCCGATTTGCGTGGCTTCTCGTCGGGTTTTCTTCAAGAGAATCAGGCCAATAAATGAGGGAAAATGTCAGGAAAAATACAGAAGAAAAAAGAATGAAAAAAAATCGAAAAACGGCGAAGAAAAGGCGACCGAACGGCGACCAAGAAATGGGCCCAAGGCCCATGGTCGCTTGCGACCTTGGCCCATGGTCGCCCGCGACCATGGCCCAGGGTCGCCGGCGACCATGGAATTCCGGCGACCCAAAAAATCGCCGGAAGCCCCTTTTTCGGGTCCTTTTCGCGTTTCTAGTTGATTGGCCCCTGTGATTTTTCCAAAATCTGATTTTTCGTGCATGAAATCCGTCGATCTTCGTCAACATCACGGATTCGTCGCCGAAATCATTGGATGATCATTAGATGCCTCGAAATCGCCAACCGGCCGACAAAGAAAGCACACTTTCTGCTCGCCCGATCGTGAAATCGACATGACAGATGTTGCCGGCACGTTGACATTAATCAATGTCTGAAATTGCATCGCCATCCGACATCAAACAACATGTGGATGCACCGGCGATCATCGCAAGAAGAATTCCAAAAGACGCGGCGCGGCCCGCGACTCTTCAAGCGACTTGGCGACCAATTAATGAGGTTAAATGACCCATTTTATGACAAGTTAATGCGGTCATTAACTCATTATTTTGAACGGCCCAATCAAAAGCAAGCAAATGGGAGTTACAAGTCAGAGGATTTATGGCATTAAAGCCATGAAACTCCTCCCATGATGGGGATTAAAGGCAATTAAAAGCTCATTATTCTCCATCGACCAATCAGATTCAAGGAAAAAGGAGTTACAAAACAAATACTTTAAAACTTGTAACTCCTCCCATTATGAGCATTAATGCATTCAATGCTCATAAACCCACCTAAATGGCTACCAAAGCCCTATAAATAGGAGGGCATTCCAAAAGGAAAAACCCCAGACGAAAAATGAAAAAAATCCAGAGAAATCGCTAGAGAAATTCACCCGAAGTCCGGAGAATTGCCCAGAAAATCCAGAGCTCCTGCAACTCTGCTGCAAAGACCACCAAAAGGTGATTGAAGCACCCTTGGGGGGCCACCCCCCCAAGGACCTCCCTTCTTCTACCGACATTGTCACGACCCCGGACCGGGATCCTAAGAAGAGGTCCGGGGAGGTGAGGGGTGATTATATTTCTCCCAAGATCCGCGTGTGTGAGGATCCAAAATCACAACACTGTCTGAATATTTCTGCGGAAGCTTTTGTGGTAATGCGACCCGGAGTCCGTGGACATCATCGGATTCCGCGTCGCATAGAACCCCTAGCATAAAGCCATCATTTTGTGAACCATTTCAGACTGGAATAAACCAACATAAATAAAATGCAGAGCTGACAGTAACAGGATATTACATTTCCATATGTGTTCAAGTTACAAGTAACAATGTGCATTAATTACAATCCCAAGAAAGGCTAATAAAAGCCGAACAATACAAACTAATATCCACTACCCACATGTGACGTATCTCCGATGTCAAGCACAATGTCTACAGGACATAGCCGACAAGACAACCTGCAACTCATGGCTCCACAGCCAACAACTCACAGCTCGGGGCGGGAAAACTGAACCTGAGTACCAAAATAGTGGGTCAAACACGACGGTTTGGCAAGCAGGTGAAAAGGCATAACAGTAAGGAAAATACCTTAGAAAACATTTAAACCTGTCAAAACATTAGTTTAATAAAACAAGAGAAACATCTGTTCAAATACGTGTGCAATATAAAACATGTAAGGTATCCAATGAAACGGGAAACGAGCAAGATGGCAACCACACAAAGCTAAGTCCTCTATCACCGAAGTGACATGAGCATATCGGGGTGTTGTCTCGGTCACCGAAGTGAGGAGATGCAACACAAGTAACATATACATAATATAATACAATACGGGACATGACCACGGTAGCGAACCGGGCATCGGGGACCACAGTAGCAATCTGCGGCATCGGGACAAGACCACGGTAATAACCGGGTAGCGGGATCCAAACTGCAGCTGGCGGGACGGGAAGGGGTCTCCAAGTCGGTGGATCAAACCGGCAAGGAAAGCCAAGCTTAGTGGTGCCGACTCATAGGTCAAATCATGTAAAACGAGACATGTACAAATCATATGCAATGCACTTAAATAAACGGGCGGGACGGGGTGCTCAAAAGCACTAATTTCATTTCATTCGGGCATGTATAAATGGGCTAGCAAAATGCTAAAATACACTTTCAATGCTTTCGGGAATGCTAAATCGATATTCGAGAAATTCGGGCTATTATCGGGATTCAAGACAAATCATAGTTCGAGAAATTCGGGCTATTATCGGGTTTCAAGACAAATCATAATTCGAGAAATTCGGGCTATTATCGGGTTTCAAGATAAATCAAGTGAATAAGGACCCCGTATGTCGATTGTAATGATTACTTGGTACTCCTTGAGTTTAGGGACATTCCGGGCTCTTTATGCACTTTAGGTATTCAAACCTTAATCAATTTTTAAATAAACAAAACCTAATAGAGAGGGGAACCTAAGCACAACGTTAATCTAGTAGTACCTTACAACCTACTCAGTCATCGAAAGGAAAACGGATTCGCGATATCCAAACAAACCAATTTCGCGTTTAGATAAGAGAAAGAATATCCCGTCGTTCCGTACCGTTCAAGATTGAATTAGGTTAAGTACCGATACAACCGGATTAACCGTGTGGTGATGTCGGTTCAACCATCCTCAAAGGAAGTCAAACGGGTCCACAAAAGGGTCACTAAGTTCCATTTAAAGTTCATCTAATCACAGGACAAAAAGTCCATTTAAGGTCCACCTAATCATGGGGCAAAAGTCCGTTGAAAGTCCATCTAACAAAGGGCCAAGGGTCCCTTTAAAGTCCACCTAACAAAGGGCCAAAAGTCCCTTTAAAGTTCACCTAACAAAGGGCCAAAAGTCCCTTTAAAGTTCATCTAAACAAATGGCCAAAAGTCCCTTTAAAGTTCACCTAACAAAGGGCCAAAAGTCCCTTTAAAGTTCATCTAAACATAGGACAAAAATCAGTTTTTCCAGCAGGTTTCCAGTTGGGCCGGTCGACCTGGCCCATGGCCGGTTGACCGCGTACACAGGGGCTCGGTCGACCTCCCATGGGCCAGGTCGACCGGGAGTTGTAAATTAAATGGAATGAACAGTCTTTTGGTCAGGCTCCAGGGAGCCTGACCTCTGCATGGCCGGTAGACAGCGCCCTTGGCCGGTCGACCGCGTGCACTGCGGAACAGAGAATCCCGCAGTGCAGCAAGTCTGATAACTGGGGGCTTGTTCCAGTGTCGCCGGTCGACCGCGCCTCTTGGCCGGTCGACCGCGTACACTGCGTAACAGAACCCAGGTTCTGTTACAGCAGTGCAGTGGTCTCTTTTTCCTTTTCTTCCATTCCTTTTCTTCATTCTTTCTAACATGTTTAGCAATCTAAAACATGTATAAAACAAGCTATCAAGACTCTCAAATGTGCATTTATTTCAAGTTTAAACAAGCCATTAATAACACAAAATACATGGTGAAATCATATGCATTTTTATCAAGACTCATTCAAAGATAAAAGAGTCAAAACATCCACTTGCCTTGGGTCTTTAATCAATGAAAAACCAGCTCTAATCACACTTGCAAGCCAAGAACAAAATCTCTACAAAAACCCCCAAAACAAACCCTAAAATGGGTCAAAACAATGAAGAAGAAGAGAGAGCTTTCAATATTGAAAATGGGGATTCTCAAGGACCAAAAGAACATGAATCTAGAAGATTAGGGAGAGATCTTACCAATAGGTTCTCCAAACGAACAAAGCAAGCCAAAAGAAGGTCTTGGAGAGATGGGATTCCTCCACAAATGGTACCAATAGGAAGCTCTTGAGGTGGTGAAGAAGATGATGTAATCTTATGAGATGATGGTGCAAGATTGGTTGTCTCTTGATGATGGAGAAGCCAAGAAAAGGCCAAGCAAACCCTAGGCTCAAGGTGGCTGTGCTGGAAAATGGAGAAGGAAGAAGAGATGGGTTCTCTTATAGCATATGAAAATGGGCTCCACCACTTAAGAACTTTGAAAGGCTGAAATAGTGGTTTTCGGGGCTTCGGATGAAATCGACGAAGAAGGAAGAAATGAACGTCGAAATATCTAGTTTCCAAAAAGTATATGTTTCACGGGTTTCGGGAATAACAAGAATCCGGTACAGATTTAGTGTGGAAAGACTGTTTTGCCCTTGAAGCTAGAAAAGTCAAGTTTCAGGGCTCGGGACGGGAACGGGATCAACATGAAAGTTGAAGGTAATAATAAAACAAGTAAATCGGGATAAAATACAAATCGAGAAAACCAAGATAAAACCTCAAGTACACGAAAAGCCATAAACAGGGTACCCCCAAAGGGCCCCACACTAAAACCAAGACACTCAAAATATCCCAAAGCTATAACAAAGCTATTTTAATCCCAATTAAACCAAAAACCACGAAACACACTTAGAGCTAAAACACAGCTCAAAAACACTAATCTGGGCCTCTCGGGTCGGGATCTCACAGACATGGCTAAAAACGTGGCTTTTCAGCTCGTTTACTTAGCTTTTTATCGGATATAAGACCTTCTCTTGGTCTTTGTCCTTTAAAAATCTGAGGTTAAAAAGCCAAGCCAAGAATCCAAGCATCGTGTTCTCATCTGCATGGACGATGGAGGAGCCCATATATGACTCGCGACCGTCGATCTGAACGTGTCCCCACAATCGAATGAGAAGTCAGATTCCTTTTCTTGATTTCTATTGTACTTTATTTTTCTTTTAGAGACAAAAATCACAACTCTTGTCTTTCATAATGGATAAGACTTGTAAATCGCCTTTTACGGCAAAAAATCGCTTTTCAAGGCAACAAATGAAATCGCCTTTCACGGCATATAAAAAAAAACCCTTTTGTCTCTTTTCTTAAAATATGTGTGCAATAGAAACTAGAAAAAGTTTCATTTCCCCTTTCTACTTGTGAAGGTGGATCTTCGGATCACCGTTTCTAAATTCCAAGTAGAGAAGTGAAATTGGCATACCCATACAAAAAAAAAGAAAGATGTTGATACCCATATCTTTTCTTCTCCTCCCCTCCGCCGTACCCCGAAAGACCCGGGGCGGAGGCAGCGGGAGAGAGGGAAGAATCGGGTCCATCAAGCTGGCACACCCGGTGGGACACGTTCATTTGAGAACATGAACTTAGATTCTTTGGCACCTTTCTAGTTGGTGGCCAATGTTGAATCTTGCATAAAAAAAAAACATGTGATGGGATTTTTCTTTTGGAAATTTCTTTCTTTAAGTCTATTTCCAATCTTTCTCCTTCTCGAAAAAAAAAAAATCTTCTCTTGTTTTTTGAATTCAGATCTGAGAAATCTCGATCTCCTCCCTTTTGGACTCAGTGCCCGCAAAAATGTTTGAGCACGTTTTCAGATTGGGAAAGGGACCGTTTGCTCTCTTTAACGAGTTCGAAAAAAAAAAACTGATTTCAAACTTGTCAGATTTAAAAAAAAAAAAAATTTCTCTCTTTTGGATCCAAATTTGAGAAATTTTGGTTTTCTTTTCCTTTCTGACTTAGGGCTCGCAGAAATTGTTTGAGCCCCTATTCAGATTGGGAACGGACCATTCGCTCTCTCTGATGAGTACATAAAAAAAAGGGAAGCATTTGAGAACACGAAAGTTTCGCCGATTGCGTTCTTTAATCGAGGTTGATCTAAGAAAAGCCTTGTCCAGAGTTTGGAGACAGCCAGGCTGTTCTAGGTAAGGGTCCTCCAAACGGGTTCATTAAGTAATCCTACCCTTACCTGGGGGCTGGTCTATCAACATTGGTTTCATAAGAACGAATTGTGAGAACTCGATGTATTCTCAAACCCTAAAAAAAAAAAAAACATTCGTCGATTTTTGGTTCAAATTTGAGAAATCTTGATCTCTTCCTTTTTGGACTCTGTGCTCGCAGAAATGTTGAGCACGTGTTTGAATTGGAACATCATTTGCTCTCTCTGATGAATCCGATACTGACTTTCAAAAAAAAAAAATCTTCAAAAAAAAAAAAAACTTCTGTCACGTCTGGGTTCAAAGTCGAGAAATCTTGACCTCTTCCTCCTCGGATTACTGTGCTCGCAGAAATGTTGAGCACGTGTTTGGGTTGGAACGTCATTTGCTCTCTTTGATGAATCTGAACCTGACTTTTCTAAAAAAAAAAGAACTTCCGTCATTGTTAGGTCCAGATTCGAGAAATTCTGGTTATTTCCTTTTTGGACTCTGTGCTCACAGAAATGTTGAGCACGTGTTCGGATCGGAGTGCCATTTGCTCTCCTTTATGAACCCAACCTTGACCTTTCAAAAAATCCCATCTCGTGTCCATTTCAAGGATGCGATTTGCAACATCTGTGCCTAGCGGTGCTAGTACGCCCTCTTGGGTCTACTGTATTCGCGACCGACACATTTGTACTCCCAACCTTATATCATTTTACCTCGAGTGAGCCTCGCTCCTCGGTAATCTGAATTAAGGTTCACAATTGCTTCTAGCAGTCACTGGAACGCTCACTCTGAGCCTTTCATACTTGCGTTTAGAACAATTGTATACTCTATGGCTTTTTTGCCTTTTTCATCTTGCTTGGGCCAGGCCTTGTCCCCTCGAGCAAATTGAAAAGAAAAAACCATAGTTTATTTCCATTTATGATCACCACATTCTTGTGATTACTAATGGATCTGGTCTTGTTTCAGAAAGTTTTTTCAAAAACTAACATGGCAGCTTCGTTGACAATCACCTTTGACGAGAACAAGTACCAGCTGATGCTTCAAGAGAAGCAAAACAAACGCGCTCCTAAGCGCCTCGCCAGCGGCCGAAGTGTCACTTCCTTCGGTAAGGCACAAGACACCGGGTCGACCTCCGCTCCCCGGTCCATCGTCTTCGGGTCGCTGGGACCTTTCCCACTTCCCGCAGAAGAAACAATTCCTGCCAAGAAGCAGAGAACCGCCCCTAGGCGCGTCACTACCGTGACACCAGCGGCAACCCCCAAGAAGACTGAAGCCCGCGATAACCCCGCGAAACCTCAGCCTGCAAGAAACCAGGTCTACCTCAAGACTTGGTCTCCAAGGCCTTTTCCAAAACAAAGAAGGTCCCAAAGATCTGCAAGGCCAGCATACCTGGCCCCACTTAAGGAGAACCGGTTCTACCCTCTCTCGAACACGAAAGAGGAGAAACCAGCCCTCCACCAAACAAAATCCACCCAGCACGAGCCGACTTATTCCTATAAGCCCAGGATCAAGTCGTGCATTATCAGGCCTCAGCGAGAACCTGTCAAGGCCTGTATTCCTGCAACTCGGCCCTTCATCTCAACAGGGGCCGAGCTCGCCAAATTTAAAGCTTCGCTGCGACAAGCTAAGGACCGCGTCCAGATCCTGTCCTTGCCAAATTACGAAGAAGACAAGCTCGGCTGCTGTGCGCGAGGGACCACCTCCTTCGTGGCTAGAGCACAGCCCGAGCTAACTGAAGCTCAAATCGCTCGTCGTATGCATCGCCGCGCGGCGTATCGGCAAAAGAGACTAGAGAAGCAAAGAGCCCAGCACTCCACGCTCCAAGTCTCTCAAAAATGGGTCGAAAAAGAAGCACCCAATCAAGTTGCTACTGTCCATATGGTTGGCAAAACCAAAAGGCACCAGAAGTCAGCAACAAAAATCCATGTCAAGCGACCGGTGACTCGCAGCGTCTCCCGGGCGCGAAGACATAGAGAAGATTCTCCCACTCCTTCAAGTCAAGGACACCAGAGCAATCACTCTTCGAGCTCTTCATCCAAAAGAATGAGCTCCAGCTCAGTCACAAAGACGATATCCTCATTCGACTCTCGAAAGATGAACGTCTTAGTCACAAATGCTGAGCAGCCTCCGCCGCAAGATGACGTAGCCGCACGCATCCAGCAGCTGGAGCAGGGACAACAGAGGATAAAAGCTCTCATGGAGAACTTACTTCTTAATCTCCAACGTCCACTGAATAATGAAGCTCCTCCAAGTCACCACGAAGAGGAGGTAAATGAGTCACGCGCCCTTACCAAGAAGGACGTTGACGATATCCTCGCCAAAGCAAAGGAAGAGGATTCACTAAAGGAACACGGAATCAAGCCGCCATATCCCTTATGGATGGACTCGGTACCGTTTCCTACCAAATTCAAACAGCCCACCCTCCAAACATATACGGGGAAGGGCTCGGCCAGACAACATGTCATCCATTTCAAGATTCTGACGGGAGCTATCGCGGATCAAGACGCCCTCAAGATCCGTCTCTTCGCAAGTACCCTAAAAGGTACGGCCTTTGATTGGTACTCCACTCTTCAGGAGGACTCTATCCAAAACTGGGCCATGATGGAGACACGCTTTCTAACTCACTTCAAAGGTGAGGATCATCCTGTGACTATGGCTCAACTCTGCAGCCTAAAACAGGGAGAGAATGAGTTGACATACGACTACATTCACAAGTGGAAGGCAATGGCGTACAAATGTTCAGACGTACTGCCACAAGCGTCGCTGGTCGACATCTGCCGTAACAACATGAGAGCAAAGATACGCTCCATGATTATCGGCAACAAATCAAAGAATCTGGGAGAACTCCTAGAAGCATCAATGGAGGCTGAGACGGTGATCAAAGACCTCAGCAGTCAGAAATCACCAAAGAAGGAACCGATCGCCATTGCAACCTCGAAGCAAAAGAAAAAGGAGGTTCTCAATGTGCAAACCAAGTCAGCTCCGCAGCCACCAAAGAAAGCTGAAAACAAAGGTGCAGGTAAGAGACCTGAACTCTCTGATGCCTTCAAAGAACGAGTAGAAAAGAAATACCTGTTCGATGAAGATGTCGAAGAAATCTTCGAGGCTCTCTTGGCAAACGGGAAGCTCACCCTGCCTGAACCCAAAAGACCAGGAGATATTGGCAAAACCAACGATCCCCGGTACTGTCCATACCACCAGATGATCTCGCATCCTCTCAACCAATGCTTCGTTGTGAGAGAAAAGATCAAAGAGATGTGGAAAAACGGAGTCATCACCTTTGACAAAAACTATGGGTCTGCCGCCGTCAATATGGTGTCGTATGGACAAACACAAAAGTCACCAAAGAAGAAGGTCACTACTTCCTTCAAGGTGATAAAAATGGCTCAAACATCCCAAGAGCTAGTCCCGTGCCCAACACCAGATGGACAGCCCATATGGGTACATCCCGATCTCCTGGAAGATGAAAACTGGGAGATCGTCAAAACAAAGCCGACCGCTCGACAGCGAAGGCAAGCCAGGAGACAACTCCGCAAGCTTAAACAGCAGGAGAAAGCTCAACCAAAACAAGAAGTTCCTGAAAAGACAGAAACTTCCCCTACCCCTTCACTAGGGGCAGCAGAAAAGTCTCCTTCCGAGACTTCGAGGCCGGCAAGGAAATTCACCCTTCGTGATTTCATGCCATCACTACTAAAGACTGAAGACATGCAGGGGGCATCATACTCTTGCAATTCAGTAGTTGGATTCCCCATGGATGGGTACGAGTCCAGTGACACCGCCAGTGACACCGATGAATGGGAGGAATCCCTCGAAACAAGAGAATACCTCTCCGACGAGGAATGGATTCCCAAATCCCACCTCATGCCGGTAATCTGGTATAACCCTTTACAACCACAGGGATCTTGGTCTGATGATGAAGGAGACCAAGAGGTTGTTCAGGAAAATGCTGTTGACACAGCACCTGCCAATGCTCCGGTAGAACCCGAACAAGAGGAACTACAAGGAGTAGATGAAGAAGAAGATCTGGCTCCTATGCCTGATCTCGAAGAATATGCAAGGATCTTGCAGCGTCTTGCCATAGAGCAAGAACAAGATCACATAAATCAGCTTCATCGCAATCCAGAACCGGTGGTCCCGGAAAATCTACAGGAGTCCCCTCCAGTAACTCCTGAAAATGAAGAAAACTGCTGGGTGGATGATCCCCTTAC
Organism: Camphora micrantha; assembly: GCA_003546025.1. NCBI lineage: Eukaryota > Viridiplantae > Streptophyta > Magnoliopsida > Laurales > Lauraceae > Camphora > Camphora micrantha. The sequence goes on along the minus strand of QPKB01000012.1, from coordinate 36,912,158 downwards.
ATCAAAGGATGAATCTGATTCCCAACAATCCGTTCCGGAGACGTTTCCTATTGCTTGCAATGCGATAGTTCGAGACGACAGCGCCTCTGGAGCTTCATCTGCCGAGGCCACAAACTCCCATACTACATCAGGTAGTATATCCTCTGATATTACTACCTCGGAGATGGCATCTTCTCAACCTTCGTCTTCTGAGACTGTCACATCAGAGTACAGACCCCTTCTGGCCGACTACCTTGAAGACGTCTCTACCGATGAAGTTTACCCAGTCAACTGGTCCCAGATGCCCAACCTCATGGGTGATGTCTGGACCGATGAAATTGTAAACAAAGAAGACAAATTGCTGGACGCTGTTCAGGATTTGTTCCCGGAAAATGCTCCATGCAATGAAATCACTGAGGATGGTAAGGTTGACACGGAAGCATCTTCAGCAAATGAAAAGGATCAGCCCCTCAATCCCAAGGGTGGACTTCCGAATGAAGAACCGTCTCCAGAAGCTCTCGAAGTTGTTAAAGGTACCCGCTCTGGCCGGGATTATCACAAAAACTACAATCTAACTTCTTCTTCTTATGTAAATCCTTCGGGACAGAATGTAAGCGCCCCAAGTGGCAACATTAATGAAAATGCAGGCCCTAAGGAGGCTTTCAAGTACGACTTGATTGAGCACTTTAGACACATACCTGCACGTCTGCACGTCTGCACATCCTAGACTTATTACGAATGTCTCCCCAAACTCGTGATAGTCTCATTTCAGAACTGCAAAGACTGAATGTGGATGTCGACAAGCATGCCCCACAAGTCCTACAAATTGAAATGGACTATAGGGTTAAAAAATCAAATACCTCCTCAAAAGGAGAAAAGAAGAAGACTGAGGGATCTTGCAATGATTGCCTCTCAGTTCAAAAAGCAGCAAGTGCAACTATCGCCTTCACTAAGGAAGACCTCCTACTAGGCGAAACAGAGCACAACCGGCCCTTATACTTTACAGGGTACATCAAAGAGATGCCGATACACAGAGTACAGATCGATCCGGATTCTGCACTCAACCTCATCTCTGTTTCGGCACTCGAAGAGCTAGGCATCCCGCCTAGCAAGCTGAGTCACACATCCGTGTCTACCTTTGGATACGATGGAAGCACTCAGAGGCCTATCGGCAAGATTAGGTTCAAGTTGCAAATCGGTGATCTTATCTCCGAAGCCACTGTATATGCAATAAAGACCCCCTCATGCTACAACATCCTTCTTGGACGCCCCTGGATACACGAGAGTGGTGTTGTTCCTTCAACTCTTCATCAGTGCATCAAGTTTGTTGGCGACGACGGCTTGGTACATCGGGTATTTGCGGACAAAAAGCCTTTCAAAGGCAAAGAAGTCCATTTTGCAGACTCGCAGATGTACAAAGATGAAAACGAAGAAAAGGAGAAAGAAATAGCATCCTTTGCCGAAAGTCTCCAGAAAGATAAAGGCAAGACTCCTCAGCAATCACCGGAAGAAAATCAACCATCCGGCAAAACCAAGGAGATCAACCAATCTCCTTTTGTTGTCTCCCTCAAGTCTTCAAAGCTGCTGGTGATCACTACCAAGGCAAAGAAGACCAAACAAAAGCCTGGGGGCAAGTTTGTCATCTCCTTTGTGTCTATTTTGCAAGACACAGATTCGGATTCAGAGACAGAAGACGACACGTCGTCAAGCCAAGCTGATACTCAGCAAGTTCAACCTGCTCTCACTCCATTGGAGGCACCTGCTGGCATAGACGATCCAGCATCAGCTTCCTTCGTTGTTCCGACAACCTCACCAGAAGAAAAGCCGATCTTTTTCCACAGGTCGGCGGCTTCTTCATCAAACTCTTCGCTTGAGCCTTTCCAAAACGAAGGTATGCCACAACTATCCTTGTATAGTCCAATGGCGCAAGCTATCATGAAGAAAATGGGCTATGACGCTCGAAATCCATTCTCCCGCCTAATGAAAAAGGGCGTGGACTTTGTCTGGGATGCTGAATGCGAAACTGCGTTCCAAGACATCAAGTCATACCTGACCAAACCTCCAGTACTGGCTGCCCCCACAACTGGAAAACCATTTATCTTGTACACAAGAGCCCTCGACCACTCTTTGGGAGCTCTACTTGCACAAGGAAATCATGAGGGAAAAGAAGCTGCTCTATACTATCTCAGCCGCATGCTGGTAGGTGCAGAGCATCGCTACTCTCCAGTCGAAAAAGAATGTCTTGCAGTGATGTTTGCTGTACAAAAGCTACGTCACTATCTGCTGTCCAACACAGTATACCTGATCTCGAGGATCTATCTCCTGAAGGTCCTTGTCGCAAAAGCAGGTTCCCTCAATGCCCGACTGGCAAAATGGTCTATCCTCCTGTCACAATTTGATATTAGGTATGTACCACAAAAAGCAATCAAAGGTCAAGCTCTGGCAGACTTTCTTGCAGAGCATCCGTTGCCTGAAGATTCTCCACTCAGGGATGATCTCCCAGACGAGTCAGTCTACAACGTGGAGGCTTCCTTATCAAATGCTTCCTGGGATATGTACTTCGACGGTACAACCAGGACAAGTGAAAAAGGAAATCAAATATCAGGGATTGGCATCCTCTTTGTTAGTCCCGACAAATACATGATTCCACAGGCCTTCTCGCTACTGGAACCATGTTCAAACAATGCAGCTGAGTACCAAGCCCTGATTGTAGGATTGGAACTCGCCCTCGAATCCGGCATCACAGTGCTAAAAGCCTTCGGGGATTCTCAACTGATCGTAAACCAGATGAATCAGAAATTTGAAATCAGGAAGCCTGATCTGTTGCCTTACTACAACAAGGCGCAATCACTTCGGCAAAAATTTGGCATCTGTCATATCACCCACATCCGTAGAGGCGAAAACATCCGTGCAGATGCCCTGGCTGGACTCACTGCCTCTATGGCGGTCCAAGAAGGAGAACTCATGCAAGTTACAGTGTGTGAGAGAAGGATTCTCCCTCCCCTCAATACACACCAAGCAATTGCTGAGTGCCACCAACTGGTTGGAAGTCGGATCTCCATCCTCAGACCTCCGATCGGCGACTGGAGGGATCCGTTCATTGATTATATTATGTTCGGAATCCTGCCTGAAGATCCAAAAGAACGGGTAAGTGTTCAAAGACGGACCCCAAACTTCCATCTGGACATTCCTTCAAAGATGCTCTACAGAAAATCCTACAATGGAGTACTTCTACGCTGCTTATCACAACAAGAAGCCAAAGAAACTCTCAAAGAGGTGCATGCTGGTCTTTGTGGAGCTCATCAGGCTGGTCCAAAGCTCTACGATCATATAAAAAGGTTAAGTTATTATTGGCCTACCATGGTAGCTGACGCAATGCAATTTGCTAAACGCTGCCAACAATGCCAAGTTCATGGAGACTATGTCCACATGGCTCCAGAATGGCTACATCCTACAGCAATTTCATGGCCTTTCGAAGCCTGGGGTATGGACATCGTAGGTCCTGTCTCCCCCCCATCAAGCAAAGGTCATCGCTTCATCTTCGCCGCTACGGATTATTTCTCCAAGTGGTCAGAAGCTTTTGCGCTCAATGAAATGAAGACCTCATCAGTCCTTCAGTTCTTGCGCACCAACATCATTTGTCGCTTCGGCATACCTAAAAGATTCGTCCATGATAACGGACCACAATTCCGTGATCACGGATTCTACAGGTTCTGCGACAAATACAAAATCCAAAGTTGTCCTTCAA
>QPKB01000012.1:36845357-36908331 GCA_003546025.1 Camphora micrantha | reverse complement strand
CAGAAAACCGCGATCCATCTTCAGCACGAGGGAATTCCTCCCAAAGAAGTTGCCATCGCTCGTGCTCCTGAGTCTTTCTTCGGAGATTCCCATCAACCTCTTCCCACACCTGTTGAACGGCCACATTGGAAGATCTGGCAGATCGGCAAGGTGCATCAGTAACAAGGCCCTTACCCTTGTTCGTTCTGGAGGAACCACCTGCAAAAGTCAGAAAGGAAGAAATCAAACACCAAATGACAGAATTTTGCTAAAAAAAAGTCCTAGCAAAATTTTGGCATGGTTCCGGGGCAATTTCGAAGAAAAGGGAGGCACCCCGAAAAAGAAAGGAAGCTTGAAGATGAGCTCAACATTGCTGCGAGCTCATAATCAATGAAGGATTCTCGAAGAAGACTCGAATTCAAACATTGCTGCGAGATCAAGCCTTTCTTCTCAAATCTTCGCAAGATCAGAAAAGAGCTCAACATTGCTGCGAGCTCAAAATTCCAAAACTTGCAAAGCTCCTCGAAATTCTGCGAGACTGGAGAAGTGGGCTCAACATTGCTGCAAGCTCCAAAAATCCCAAGACTTGCAAGAAAATTCGAGGTATGCATCATCATGCTCCCAATTCCATTTACCAAAAATCATGCATAAAACCATCATGCATTAGATGCTAGGAAAACTTTGACAAAAGTTTGACCAATTCCAACCCAATTTGGTCAAAACCAATCAAACTTTGTCTAAGTCAAAATCCATGTTGACTTGACCTAGAAATTCTAGCCTTTTATCTTGATGCATTTAAAAAAAAAAAAGAAAAATGCATGATCATCTTGAATTGCATAAACCTCATATCATGGTGAGCAAAAAAAAAAAAAAAAAAAAAAAAAAAAAAACAAAAATGGAAGAAATAAAAAAAGAAAAAAGGAGAACGTAAAAAAAAAGAGGAAAGAACGTGAAAAAAAAAAGAGAGAGAAAGAAAAGAAAAGAAAAGAAGAAAAAAAAAGAAAAGGAAACTTTTCTACATTGAGATATTCTATCCTAAAGAGGAGATTCTTAAGAAATTCTCTCCAAAAAGAAAGGGGATTTGAGAAACTCTGAGAAAATCTCTCCCAAAATCAAGGAAACTTGAGAGATTCTCTCCAAGTAAGGATATTTTTAGATATTCTCTACACAAAAGGGATATTTTTAGATATTCTTTACAGAATGACACCACATGAAATCTAAGCCATTTTTAAAAGCTTAAGGTCCCATGGGTTAGCCCATATGAGCCAGGTTTGACCACCTAGGCACTAAAAGTGGCTTTCAGTCAAAATTTCTCTTACCAAGAGCATACAAAAATGGTTCCATGCCTCTCTTGAGTTGATTGGACCATACAAAAATTCCAAGCTTCATGGGCTTCCAAAAGAAACCCAAACCATCCAACCCCATGCACCAAATCAAGCCACAATCTTGAAATTGACATTCCATAAAAAACCAAATCACTCCAATGGACCCAAAATTGTCCCAAAGAGTGACCAAAAACCAAACCATGGTCCCCTAACTCGCCACATACAGCTTGTTAGGTCATAAGACCGAAACCAAAAACCAAAATCCCGACCCCCTAACTCGCCACATACAGCCTGTTAGGTCACAAGGTCAAAAAACCAAGAAACCTTCTTAACCGCCTAATGTGCCACATAAAGCCTTTAGGTTCACAAGGTTAAAAGGGAAAACCCAAAACCCAAAACCCGTATCCAAATGTCATTTCAAAATCCTTGCCTTGAGACGGTACATGACCCCTCTCATTACCGTGAAATCCCTTGGAAGCTCAAAAAAGCAACTCCATCAAAAGAAAAACGCTCAAGACTCTTGGTCAAGCAAGAAAATCTCCTTCAAATTCTCTTCGAGGCACACCGACTGCTAGAGCTGCGCACCTTGTCGATGTACCTCGAGGGGGCATTTGTTGACACCAAAAATGTCACTATGTCCCTTCAACACTAAAAGCTACATGGAGCCACATCCTGCCATAAATAGGAAGGCTCCACTTCAAGCACTAGATCTTGTCAAAATCAAACAAAAACTGCAAGATCCTTCAAAGCATCCAAAAGAGCGGGTACACATGAAACTTCAGACCATTTCGACGTCATTTGGCCTAACTTCACTCCTCCGACAGCCAGACAGGAGCTCCCGGCAGCGACAGTGTCGAAGACTTCAAAACTTCGATCAGAGCCTACGGATGGTATCAGAATACCTCCAAAAGGCCCCATGCCAAATTTCAAGTCAAACGGACGACGTTTGACCCTTCATCAATTCTCGAAAAGCAAAAACAGGCCTACAGGCGGCGGAGCACCCCGGAATCATGGCATCCAAATTGGAGCTAATGGATCATCTCAAAATGACTCCAATAGGCCCCCTGTCAAGTTTTAGGTCAAACGGACATCGTTTGGCCTAGTTTCAAAACTCGGCATTTTCCTCGAGGTGAAATCAAGGCGAGCATTTGCGGGACCCCAAAAGGCTTCAAAACTCAAACCAAAGCCCATGGTTGGTCTTACTTACTACTCAGGAGGCTCCCTGTCAAATTTCAGGTCAATCGGACATCGGTTGACCACAAGTCAAAGCTCGACATTTCTCTCATGGCGAAATTAAGGCAAGCATTTGCGGGACCCCAAAAGGCTTCAAAACTCAAACCAAGCCTATGGTTGGTCCTATCTACTGTTCAAGAAGCTCCACGTCAAATTTTAGGTCATTCCGACATCGTTTGGCCTAGTTTCAATGCTTGACAAAAATCGGCAATACCGCACAACAAAGTCTTCGGCTTTCCAGAAAAATAGGAAACTTTGTGCTCCGATTTGCGTGGCTTCTCGTCGGGTTTTCTTCAAGAGAATCAGGCCAATAAATGATGGAAAATGTCAGGAAAAATACAGAAGAAAAAAGAATGAAAAAAGATCGAAAAACGGCGAAGAAAAGGCGACCGAACGGCGACCAAGAAATGGGCCCAAGGCCCATGGTCGCCGGCGACCTTGGCCCATGGTCTCCGGCGACCATGGCTCAGGGTCGCTGGCCCATGGTCGCCGGCGACCATGGGTGCATGGTCACCGGCGACCATGGAATTCCGGCGACCCAAAAAATTGCCGGAAGCCCCTTTTTCGGGTCCTTTTCGCGTTTCGAGTTGATTGGCCCCTGTGATTTTTCCAAAATCTGATTTTTCGTGCATGAAATCCGTCGATCTTCGTCAACATCATGGATTCGCCGCCGAAATCATTGGATGATCATTAGATGCCTCAAAATCGCCAACCGGCCGACAAAGAAAGCACACTTTCTGCCCGCCCGATCGTGAAATCGACAGGACAGATGTTGCCGGCACGTTGACATTAATCAATGTCTGAAATTGCATCGCCATCCGACATCAAACAACATGTGGATCCACCGGCGATCATCACAAGAAGAATTCCAAAAGACGCGGCGCGGCCCGCGACTCTTCAAGCGACTTGGCGACCAATTAATGAGGTTAAATGACCCATTTTATGACAAGTTAATGCGGTCATTAACTCATTATTTTGAACGGCCCAATCAAAAGCAAGCAAATGGGAGTTACAAGTCAGAGGATTTATGGCATTAAAGCCATGAAACTCCTCCCATGATGGGGATTAAAGGCAATTAAAAGCTCATTATTCTCCATCGACCAATCAGATTCAAGGAAAAAGGAGTTACAAAACAAATACTTTAAAACATGTAACTCCTCCCATTATGAGCATTAATGCATTCAATGCTCATAAACCCTCCTAAATGGCTACCAAAGGCCTATAAATAGGAGGCCATTCCAAAAGGAAAAACCCTAGACGAAAAACGAAAAAAATCCAGAGAAATCGCTAGAGAAATTCACCCGAAGTCCGGAGAATTGCCCAGAAAATCCAGAGCTCCTGCAACTCTGCTGCAAAGACCACCAAAAGGTGATTGAAGCACCCTTGGGGGGCCACCCCCCCAAGGACCTCCCTTCTTCTACCGACATGGCTAAAACGTGGCTTTTCAGCCCGTTTACTTAGCTTTTTATCGGATATAAGACCTTCTCTTGGTCTTTGTCCTTTAAAAATCTGAGGTTAAAAAGCCAAGCCAAGAATCCAAGCATCGTGTTCTCATCTGCATGGACGATGGAGGAGCCCATACATGACTCGCGACCGTCGATCTGAACGTGTCCCCACAATCGAATGAGAAGTCAGATTCCTTTTCTTGATTTCTATTGTACTTTATTTTTCTTTTAGAGACAAAAATCACAACTCTTGTCTTTCATAATGGATAAGACTTGTAAATCGCCTTTTACGGCAAAAAATCGCCTTTCACTGCAACAAATGAAATCGCCTTTCACGGCATATAAAAAAAACCCTTTTGTCTCTTTTCTTAAAATATGTGTGCAATAGAAACTAGAAAAAGTTTCATTTCCCCTTTCTACTTGTGAAGGTGGATCTTCGGATCACCGTTTCTAAATTCCAAGTAGAGAAGTGAAATTGGCATACCCGTACAAAAAAAAAGAAAGATGTTGATACCCATATCTTTTCTTCTCCTCCCCTCCGCCGTACCCCGAAAGACCCGGGGCGGAGGCAGTGGGAGAGAGGGAAGAATCGGGTCCATCAGTAATTAAATGACATTGCTATAAACTTTAACTTCTTTTGGGAAATAGTTAACGATCATTGCTCATTTTGATACCAGTTTCAAATATGTTTTAATCTTATTATCTTGGACATGAATGTATGAATTATATTTGCTACACGCTTCCGCAGTTAAAAGAAATATTCATGTTGATGCGATATCCTCACCATGGACACCTGTGGAAAATCGCATGTACGAGTGGCATCTTTGATTGACTCGTATACGTTTTGATTTAAATTAACTAATAATTTTGAATTGTGTATCATTCATTCATCATAATCATAATCATTAGTCCCGATCCCGGATTAGGCCCGTGGGACCCGGTCCGGGGTGGCGACACTTCCCAACATTGACTCTATATCTGGACTCACTGCATACTGGGCATTTATCCAGAGCTGCATTCTCCTTCCAAAACGTGGCGCAATCAATCTCACAAACATCAATGTGCTCGTGTCCCAATCCCAAGACACGCAGTATCTTCTTCGTAGCATAAATAGACTTAGGAACTAAGTTACCGTCTCGCAGAATGACCCTCTATATTTACATCAAATTGTTGAACGACTTGTTGCTCCACTTTCCCTCAACCTTCTGCTCTATCATGTTAACAACAAAGTCTAACAGAGTGTTATCTGGAGAGCAGCCAGGGTACGGAGGGCACTGAGAAGCATCCAAAATCCTTTCGAAGTGACGTATAGCGTTACCGTGGATGGTCTCAACCTCAATGTAAGTTCCCATGTAATGGTCGTGCATCATTTCTGGATATTCATCTCGATCCTCATAGTCACTATCAATATCCTCATGTCCCGGTTCGACTACTTCATTCACTAGAGGTGTTGTTTCTCCATGGTGGATCCAGGTCTTGTAGGACTCTTGCATACCCTTATGGAGAATATGAAATTTCATAATAGCAAAGTCATGCCTACGACTGTTCAAGCAAACCCTACACGGGCAATAAATCTGAGTAGCCTCCCTCGCATTCACCTTTGCAAAATCAATAAATGACTTCACCCCTCTTTGATATTCTTGACCAAGTCTTGCCATCTTATTATTACTATCAAGTGTCGTCCAAGTCTTGTCCATATCTAGTCTTTTTAACAGAGAAATCTAAACAAGATATCCACACAAATTAAAAGCATGCTTTCATCAAACTGATAAAAGGATAAAAGTCATAAACAAAGAGGATAAATAATAATTTTAAGAGTGATAAATAATACGTTTTTTCTCTTTTAGACTTTTCTTTCTAATAATATGTTTTCAACCTGGGCCTTTGCTGTTAGTTTGTAAGTTAACCAAATATGACGGAAAATTAGATGTTATTATCAAAGAAAGCAAATAAAAGGACAAGTCAGTGAAGACCAAATTCAATAAATAATACGAAAGTAAATAAAAGACAGAACAAATAATATTATAAGGGTTCTGTAGAAAGGGTTCATGTAATTGGGTCTTCCTATACCTTAAATTGTGATTCTTAACCATCTCTACATAGAGAAGAGGGACACCCAACGATCTGTAGTTGCCCTTTGGGATCACGCATCGCTTCCAATCAAAGTTTGTTACCATTGTGCTTTATAAACCAATCCAGAGAAGGTGAATATTGTGAGTTGTGCATTCCCAATGCTCTTTTAATTCGGATGGGCATGTGATCCCCAATGGAACCTTGGGGTTGGCCCCACATCATAGATGAAATGCAGCAAAAGCTTTACTATATTGTAGCTGTTACATCTAGATATCAGTCTCAAATGGTTTGAGATGATTGTTGTGTATCTTATTTATTTCTCAAGCCTTTTAAATGTGTATTCCAATTGCAGCTACACATTCTGGCATAGGTGTGAGATCTAAGTTGTTTTCATTCTTGATCCAAGTATATATGATCATATGGCTCCAATATCATGCTAGACTATTTATCAGGCTGTTTACTGCATCAAACAAAATGGAAACTTGGAATAAAAGGTTACAAAAAAAGGAACTTGGACATTAGATGCTAATGGGGCCCAAATGATTGGTTGATAAGTTGGGCATGCCTGATTAAGTTTTGCAAACTAATGTTCAAAGTCTTATGGCCCTTTTGTTTTATATAATTGAATTCCTAGGAGTTTTAGTACTTCTATGAAACAAAGGGGAAGATCCAAAAATGACCATCAAATAGTTTCCCCTCTAATTGATGAATCAAGGGAGATGGTATCTAACATACTCAACTAGCACATAATGTCTTTAAGATATTGTCTACTTTTCTTGCGGGACTTTAAAACTCACACAAGAGTTCATCTTTCTTCGCCCACCTGTACAAGCAAGTCAAGGTGCAAATTTCTCCCAATTGTGAAATCAAAAGTGGGTATTTATATAATTTAGATCACAAACAACAACAGATGGCTGATCAACACTCTCTCATGTTTCATGGGCCCAGTGACCCTCACAAACTGTCCTGTTTTTCTGATGTGTCAAGTTGAAGCCATAAATTACCAAGTCGTGCTAGCATGATTCTGTAAATACACAAGAGGATGGGATAAACTCCATGAATGGGGCCCATGCAAGTCCTTATTTTCATGATACCAAAAATTGAAAGAATTGGGCCAATCATATGTGGACTTTTTACTGAAAAATATGTGTATTCCGTTGATTGGAACGTAAGGACCTATTAAAACACATCAGTTGTAACAAAAAAAATTTATACTATATTTAAGTTGTCTAAACGAGGGTTTTTTTTAAAATCACTAAAGAGGGATTCTTGTTGAAAGATATGTAGTTCAACTATAACTGGATAAAGATCTGATTCAAGGGAGAAAATATTAAATATTTCATATCATAATGTGATGATCTGATCTTCGATGAATGTGATGGTTTTTTAGGACAAATAGTTCTATGGTGAAGTTCCCCATGGAAGTCTTAAGTTTTCTAGCCAACTCCAATCTATTTATTAGTTGAATTTAGAAAGCATAAGTTAAAACATAGGGAATTTTCCCAACCCAGACCCCTGAGAATTGACTAAGTTGGCCGGATTGGGACAATACTATCTTGGATATCTTCACTGGTTGAACCTGGAAAGCACTATAAGTATGATTTGGGCATTTCTTTCCCATATACAAAATGTCCACGGCCGAGTTGAGCTTGGCTGAATCTTATCTAACTCCTCAGTAGTGAGCTGAGTTCAATGAATTTGACTGAATCTTATGTCACTACACTGTAGTGAGCCGAGTTCAATGAACTTGACTGAATCTTATCTCACTATACTGTAGTGAGCCGAGTTCAATACTTAATATGCTACAATGGAGTAGATATGAATTTTTTTCTTCCCTATACCAAAATCTAATATCTATGAAGATTCAATTTTTTAATATCAAATTTATTAGTCATCCATTTTTTTTATTTTGGGTTATTTATGATTTTAAGGTCCAATCCGACCCACACCTCTACATTCCTGGTATCCAAAACCCTGACTAGAAAAACCAGTTATGATTTATTGACCTAATTAATAATTGGGCTCAAGTCTGAGTCCACATTTATTTTCCAATGTTTATATGATCCTGACCCAAATACCAGAGTTTATAATGTATATAATGTATATAAATATACTATAAGCATCATTATACTATATGAAATATGCATAAATGTATCAATAATACATTATACTAATACTATGACATATAGTATAATAAAAATGTATGACACCATAATTGGGTTCAGCTCTGAGTATGGTCGAAAATATCAGAGTTGGGTCCCAGTCGGTACTGAAAAACACAATTATGGTGAAATGTTCTGCCAATTAAAGACCACACAGAGATACTGTTTTAATATGATCATCTCTATTTCTTAGAGCTGCTTTATAGTTTATGTGTAAGCTGTCCTTCATGTAGTTGTGAGCTGATCTTGACCCTTTGACCCAACCATGACAAGGAAACAGCTACATGTCCAAACTCCACCATATTTTATCATCATATAAATGGGTCTCAAAACATAACCATCACCATGATACCCAAACATTGACCCTTGATGCAAGTCCATGAAGTTGATATTTTGGGATATTCCATCCATAGTGGCTACCATCAAGTATATAAAAAGTCAAACCTCGAGGATAATGTTCATGTACTAATATTTTAATCACAAGTAGGAATCCCACTTTTAAATTTAATATACCTATTAAAGAAGAAGGAGAAAAGTAGTAGGAAAACAACAATCCTTTACACTGTAGAAGATTCTCAATTCACAAATTCAAGGTTAGTTTAAATTAATAGATAATCTAAGAAAAGATGTCAAAAGGAAAAAACTTCCTCCACTTTTCAGTACTGTTATCTGTTTGTGGGCATATATATGTTGTATCCTATCATAGTAAATTATTAGAAAATGCATATAAAATGTGGAAAGTGCAAAAAGAAGATGAAAAGATTATCCAAAGAGTTATGATAATTATAAGTGAAAAAGTCAGTCACCACTCATCTAATTTATGGGTACAATGATGTGAGGATGACCTCTTGCTAATGAGAATGCTATTCTTCTCACTTCTTGAAAATCCTTCTTTTACTTCCACTCACTTATTTTTTATAGTATTACTGTCAATAATGGAAAAAACTGGCTTGTATCTTCTAGATTATCCCCTCTAAACTAGAAATTGACACTTACTTTGTTATGAAATACCCATGTTATGCTCTTTTTTTCCCCGAGTTCATTTGATGAGTGACTGAGAAAGGGGTTATAGAAAAGGAGAATTCAGAAAACTTGCCTAGTTGGATAAGGCTTCTATGATTATAATGATGAGGAAGAGGAATACCACTTGAGATGGCTTGCACCTTTGTGTAAAAACTAGAAATGACATTAATAAAAATGTGGACAAAGTATTGTCTAACGGTTTAACATGAAGTAGTCAAAAGTGACATGATGGATTTAGAGTAATTGAAAATTAACACTAAACAGAGATCTAAGTAAAAGTAGAGCACACACAAGCCAGTCCACAGAGAAGTAGGGCTATGGTGGTGGTGGTGGTGGTGGTGGTGCTTAAACAATGCAGGAATGTCAAAATGTGGCTATTGATCACATGATGAAGCATAAAGCCACATAGGGCTGATCCAATTTTTTTTAATCATTATTAATTGAAATTGAAATGTCTATTGTTATCATTTACAATTAGCATATATTACTGAGATGAACAAAGAAAAAGAACAAAACAAAAGAGAAAAGAAGAAACTTCTCTCTATCATTTTTCTGTTGATGGTGATAATAATGAAGCTTCTATTTGTGATGTTTTGTTGAGGAGGAATCCTTTAAGAGACCAGATTGAAGAATAAAAGGTTTGTAGTTTGAAGGAGTACTGTGCTTCAATTTGTAGAGCGCTTGGATGGCTACCAATTATGAGATCATGAGAAAACAGGTCTTGGTTTCCTTTAAAAGTGGCCTAAACACATTGCCATCATAAAAAGATGTCCATCAATTTAAATGGTTAATATGATCCAATGTCAAATGATTTTCAGTACTAGGTCACCAGAGTCCACTGTGTGTCTGTTGTGTGTACTAAGTTTGAACAGAGATGGTCCCCATTGTATATGGTTGAAATGAGATTTAAACTTTTTTAAAAATAAACCTGAGGGTTTTGTAGTTTCACCCCTCTTAAGTTCATTTTCTTAAAAGAAACCATCTCTGAAATATAGATTCAAAGACGCCTCATTCCACTAAAACTTTCAATAGAGCATCTCATTCCAATGAATTTAGTGAGCATTACCTCATGTAGTGGATTATTTATTACGTGGGCATATTTTGAATGGAAAGTGGGAAAAACAGAACAATAAAGACAAAGTAAATAAGTTTGGGGCTTCTTTTTTCATCAAAGTAAATAAGTTGATAAGCATATGAAATTTAAAACCTTATTAGTTAATTGTGATGAACTAATAATTATTGGTTATGAGTTATGATGCATATAATAGTTGTTTAATTGTATTTCTTTTGTTATCAAATATAAAAATGATATACCTCAGAATCCAAATCAGTGGCTTATAGGTACTAAGGGCGTGTTTGTGCAGAAGCTGTGGAAAAGGAAACGCTGCAACGTCAAAATTCTATGTGGGTGGGTGGGATCTTTGGATCCTTGATAGCGAAGAAAAAAAGAACATAATGGAACTTTTCTCCACTGAATGCTTGTTGCACCAAACATAAATGAAGTCGACACTGGAAAAACTGGCGCCGTCAGTAATGTGTTTCTGCGGAAAAATGCATTGCACAAATGCATCCTAAAATTCATAAATAACAACTAAAATATAATGAATCCCAATGATGAAACTAATGCAGTGCAGAAAGGTTTTGATTTCATGGAAAGGTGGGACCGACGTAAGGTCAAATAAGGTAAATTGGCGGTTTTGTGGCAGCTTTTCGAAGTGTCTTTTTTGGTGAAATTACATGGTATTTTTGGTAGAAACGGGCCAAGGAGCACAACTCAGCGGCTTATGCCGCTGATGCAAGGCCTTTTTCGGGCAAATTCCATTGTTTAGTCCCAAAAAAGTGTGTTTTTTTTCTATTTTTGGTAATATTTGTTTTGGTAATAACTTTTAGTAGGAAGGTCAGAATAAGTTGCCCTTGTTTGCTTTGAATTAGTTGTGATTAGTACTTTCTAGTGGTGTCATTATCTCGATTTTTTCCTGTTTTGGAAAAATTGAATATTTTAAGCATTTTCGTGTTATTTTGTTACTTTTTCATTTTACGGTTATATTTATACCCCTTGTAAGCCTGATGGCCGTCAAAACAGATCTTGAATGAAAATTGCAGAGGAGTTTTTCCCTTTGTTTCTTCCAATTTTTGGTATTCTGTTGAATCAACAAACTTTGATGCCTATTACCTGGTATTCCTAATCGAATCAATAGGTTAATAGAGGGTTGTCTACCAACCTTCCATATGTCCACACATGTTTGTGTACAAACAAAGACATACAACATAGATGGAGAGAGTGTCCAAGTTGGATAATCTAGTTCAAGAAGCCTATGATCTCGAAATGTGGTAATTTTAAAAACTCATCAGGTGCCTATGTTGGATAGTCTATCTAGGAAATCCTTGAGCCTGAAACATGATAATTTGAAAAACTTGCTACTATCAGCCAAGCCTTCCAAATTTAAGAACATCATTCAAACAAGCATCTAAACACCTAATAAAAGGGTCAGCGTTCAAAGATCCAATGGAATATTGGAATTTGAATACGGTCAATCATGCAACATATTTACAGGATAGTGCCAGATACTTCTACCATGGGTTCAAAAATTTGATGAGTCCTTGTCGACTTTGACTCGATCACCGATGATGAGTCGTCCCCCCTCCCCCTTCCCTTCCTACTTGTAATTATATAGGATTTGGCCAAGTCCTAGAACTAGAAGTATCTATCAACTTAGGCTGATTGATGGCTAATGCTTTGATTAGAGATTGAGTAATATTTTTCTATTTTAACCTTCATCCCTTCAGAAGAGTTAATACACTGTTACAAATTAGCAAAAACATCAGCAAAAAGAGACTAAACTCCCATCACACATTTGCCAAATCAACCTTAACCTCATAATCTCATAACATGGTAACTCAAGATAATGGAATGGAAACAAAACCTGGCTACAAGTATATTTTCTTTAAGCGTCTGTAAAATGAGGAGAAAGATAGAGAAAATGAGAGAAAATTGTGCACAGTTCATGTTTATTTGTATATTAGAGACTTTTATTCACTTGTTTTCTCCAACATCCACAACATTTCCATAATCTATATGCTTATTGAAAACTTCAAATCAGACACTACAGATCAGTCACTAGGATATTTCAGCCACCCTATTCCAGATACTTGGTCTAATAAGAACTATCAGAACCATAGTATACTCATGCCTAGACAGTTTGATCAACAAATCATATACTACTACAACTATTTATTCCAGGAATCGATTAGTTAAATCAAGATTCTTGCACATTGATCAAATCAAGATCCATTCAATCACCACAAACAACCCCAAAACATAATGAATCAAAAATAATAATAATAATATATATAAAAAAAATAGAGACAAAGTGACAATGAGAATTCCCTTTAGTTTCTTTTGTGTCTATTCCCCTACAAGTTCAAATTAACATTTGCACCTAAACCAAAGCAATCAGAAGTTAGAAGACAAATGGCTATTTGTTTTCTGCACCCTCCCAGTAGCTATTTGGAGTCACAACATAGAAAAGGATCAATTTCATTATAGTATTATGAGCAATCAGATCCTAAAACAAATAATACAAAAAGAAAAAACCAAAATCAAAGAAGATTTATATTCCATTGTCGTTATTTCTTCTTTCCAATCATGAATCTGGTTTAGAAATAGAAAAAAAAACAAAAAACAAAAAACAAAAGGAGTCTGGTTTAGCAGAGTTCGTACCTTATTGGAGTGGGGGCTTAGCAACCAAGAGATGGCAAGGGTAGGAGGCTCGCTGGCTCAGGATTCTGAAATATGGGTTTTGGCGATGACAATGATACAAAAATACATGCTACAGAGATGAGATGAAAGATAGAAAAACCTAAATCTTCAAAATCCAAAACTGCAAAATTCTAAATCCTCAAAAGGCCTAAACAGAGATTATACCTTGACGAGAAGTGAATCTCGGATTGATTGCAGTGGATATCGGCAAGGTCTCGAGCGGCTGTAGCGGAAGCACTTTCCAAAGAGACCGACAGAAACTGTAGAATGAGCAAAAACGAGGGAAACAAAACATATATAGGGAGGAAAAACGAGGGAAACAAAATATTAATTTATAAATTTAGGGTTTCGTAAATATATAATTTTTAACGTTTAGCGGGGCCGCTTATGTTCGTCACTATTAATAACTTCTAATAAAGGCAATATTCTGCCCGCTGCTAAAAGTGATTTTTACCCTAAAAAATATTGGCTGACGTTAAAAGTTAAAAGGGAAAAAGCCAAAACTTTCCAGCCAAATGCTGGGCCTGTTGTTGAAACTTTTTTTTACCGGCAACCTTTGTTATGGCCGTCACTATAAGTTAATAAGAAATTAAATCAAAGAGTTGAAAATGGTGTGCTCAGGTTATTTTGGCCAAAAAAAAATTGTTTTACTAAATTGGGCTTTGCAAACGCAAATCATGCGTTGCCAATGATGCAGAAGTCAGAGCTTTCCCAACACAGACCTGTGCATCGCCAATAGGCAAAATAATTGCCAACTTATTTTCCACAACTTTTGCCAACGCCGTCTTACTTGTGTTCGTAAAAGTAACAATTCTCTGTGACTTTTGCCAACGCAATCCAAATATGTGTTGGAAATAAGAATTTTGCTGACGCAAATTTTCATTGCGTCCGCAAATAGTGTCAGGAAAGGTTTTCAACAGCTTTTGCCAACGCAGTCTTACTTGCATCGGTAAAGTAGTAGCAATTCCGTATGACTTTTGCCAACGCAAATTTTCACTGCGTCGGAAAATAGTGTCGGGAAAGGTAAGTTTGTCATAGATGGGGCTTTGCGGACGTAACTCATGCGTCGACAATGGTGCAAATAAAAACTCAGAGCTTTCCCAACGCACACCTGCGCGTCGCCATTAGGCAAGATAATTGCCAACGCATTATTGCGTCGGCTTTACAAAAACACGCGTTGGAAGCTTTTGTCGAAGCGGTCTTGCTTGCGTCGGTAAAAGTAGCAATTTCTGTGACTTTTGCCCACGTAATCCAAATATGTGTAGGAAATAAGAATTTTGCCGATGCAAATTTTCATTGCATCGGTAAATAGTGTCGGGAAAGGTTTTCAACAGCTTTTGCCAACGTGGTCTTACTTGCATCGGTAAAGTAGTAGCAATTCTCTGTGACTTTTGCCAACGCAAATTTTCACTGCGTCAGAAAATAGTGTCGGGAAAGGTAAGTTTGTCATAGATGGGGCTTTGCAGACATAACTCATGTGTCGGCAATGGTGCGAATAAAAACTCAAAGCTTTCCCAACGCACACCTGTGTGTCTGTTAGATTGTATGGACTCAATCCATCAGATAATGTAATAAATTGATTAATTTCTTTATTTATCAATAATATCATGCTTTCCTTTCATGAGATGAATGGTGTTTTACTACTTAATGCACATGACCAATACATATGACATAATGGTTCATGAGATGAACTGGGTCCCATTAGTATAATAGATGTGATATATGTGTGTGGATGAGATCCACACACGGGAGACATGTGTCACAAATCTTATACTTAAATATCTTCATAACCGGTGATGAGACTGGGCATCTCATCTAATAAGGTTGCAACACTTTGATCACTATGAGATAGTGTGATTTGTCTCGATCAACAGAATGTAAGATTCTGGATCACGGTGCTGGTACATTGGATGTATTGAAGGACCATGAGTAGCACCTTATGGAATACTATCTCAAGTTTAAGGTTTGCTCTCATAATTCCCTAGCAATAGGCTCTCAATCCTAAGACATTGATGAACTCAAGTTAGCAATAGGCTCTCAATCCTGAGACATTGATGAACTCAAGTTTCTATCTATTCATTTGCTTTGAGTCACCAATGAGTGAGGCCAACTGTAGGTCAACACCTCAGTATCTTGAGTACATGGTAGTATGACTGTGGGAACATCCAATGGTCAAGATGGAATCTATCTACATTATCCCCTTGTGCCAATTAATGGATTTGTCATTAGTAAGTGCGTACCCATCTCGATTAAGAGTTAATTGGATGGTACTGATGATCACTATGATTAATTGGGGCTCAAGGATAATAAGATATGGATTTAAATTGGTGGGACAGTTTTAGTCCAATCGATCCATGGATATTGATAGAGGGGCCTACTTGTGGTAATCGGGAAGTTTAGGGTCTTCATTGTAATTTATTCCTAAGACTGGAGTGCAATTGCATTTATATAGTGGTGTTATTTGCAATTAACTGTGGGTCCGGATTGCACATGAGATGTGGGGTCGCGGTGTCCCAGTTGGAGCCAGCTTTCTATGGAATCCCTAGTGGTCCCCACGCTAGCCCAAATTATTGGAAAAATACTAATCCTACTAGAACTCTAAGATGAAAGAATTAGAAAGTTACTATTTCTATTTGAAGTGAGACTTCTAATAGTGGTAATAGTAAGGTTACTAATTTGTGTGGAAGTAAGACTTCTATTTCAATTAGTACAAGAGGAGGGAAGGAGGTTGCTTAAAGCTATGAAAGGAGAAGCAAGGGGGCTGGAGCACACACTCTCTTGGAATTCATGCCCAACCTTCCCTTTTGTGCAAGAGTTGCACATCTCTTCTAGTACTCTTCCAGTTCCTTAAGTTTCTTGAAGGGTTTTCTCTTGAAGTTTCCACCAATCTTCTTGAGAAGAGAGATCTGATACGGGACATAGCGTGGAAGACTAAGATGTCTTGGAGATCCTAAGTTGCTTACAAAGAAAGAGTTTCTTCAACTAGCAAGTCTTCTTCTCCAATAGAGCACAACCAAGCTCCAAAGGTATAATCTGCTTCTCTATTTCTTGTAGATTATTTTGTTGCATGGTGTTGCTTGTTTTATTGCTGTACATGATAGATGAATATGAGGGATTGCATCCTAGATATAGTTTGTGGCCTTATGGGTACTTGATCCCTGAGTCAAGTGGGTCTAAATTTTTGAAATCCTATCCACAAGGCCCACCTTTTTCCAACAATTGGTATCAGAGCCTTACCTCATCTCTAATCATGTTAGATCAGTGATCTAGATCTAATCTTTGCATGAGATGTGAAGAGGATAGACCCAGGGCTTTGTAAGAATCATATTTGATGTTTGTATGCCTTTTGTATCTAGTATGATTGCTGTCAAAGGGGCTAGTTCGGACAAGAAAGGGAATTTTCTGCAGGTTTTCCGAGCAAGTCGCTCTAGCGAACTTCCATCTGCTCGAGCGAACCAGGTTATGGAACAGTCCGCTCGAGCGAATCCAAGTCCGCTCGAGCGAACAAGTTGCTGGATTTTTCTTTTTGGAAGTTCGGGATTTTCATCATGAGATGATGGATGGTATCCTTTACACCGAATTTTTGGTCCGGAGGCGCTGCCCCCTAGACCCCCGGCAAGCTAACCAGGTAGTTCGAACCCCGCCGGAGGACAACCCCGGACCCCCTTTGCAAAGCGCATGTTATATAGAAGTGGCAACATAATTTTGTGAGTTGTATGAGATACTAACTTGCAGGTGATAATGTCCTCTCCATATGGCCCACAACTTTTACTTTCTTTTATATGGTTATTGGTTTATTTGTGCCTAGGTGTAAAGGGCATCATGGTTTCCTTGGTTTCTCGTGAAAGGGCAACGCATGGTGAATTTCCCTATAGCCCTTTTATTTCCATGTTTAGATTACCATGTAAGTCTCATTCTTGACGCAAAGGAATTTATGTAATTTTCATTAATTTGTAAATTCTGGTGATGTCAAAGACGAAGAAGGAAAGTGAAGTTGGACTCCTAATCAAAGAGTTTGAAAATTACCCAAAGAGTTTTCGAGATGCCCAAAGAGTTTGAGGAATCGCAAAGTTTTGGAAAGTCTAGAAGTCCAATAAGCCTATTCCGCTTGGGCCATGTGGAGAAGAGGACTAGTTTCTAATTTTAGCATTTTCTATTTGTGGATGGTTGCTTCTTTTAGAATGTTTCCAAATCTGATCCAAACATAGCAGTTTCCAAAATTGGTCAAATCAAATTAATTTTTGGAAAGAGTTCTAATTAGAGTTGGTGGGCCCTTGAGATGGATCCATTGGTAACACTAATTTAAGAAACTGGACTTTCCATAAAATAACTTGACTTGGATCCAATCATTTGTCATATCATGAGATGATTTGATGTCTATATATCTGGGCCCATATACCTATAAGGAAATCCTCAATTCTAAAATATTAAGTGGGAGCGGGGCATTTATATTTAAAAATCCCCATTGTTTTCCACCATAGGTCCATTGTAAGGAAAGTATTAGCCTTGTGTCATCTTGAGAATGGCCGTTCCCCACAGAGGGCTTGTATTTGTCTGGTTACTAGATATGGATCTCCTATGGATAATGTTGGTGAGGCGGGGCAGGGGCCCACTCCCCAAGGAGGAGCTGCCCGCAACGGTTGTCATGCAATGGTAGTTGGTGGGTCACACTTAACTAAAATGATGATGTAGTATCCCCAAGGATTTGCCTCATGTATTTTAGAAACCGAAGCCAATCGGGAGTCATACATTATTTGGTATGAGATACCTAGATAATAATGAATGATGGGGATCATGGATAGTTAGTCATAATAATAATTTTAACCAACTTTGATCCGCACTAATCTAGGTGGTATTTGCACTCCCCAAGGAGGCATACCCCGGGGATTGGGATTCTGATGTATTCTGAATTTTGTGGTTATGAGGATTCCCACATAAATTTGGTAGAATACTAAAACCTAATGTCATTTAAATTCATTAATTGAATGTATGGTTGTGTGCTACAGTATTTCAAGCATGAATTCGAATACTTTCAATCCACTTGCGACCATCCTCAACCAGAATAAGTTGGTGGGATCCAACTATGTAAACTGGAAACGGAACCTGGATATTGTCCTGACTGCTTCAGGATATAAATATGTCCTTACCAAACCCCCCCCCCCCCCTGATGAGCCTGGCCAGGATACATCGGAAGAAGAAAAGGAACTTTACACCAAATGGGCCAAAGACGATGAGATGACCCGATGTTGCATTCAGGCATCCATGTCTAGTGTTTTGCAACACCAATATCAATCTTATAAGACTGCATACGATATTATATCGAACTTATAGGAGATGTTTGCTGAACAGGGCAGGCTTGCTAGGCAGGCGGCTATGAGGGTGCTCATTAGCACCAAGATGGCTGAAGGTACATCGGTACAAGAACACATGTTGAAAATGATGGACTCATTAAATGAGTTAGATGTACTGGGGGCTGCGATTGATGCAGAAACGCAGATCGACATAATCCTTGAGTCACTGCCAAAGTAATTCAACAATTTCAAAGTTAATTACAATATGAATAAGATGAATCTGACTCTGGCTGAGCTGTCTAGCCAACTGGTAGTGACTGAAGGATTTATGAAGAAGAAGCCAACTACCCTAGTGACAGAAAAGTCAGATGCCAAGTCCAAGCCGAAAGGTAAAGGGTGGAAAGGCAAAAAGAAATCAGTTCCGAAGGGTCCTAAGGTGGAGAATGGTCCTAATGCTGGCGTGGCCAATGCTAAGGGTACAGGGACAAAAGAAAAGTGTTTCCACTGTAGTAAGACAGGATATTGGAAAAGGAATTGTCCAGAATATTTGTCTAAGAAAAAGACCTCAGGTATGATTGAGTCACTTATTTCTGAAGTTAGTTTTGCAACTGGTACTTCAGAATCTTGGTGTGTGGACTCCGGGGCAACTAATCACATATATAATACGTTGTAGGGGTTCAGGGAAACCATGAGGCTTAGTGACAGAGAAATCATTGTCAACCTAGGATCTGACGCTAAGGCAGAGGCTGTTTCAGTGGGAGTCATTACTTTATGTTTTTCAAATAATAAGTTCATTTTGTCAGACACATTATATGTACCGTCTTTACGACGGAATTTAATTTCAGTTTCTAGTTTGGTGAATAAAAGTTTTTCCATTACTTTTGGTACTGAAATTGTCATAAAGAGGAATGGTACTTTTGTATGTTCTTGCAAGGCAACCAATGGGCTTTATTTGTTGACTCCCACAATGTATGAGATACATGATAGTCAAACAATTAATAGACCATCATTAAAGAGGAAGTTACCTTCATCTAATCCAACAAAACTTTGGCACTTGAGGCTAGGTCATATAAACCTAAATAGGATTGACAGGCTAGTGAAAGATGGTATCTTGCCTTCACTGGTGGTAGAACCAATGCCTGTCTGCGAGTCCTGTCTGGAAGGCAAAATGACCGAGAGACCCTTTTCATCTAAGGGCAATAGGGCCAAAGATTTATTGGAATTAGTGCATACTGATGTGTGTGGATCCATTAATGTCAGGGCCAGAGGAGGATATGAGTACTTCATCACTTTCACAGATGATTACTCAAGATATGGATACATATACCTTATGCACTGCAAGTCCGAGGGTTTTGAAAAGTTCAAAGAATTTCAAGCGGAAGCGGAAAAGCAATTAGGTAAAAGTATCAAGACTCTTCGATCAGATCAAGAAGGGGAATATCTCTCTGCTGATTTTATGGGATACTTATTAGAGAATGGGATTTTATCCCAGTTGTCTGCTCCTGGTATGCCACAACAGAATTGTAAGACCCCGACCCGAGTGATCCCGATTAGTGCTTAGTTAGTTGCGTGTTAGTCTTGATTTGCTTTGTGGATTTGGTTTAGTGGGTTTAGAATAGCTTGGTAATAGCTTTGAGGATTTTGAGTGCCTTTAGTATTAGTGGGGCCCTTTGGGGGTCCCTTGTTTATGACCTTGTGTGTGCTTGAGGTTTTATCTTGGTTTTCTCGATTTGCATTTTATCCCGTTTTGTTTATCTCGTTATTGTCTTCAACTTTCATGTTGATCCCGTTCCTGTTCGAAGCCCCGAAACTTGACTTTTCTAGCTTCAAGGGCAAAACAGTACTTTTACACCAAATCTGTACCAAATTAGTGTTAATCCCAAAACCCGCGAAACATAAACTTTTTAGAAACTAGATATTTCGACGATCATTTCTTCCTTCTTCTTTGATTTCATCCGAAGTCCCGAAAACCACTATTTCAGCCTTTTTAGGTTACTTGATGGTGGAGCCCACTAGTGTAGCTTATAAAAGAGAACCCTTCTCCTTCATTTTCTCTTTTCCAGCAACTCTCCTTGAGCCTAGGGTTTTCCTTCTCTTCTTCTTGCTTCTCCATCATCAAGCATCAACCAAACTTGCACCATCATCTCAAAAGATTTCATTATCTTCTTCTCCATTCCAAGGGCTATCCATTGGTACTATTTGTGGAGGAACCTCATCTCTTGAAGACCTTCTTCTAGCTTGTCTTGTTCATTTGGAACACCATTTGGTAAGATTTCTTCCTAATCTTCTAGATTAGTGTTCTTTTGATCTTAGAGAAGCTACATTTTCAATATTGGAAGCTCTCTCTTCTTCTTCATTGTTTTGACCCATTTTAGGGTTTGTTTTAGGGGTTTTTGGTAGAGCTTGTTCCTTGACTTGCAAGAGTGCTAGGAGCTGTTTTCTATTGATTTAAGACTTGAGGCAAGTGGATGTTTTGACCCTTTTATCTTTGAATGAGTTTTAAGGAAATGCATTTATGTTTTTACCTAATGTTTTGAGGCATTAATGACTTGTTTAGATTGGAAATAAATGCTCATTTTAGTTCTTGAAAGCTTGTTTTAATCACATATGAGATTGCTAATCATGTTTGGAAGATTGAAGAAAAGATAGGAAAAAATGGAAAGACCCCTGAACTGCTGTAACAGAACCTGGGGTCTGTTACGTAGTTCACGCGGTTGACCGGCCAAGGGGCGCGGTCGACCGGCGACACTGGAACAGGCCCCCCTGTTAGGCAACCTGCTGAACTGCGGGATCCTCTGTTCCGCAGTTCACGCGGTCGACCGGCCAAGGGCGCGGTCGACCGGCGACACAGAGGTCAGGCTCTTTGGAGCCTGACCAAAACACTATTCACCTATTTAAAGTTACAACTCCCGGTCGACCTGGCCCATGGCCGGTCGACTGAGCCCCTGTGTACGCGGTCGACCGGCCATGGGCCAGGTCGACCGGCCCAACTGGAAACCCTGCAGAAAAATGGA
Source organism: Camphora micrantha (assembly GCA_003546025.1). Lineage (NCBI taxonomy): Eukaryota > Viridiplantae > Streptophyta > Magnoliopsida > Laurales > Lauraceae > Camphora > Camphora micrantha. Next base: position 36,887,026 of record QPKB01000012.1, on the reverse strand, counting down.
CTTTTGCCCTATGTTTAGGTGGACTTTAAATGGAACTTAATGATCCTTTTGTGGACCCGTTTGACTTCTTTTGAGGATGGTTGAACCGACATTTCCTCATAGTTAATCCGGATGTATCGGTACTTAATCTAGTTCAATCTTGAACGGTACGGAACGACGGAATATCCTTTCTATTATCTAAACACGAAATTGGTTTGTTTGGATATCGCGAATCCGTTTTCCTTTCGACGAATGAGTAGGTTGTACGGTACCACTAGATTAACATTGTACTTCGGATCCCATCCCTTTTATGTTTTGTTTAATTAAAACTCGATTAGAGTTTGACTCCCTAAGGTGCATAAAGAGCCCGGAATGTCTCTAAACTCAAGGAGTACCAAGTGATCATCACAATAGACATACGGGGTCCTTATTCACTTGATTTATATCGAATCCCGATACTTGTCCCGATTTTTAAGAAACGTGTTTTATCATTCCCGAAAACATTGAATTGGAAACTAGAGCTTTTGCTAGCCCCGATATGCACTTCCTGTTTGAAAATGAAATTAGTGCTTTTGAGCACCCCGTCCCGCCCGTTTATTTAAGTGCATTATACATGATTTGTACATGTCTTGTTTTACATGATTTGACCTATGAGTCGGCACCACTAAGCTTGGCTTTCCTTGCCGGTTTGATCTACCGACTTGGAGACCCTTTCCCGTCCCGCCAGCTGCAGTCTTGGATCCCCCTGCCCGGTTATTACCGTGGTCTTGTCCCGATACCCAGTTCGCTACCGTGGTCCCGTCCCGTATTGTATTATATTATGTATATGTTACTTATGTTGCATCTCCTCACTTCGGTGACTGAGACAACATCCCGATATGCTCATGTCACTTCGGTGATAGAGGACTTAGCTATGTGTGGTTGCCATTTTGTCTGTTTCCCGTTCCTTGGATACCTTACATGTCTTACATTGCATATGTATTTAAACAAATGTTTCTCTTGTTTTATGAAACTAATGCTTTGACAGGTTTAAATGATTTTCAAGGTATTTTCTATATTGTTATTGAAAGTCCGGGATCCTTACCCTAGAGGGGGGGGGGGTGAATAGGGTGATCTACACTTTATGACTAATCAAGGCCAATTTTAACTTTAATGAAAACAACTAGTCACATATGATGATTTACCAAACAAGATGCGGAAGCTAATAAGAGAAATCACCACAAGCATACAATCTCACACAAAGATTTATAGTGGTTCGGCCTCAATGCCTACATCCACTACCAGTTTGTGTTCCAACACCCCACCGGATTTCCACTATTTATGCTTTTCAAAAGGCTAAGCAATAACCTCTACAATGATGTTTTTCTAGATTAAACAACAACCTATCAATGTGCTTTTCTAGGCTAAGCAATAACCTTTACAAGATGCTTTTCAAAGGCTAAGCAATAACCTCTACAAGATGCTTTTAAAAGGCTAAGCAAATAACCTCTACAAGATAAGGATTTCTTCTCAAGGAAGTGTCTACATAAACACTCAAAGAGATACAATTTAAGCTCAATTTAATTGCCTCTTAAATAGGCTGATATGAAAGTTTAAATCAAGAACAAAACATACACAAACAAATAGCAAAGGTGTGTGCTCAAAGTGTATGAATGTTTACTTCAATCATTTTCTAAAAAGAAGCTCACAAATGAATGCTTGATGCATTTTAAAATCTAAGCACTGAAAATGATGATTGAAGTTATAAACCAATCACATGTAGAAATTCAAACAACTTGGAAAGACATGTTACACAAGTTGTATGAAGTTTTGAAGTTTAAAAACACATGTGATTGAGATGAGGATGTTTGCAAAACAAACTAGTATTCCAAGGTTATATTGTGTTTGCAAAACATCTTAACTAAGGCTAGAAATCATGCAAATATGAAATTACAAAGATTAAAACATGCATGAATTTAAATGGAATGAAAATCAAAGTTAACTTAAAAGATATACCTCTTTAAATCTCAAACATTTGATTTCCAATTAGCCTCTAGCTATCCTAGCTTATTCCTCTTCTTTTGGCTTCAAAGTGGTTCAAAAATTGCATCCCAACAGCCATTTGAAAGAAAGGAAAAGAATGGGCTTTTATACAAAAAGACAGCCCAACGGCTAGTTGGCCCGGTCGACCCCAAGCCCACGCGGTCGACCGGGTCCAACGGTCATATTGGCCCAACGGCTATAAGCCCGGTCGACCGGCCCAACTGCGCAGTCGACCGGCCACACAGGTTCTGACACAAAAATGACAGATTTTTCAGACCCTGTTTTTAGTGTGCGCGGTCGACCGGGTGGGAGGCGCGGTCGACCGGCTACACTGGCCAGAGCTGAGTTCAGATGAATTTTTGAGAAAGTGATTTATTGAAAAATGAACTCATAGCCAATATGTTTTATGCATACTAAAAGGATTCTAAAAATGGAGTTTGTATGCAAAACAAGAACCTCGATTCCAAACTTGATTTTTCAAAATCATGCACGAAGAACTTAGGTTTTCGAAAATACAATTTGAGTTCTAAAAACATGCAGGATGAAGTCTTTGAAAATCAAAAGCATTTTCAAGTCTAAGGTCCGGGTTTCAAGGTCCAGACTAAGCTGAACGTGTGTGTGATCAGATGACTGAAAGAGATAGTGCTTTCCATCAAATTAGCAATACAAAAATCCTAACAGTTATGTCTTTTCACCCGTTTGCCAAACCGTTGTGTTTGACCCTTTGCTTTGGTACTCAGGTCCTGTTATTGGTCTCCCCGAGGAGGAGCACGAGGAGGCGGTCGGTGAACCGCAACGATTAGTTGAGTGGCACGCTGATGATGTCATTTAGACATTCGGGTGCCGAGTGACGTAACATTTTGGGTTGTATCTAACCATTCTTTTGGGGAAACTTGATACTTATTCATTGGCCTTTGTTGGCCTCTGTTTTTGGGAACAATGTAATTAAACTACTTTGTTGTAAACCTTAACTTTATTTTGGGGTTTAAGCTTTAATGATCATTGCTCATTTTGATACTAGTATTAAACATGTTTTAATTCTTGTTATCTTGGACATGAATGTATGAAATAGATTTGCTACACGCTTCCGCACATAAAAGAAATATTCATGTTGATGTGATATCCTCACCGCGGACACCTGTGGGAAATCGCGTGTACGAGTGGCATCCTTCTTGATGAACTCGTATACGTTTTAATTTGGTTTAAATTAATTCATACATTATATACATATAACATACATTATTAAGTCCCGATCCCGGATCAAGGCCCGCCTCGTCTTGGGAGCCCGGTCCGGGGTCACGACAAGAATGGAGTAGCAAAAAGAAGGAACCAGACACTTTTAGATATGATCAGGTCTATGCTGAGTTTCTCAGGATTACCTATATCCTTTTGGGATACGCCTTGGATACTGCGATGTACATACTAAACCTCGTACCATCTAAGTCTGTACCTAAGACTCCCCGGGAGTTGTTGTCGCGACCCCGGACCGGGTCATCCGGCCTAATCCGGGATCGGGACTAATTTTGGTTGGATGTATGATTGAATCTGTATGAATTAATGAATTAATTTAAATCCAAAACATATACGAGTCTACCAGAGAGTACCACTCGTACACGCGATTTCCCACAGGTGTCGCGGTGAGGATATCACATTAACATGAATATTTCTTTTATGTGCAGAAGCGTGTAGCAAATCTATTTCATACATTCATGTCCAAGATAATAAGATTAACATACATTTAATACCAGTATCAAAATGAGCAATGATCATTAATGCTATAACCCCAAAAGAAAGTTAAGGTTTACAACAATATAGTTTAATTACATTGTTCCCAAAAATAGAGGCCAACAAAGGCCAATATGAATAAAATAACAAGTTCCCCAAAAGAATTGTTAGTTTTTATCCCCAAAATGTTTCGTAGCTCAAGCACCTGAATGTCTAGACGACATCATCGGCGTGCCACTCAACTAATCGGTGCGGTTCGCCGACCGCCTCCTCAAGCTCCTCCTCCGGGAGACTGATAACGGGACCTAAGTACTAAAGCAAAGGGTCAAACACGACGGTTTGGCAAATGGGTGAAAAGATATATCAATAAATAAATTACCTTGGAAAACATTTAAACCTGTCAAAGCAATAGTTTCATAAAACAATAGAATCATTTATTCAAATACATATGCAATATAAAACATCTAAGGTATCCAAGGAAACGGGAAACAGACAAGATGGCAACCACACATAGCTAAGTCCTCTATCACCGAAGTGACACGAGCATATCGGGATGTTGTCTCAGTCACCGAAGTGAGGAGATGCAACATAAGTAACATATACATATACATAATACAATACGGGACATGACCACGGTAGCAAACCGGGTATCGGGACAAGACCACGGTAATAACCGGGTAGCGGGATCTAAACTGCAGCTGGCGGGACAGGAAAGGATCTCCAAGTCGGTGGATCAGAGCGGCAAGGAAAGCCAAGCTTAGTGGTGCCGACTCATAGGTCAAATGACAAGTCAAATCATGTATAAAACATATCAAGTGCATGTATGTAAATGTGCGGAACGGGATGCTTAAAGGCACAAGTATCATTCCATTCGGACATGTATAAACGGGCTAGCAAAATGCTAAATTATGCTTTCAATACTTTCGGGAACGATAAATCATAATTCGATAAATTCGGGACAAGTGTCGAAGTTTTAAGATAAATCGTAATTCAAGAAATTCGGGACGAGTATCGAGATTCAAGCTAAATCAGGTGGTTCAGGACCCCATATGTCCATTGTAATAATGACTTGGTACTCCTTGAGTTTGGAGACATTCCGGGCTCTTTATACACCTTAGTGATTTTCGAACTTTGAAATGAACTTTAAAACAAACGGAACCTCAAAAGAGATCCGAAGTATAATGTTAATCCTAGTGCATCGTACAACCTATTCAGTCACCGAAGGGAGTAGGATTCGCGATACCCAGGCATACAAACCTCGAGCATAGTTATAAAAAGGGTATCCCATTATCCCATACAGTTCAAGATTGAATTATGTTAAGTTCCGAGACAACCGGATTAACCTTCAAGAATGTCGGGTCAAACAATCTTATGATAAGTCAAATGAGTCCAATAAAGAGGGGTAAACAAGTTCCACCTATGTCCATTTAAGAAAAGAGTGAAAAAAAATCACTTTTTAGGGAAATTTGCAGAGTGCCCGGTCAACCCGGCCCTTGGCCGGTCGACCACGTACACTGCAGTCTCAGGTCGACCTTCTCATGAAGGCCCGGTCGACCGTGCCCTTGGCCGGTCGACCTGCAGTTGTAACTAAAAATGGATGAACAGTATTTTGGTCAGGTTTCAGAGAACCTGACCACTGTGTGGCCGGTCGACCGAGCCCCCTGGCCGGTCGACCGCGTGAACTGCGTAACAGTAGTTACCGCAGTGCAGCAGGTCATCCAACAGAGGACTTGATCCAGTGTTCCCGGTCGACCGAGCCCCCTGGTCGGTCGACCGCATGAACTGCGTAACAGAACCCAGTTCTGTTTTCTGCAGTTCAGTGGTTCATCCTTTTTTCCCTTTCTTTAGTGTTCATTCTTTTAGACCTGATTAGCAATCTAAATCATAGATAAAATGAGCTAATAAGGTTCACAAATGTGCATTTATTTCAAACCTAAACAAGTCATTAATATCACAAAATATTGGTGAAATCATAAATGCATTTCATAAAATTCATTCAAAGCTAAACATATCAAATCATCCACTTACCTTAGGTCCCAAATCAAAGGAAAACAAGCTCCTAAGCACCCTTGCAAGCCAATAACACAATCTCTACAAAAACCCCCAAAACAAACCCTAAAATGGGTCAAAACAATGAAGGAGAAGAGAAAGCTTTCAATAATGGAAATGTAGCTTCTCTAAGGCTAGAAGAACACAAATCTAGAAGACTAGGGAGAGAGCTTACCAATAGGTGCTCCAAATGAGCAAGGCAAGCTAAATGAGGATCTTAGAGAGATGAGATTTCTTCACAAATGGTACCAATAAAGAGCTCTTGAAGTGGTGAAGAAGATGGTGAAATCCTTTTAGATGTTGGTGCAAGCTTGGTAGTATCTTGATGATGGAAAAACCAAGAAGAAAAAGGAAAGAGTGCAAGGAAAAACCCTAGGTTGGTTGTTGTGCTGGAAAAGAGAAAAAGGAGAGGATAAGCTCTCTTTTATAAGCAACACAAGTGGGCTCCACCAACTAGCAACCTTGTTGGGCTGAAATAGTAGTTTTCGGGATCTCGGATGATCGTCAAAATTTCTAGTTTCCAAAAAGTATATGTTTCGCGGGTTTCGGGAATATCAATTATTTGGTCCAGATTTAGTGTAAAAAGACTGTTTTGCCCAAGAAGCTAGAAAAGTCGAGTTTCGGGATTCGGGACGGGAACGAGATCAACATGAAAGTTGAAGGGATTAACAAAATAAGTAAATCGGGATAAAACACCAAATCAAAAGAATCTCAAGTAATCCCCCAAGTACACGTAATTCATAAAAAAGAACCCCCAAAGGGCCCCACTAATTCCAAAGGCACTCAAAAATTCCCAAAGCTACGACAAAGCTATTCTAAACCAACTAAACCAAAATCCATTAAACCAAATTAAGACTAACACGTAACTTCATTAGTACTAATCGAAGGCACTCCGGTCGGGGTCTTACAGTTGTGGTCCGGGCGAAAGCCTAGTCTACAACATTTACACATTTGGGGTTGTCCAGCACACGTACTGAAGGTTAAGACGGATAAGTTGGAATCGAAGTCGGAGGTATGCACGTTTGTAGGATATCCTAAGGGAACTAAAGGTTGGTTATTCTATAATCCCAAAGAGCAAAAAGTGCTGGTAAGCACCAATGCGGTTTTTTTGGAGGAAGATTATATGATGAATCGAAAATCTTTAGAAAATGTGATCTTGGAAGAAATTCAAGAGCAATCAATTCCAAATCCAAGAGAGACCGAACTTGAGGAAGAACCACGCTTACCAGATGTAAGACCCCGACCCGAGTGATCTCGATTAGTGTTGATTGAGTTGCGTGTTAGTCTTGATTTGGTTTAGGGGATTTTGGTTTGGTTTAGTTTAGAATAGCTTTGTAATAGCTTTGGGGGTTTTGAGTGCCTTTGGAATTAGTGCGGCCCTTTGGGGGTTCCTTGTTTATGACTTTACATGTACTTGAGGTTTTATCTTGGTTTTCTTAATTTGCATTTTATCCCGTTTTGTTTATCTCGTCATTGCCTTCAACTTTCATGTTGATCCCGTTCCCGTTCGAAACCCCGAAACTTGACTTTTCTATCTTCAAGGGCTAAACGGTACTTTTACACCAAATCTGTACCAAATTATTGTTATTCCCGAAACCTGCGAAACATATACTTTTTGGAAACTAGATATTTCGACGATCAATTCTTCCTTCTTCGTCGATTTCATCCGAAGTCCCGAAAACCACTATTTCAGCCTTTCAAGGTTACTAGTTGGTGGAGCTCACTTGTGTTGCTTATAAAAGAGAGCTCATCTCCCTCCTTTTCTCCTTTTTCCAACAACTCTCCTTGAGCCTAGGGTTTCCTTTTCTTCTTCTTGCTTTTCCCTCATCAAGCATCACCAAACTTGCACCAACATCTAAAAGGATTTCATCATCTTCTTCACCACTTCAAGGGCTCTCCATTGGTACCATTTGTGGAGGAATCTCATCTCTTTAAAATCTTCTTCTAGCTTGCCTTGCTCATTTGGAACACCTATTGGTAAGCTCTCTCCCTAATCTTCTAGATTAGTGTTCTTCTAGCGTTAGAGAAGCTACATTTTCATTATTGAAAGCTTTCTCTTCTCCTTCATTGTTTTGACCCATTTTAGGGTTTGTTTTGGGGGTTTTTGTAGAGCTTGTGTTCTTGACTTGAAAGTTTGCTTAGGAGCTTGATTTCCCTTGATTAAAGACCTAAGGCAAGTGGATGATTTGATACTTTTATCTTTCAATGAGTTTTGATGAAATGCATTTATGTTTTCACCTAATATTTTCGGATATTAATGACTTGTTTAGATTGAAAATAAATGCTTATATTGGCTCTTGTTAGCTTGTAAAATCCATGTTTTAGATTGCTCATCAGGTTTAAGAAAGGAAGAGAAAAGATTGGAAAAAATGGAATGACCCACTGAATTGCTGTAACAGATGCTGGGTTCTGTTACGTAGTTCATGCGGTCGACCGGCCAAGGGGCGCGGTCGACCGGGGACACTGGAACAGGTCCCCTGTTGGAAGTCCTGCTACACTGCGGGAATCCCTGTTCCGCAGTTCACGCGGTCGACCGGCCAAGGGGCGCGGTCGACCGGCTACACAGAGGTCAGGCTCTCTGGAGCCTGACCAAAACACTATTCACCCATTTTAAGTTACGACTCCCGGTCGACCTGGCCCATGGCTGGTCGACCGAGCCCACTATGTATGCGGTCGACCGGCCATGGGCCAGGTCGACCGGCCCAATTGGAAACCTGCTGAAAAATGGACTTTTCACCCTATGTTAGATGGACTTTAAGTGGAACTTAGTGATCCTTTTGTGGACCCGTTGAACTTCTTTTGAGGATGGTTGAACCGACATTTCCTCATGGTTAATCCGGTTGTATCGATACTTAACCTAATTCAATCTTAAACGGTACGGAACGACGGGATACCCTTTCTTTTATCTAAACGCGAAATTGGTTTGTTTGGGTATCGCGAATCCGTTTTCCTTTCGATGACTGAGTAGGTTGTAAGATACTACTAGATTAACGTCGTGGTTAGGATCCCCTCTCTATCATGTTTTGTTTATTTAAAATCCGATTAAAGTTTGAATACCTAAGGTGCATAAAGAGCCCGGAATGTCTCCAAACTCAAGGAGTACCAAGTGATCATCACAATCGACATACGGGGTCCTTATTCACTTGATTTACATCGAATCCCGATACTTGTCCCGAATTTCAAGAAATGTGATTTATCATTCCCGAAAACATTGAATTTGTAACTAGAGCTTTTGCTAGCCCCAATATGCCCTTCCCGTTTGAAAGTGAAATTAGTGCTTTTGAGCACCCCGTCCCGCCCGTCTATTTAAGTGCATTACATATGATTTGTACATGTCTTGTTTTACATGATTTGACCTATGAGTCGGCACCACTAAGCTTGGCTTTCCTTGCCAGTTTGATCCACCGACTTGGAGACCCTTTCCCGTCCCGCCAGCTACAGTTTGGATCCCGCTACCCGGTTATTACCGTGGTCTTGTTCCGGCACCCGGTTCGCTACCGTGGTCCTGTCCCGTATTGTATTATATTATGTATATGTTACTTATGTTGCATCTCCTCACTTCGGTGACTGAGACAACATCCCGATATGCTCATGTCACCTACGTGATAGAGGACTTAGCTATGTGTGGTTGCCATCTTATATGTTTCCCGTTTCCTTGGAAACTGTCGTTAGATGTCGCGACCCCGGACCGAGGCCGCGGCAGTTAAATGATGATTGGGATTATAAGAAAGATTATAAGATGATTAAACCTCCCACAGGTTCCCGCGGTGAGGGTTCCAGAAAAACAAACACGAGGAACAACCAACTGACACGATCAAGTATGCGGAAGCGCGTGGCAATTCACATCTTAACAAGTCATGACCAAACATAATGTCATCAAGACTAAGATATCAGAATGAAGACATAGCAAGTCATTCCCATAATAATTCAAGTTGTAAAGTTAACAAAGTATATTAAGTTATTACAATTCCCAAAATAAGAGGCCAACAAAGGCCAATACAATTCCAAAAGTATATAAAAACCCAAAGAGGTGATTCTTCGTAACTCATGACCTGCCCCAAATGTCTACATGACGTCGTCGGGTTGCCACTCACGGGCTAAGGTAGGCCCAACAGCCTCCTCCTGGCACTCCTCCTCAAGGGGATAGGCTCCTGCACCTGGTCACCAAAATACAAGCATCAAACACGACGGTTTGGCAAGAAATCATTTTAAGTGAAAGCATATAAAACATATTTTAATCGAGGACATAAAGAAATACCTTACTGTACGTAAAACAATTACTTACGAACACTTTTCTAAATCAAAGACAAACTAGCATGAATGCATAACATATATATCATGAATCGTAAATCCACAAAGAGCCCATCCTTTCTCTACCATTTGTAATGGAAAGAGTAAGCACGCACGACAAGCACGAATATACATAATATAACACGACACAATTCCCACAAATACGGGATTCCGGCCGCGGAACCGAACACGCACGATGTGTAATAAATACACTACTAATCTGCAGTTAGTTCACATGTTTAAGGACCCCCAGACAGTGGATCAGACTGAAAGGGCAGTCCAAGCTCTATGGTGTTCACTTGAGTTCATGAATGCACAAAACACACTAAACACGATTCAAACATATCGAAAATAAAAGGGGAAATCACTTGTCACGGCAAGACGAGGCACGACTAGCAAGATGCATAATATATATGCTCACAACTTGTAAAAGTAATCCCCATTTAATACTTGAAAACACATCTTAGAGCGAGCTTACAAACTTGATTTCAAAACGAGTACACGATGTAACTTGCGGTCTTAAATCAACGCTCAAAACACGATAATTTTATCAAATACAAGCTTAGGCTATCCATTGACCATTGGTTGATTGGAACTCTATATTTAAAATAAAAGGATTGGTGTCCCCGAAGTTAGTACATAGCATGGAGTTCCATTCACACAATGTCAAGTTAAAGTCCTTAATATAGCCTAGTTTCAAATTTTAAAAGAAAATGCAAATGGGCAAAACTCATCTTAAACCGGGGAAATTCCAGTGTGCCCGGTCGACCTGGCCATTGGCCGGTCGACCGCGTACACTGTGAGCCCGGTCGACCGGCCAAGTCCCGGTCGACTCAGAGTTGTAAATTTAATTCCATGCACAGTGTTTTGGTCAGGTTCCAGAGAACCTGACCCTGTGTCGCCGGTCGACCGCGTGAACTGCAGGAACAGAAAATTCCGCAGTGCAGCAGGTCATCCAACTGGGACCAAATCCCAGTGTCCCCGGTCGACCGTGCCCCTTGGCCGGTCGACCGCGTGAACTGCGGAAATTCAGAACCCAGTTCTGATTTCTGCAGTGCACTGGTCCTTCCTTCCTTCCTTTTCTACAATCTTTTCCAACCTACTTAGCAAAGTAAAGACATGAATATACATGCTATCAAGGCTCACATTGGGCACATATTTCATACTTAAACAAGTCATTAACATGGAAACCCATTACAAAACCCTTGAAACCCTTTCTTGTCAAAACAAATCCAAACTTCAACAAAAAACAAGATTTGATTAAAAGATATGAAATCTGAAAGTTTAGAAAGCTATTAGACATGCTTGCATTCTCTAAAACAAGATCATAACTTGAAAACCTAGTAAATCAAAACATTAATATCAAATAACAAATCCATGTACACATGCACAACCACTTAAATAGATCACTTGCCTTAGTCAATGAAAACAAGATTCTTCTTCAAGCACTCCAAATCAAAAGTCCAAGCCAAGAACTACAAAAATCCCATGAAATCCATTCAAAAACTCACCCAAAAATACAACCAAGCAACCCATTTCGAAATGAGTGCTACAAGTTAGAAAAACAAGATCTTTGGAAGTAGAAATAACTCTATTGAAGAGATGGGTTGAAGGTCTTACCTAGAGGTGCCCAAACAAGAAATGAAGAAGGAAATGGAGATCTTTCTCACAAGGAAACTTCAAGAAAATGGTATCAATAGAAAGCTTGTCTTGAGAGGAAGAAGATGGTGGTTTTAGAATTTCATTTGGAAACTCATAGCTCTTGCATTCAAGAAGAGAAGAAGAGGGGAAAAAGGGGTTTTTCAACCTAGGTCAAGGAAAAGTTGCAGGATTTTGTGGAATGAGGAAAAGGAGAGGGGAAAGAGCTTAAGTGCTAGACAAGTGGGTCCCCTTAGGTGCAATTCTTGCATGAGCCAAAACATGGTCTTGTGGGCCTCAAATGAGGTCGACGAAGAAGGATAAAACGATCCTTGAAATATCTAGTTTCCAAAAAGTATATTTTTGACATAGTTTTGGGACCTCGAAAATCGTGTCCAGATTTGAGTGTGAAAAGGCTATTTTACCCTTTTTGGCCAAAACTTGATTTTCTGGGCTTCAAACACAAACGAGCTAAACACGAAAGTTGCGCATAATCATAAAACCAATCAAATGAAATAAAAATCACGATTAACACACAACCAAACAAAATCTTCCCACGCTTGCACGTACACCCAGGCCTTCCTGAGTGTGCCTAATTAACACTGAACGTTCTCGAACTCCCCAAAGCTATAACCATGACTAAAACTAATCACATTCTAACCCACGATAACTAAACCCAATCAAGACTAAGCACACACTAAGCAAACACTATTGGGTTAATCCTGGGTTGGGGTTTGACATTAGAGATCAGAGAAGATGCTACTTATGTTGAGAAGCCCATTCGCATCATCGATACCAAAGAACAAGAATTGAGGACACGGACCATTCAGTGGGTAAAGGTACTTTGGGAGAACCATGGACCGGAAGAGGCAACTTGGGAATTTCGAGACCAAGTGCAGAAGAAGTACCCACATCTCCTACCTGAGGTGAGTTTTGTATTTTATTTGGAGGGCCAAATATCCTAAGGGGTGGAGGATGTAAGACCATGACCCGAGTGATCTCGATTAGTGTTGATTGAGTTGCGTGTTAGTCTTGATTTGGTTTAGGGGATTTTGGTTTGGTTTAGTTTAGAATAGCTTTGTAATAGCTTTGGGGATTTTGAGTGCCTTTGGAATTAGTAGGGCCCTTTGGGGGTTCATTGTTTATGACTTTACGTGTACTTGAGGTTTTATCTTGGTTTTCTTGATTTGCATTTTATCCCGTTTTGTTTATCTCATCATTGCCTTCAACTTTCATGTTGATCCCGTTCCCGTTCGAAACCCCGAAACTTGACTTTTCTAGCTTCAAGGGCAAAACGGTACTTTTACACCAAATCTGTACCAAATTATTGTTATTCCCGAAACCCGCGAAACATATACTTTTTGGAAACTAGATATTTTGACGATCAATTCTTCCTTCTTCGTCGATTTCATCCGAAGTCCCGAAAACCACTATTTCAGCCTTTCAAGGTTACTAGTTGGTGGAGCCCACTTGTGTTGCTTATAAAAGAGAGCTCATCTCCCTCCTTTTCTCCTTTTTCCAACAACTCTCCTTGAGCCTAGGGTTTCCTTTTCTTTTTCTTGCTTTTCCCTCATCAAGCATCACCAAACTTGCACAAACATCTAAAAGGATTTCATCATCTTCTTCACCACTTCAAGGGCTCTCCATTGGTACCATTTGTGGAGGAATATCATCTCTTTAAGATCCTCTTCTAGCTTGCCTTCCTCATTTGGAATACCTATTGGTAAGCTCTCTCCCTAATCTTCTAGATTAGTGTTCTTCTAGCCTTAGAGAAGCTACATTTTCATTATTGAAAGCTTTCTCTTCTCCTTCATTGTTTTGACCCATTTTAGGATTTGTTTTGGGGGTTTTTGTAGAGCTTGTGTTCTTGACTTGCAAGTTTGCTTAGGAGCTTGATTTCCCTTGATTAAAGACCTAAGGCAAGTGGATGATTTGATACTTTTATCTTTGAATGAGTTTTGATTAAATGCATTTATGTTTTCACCTAATATTTTGGGATATTAATGACTTGTTTAGATTGAAAATAAATGCTTATATTGGCTCTTGTTAGCTTGTAAAATCCATGTTTTAGATTGCTCATCAGGTTTAAGAAAGGAAGAGAAAAGATTGGAAAAAATGGAATGACCCACTGAACTGCTGTAACAGAACCTAGGTTCTGTTACGCAGTTCACGCGGTCGACCGGCCAAGGGGCGCGGTCGACCGGGGACACTGGAACAGGTCCCCTGTTGGAAAACCTGCTGCACTATGGGAATCCCTGTTCCGCAGTTCACGCGGTCGACCAGCCAAGGGGCACGGTCGACCGGCCACACAGAGGTCAGGCTCTCTGGAGCCTGACCAAAACACTATTCACCCATTTTAAGTTACAACTCCCGATCGACCTGGCCCATGGCTGGTCGACCGAGCCCACTGTGTATGTGGTCGACCGGCCATGGGCCAGGTCGATCGGCCCAACTGGAAACCTGCTGAAAAATGGACTTTTCACCCTATGTTAGATGGACTTTAAGTGGAACTTAGTGATCCTTTTGTGGACCCGTTGAACTTCTTTTGAGGATGGTTGAACCGACATTTCCTCATGGTTAATCCGGTTGTATCGGTACTTAACCTAATTCAATCTTAAACGGTACGGAACGACGGGATACCCTTTCTTTTATCTAAACGCGAAATTGGTTTGTTTGGGTATCGCGAATCCGTTTTTCTTTCGATGACTGAGTAGGTTGTAAGATACTACTAGATTAACGTCGTGCTTAGGATCCCCTCTCTATCATGTTTTGTTTATTTAAAATCCGATTAAAGTTTGAATACCTAAGGTGCATAAAGAGCCCGGAATGTCTCCAAACTCAAGGAGTACCAAGTGATCATCACAATCGACATACGGGGTCCTTATTCACTTGATTTACATCGAATCCCGATACTTGTCCCGAATTTCAAGAAATGTGATTTATCATTCCCGAAAACATTGAATTTGTAACTAGAGCTTTTGCTAGCCCCAATATGCACTTCCCGTTTGAAAGTGAAATTAGTGCTTTTGAGCACCCCGTCCCGCCCGTCTATTTAAGTGCATTACATATGATTTGTACATGTCTTGTTTTACATGATTTGACCTATGAGTCGGCACCACTAAGCTTGGCTTTCCTTGCCGGTTTGATCCACCGACTTGGAGACCCTTTCCCGTCCCTCCAGCTGCAGTTTGGATCCCGCTACCCGGTTATTACCGTGGTCTTGTCCCGACACCCGGTTCGCTACCGTGGTCCCGTCTCTTATTGTATTATATTATGTATATGTTACTTATGTTGCATCTCCTCACTTCGGTGACTGAGACAACATCCCGATATGCTCATGTCACCTCGGTGATAGAGGACTTAGCTATGTGTGGTTGCCATCTTGTCTGTTTCCCATTTCCTTGGATACCTTACATGTTTTATATTGCATATGTATTTGAGCAAATGTTTCTCTTGTTTTATGAAACTATTGCTTTGACAGGTTTAAATGTTTTTCAAGGTAATTTCTTTATTGTTATGTCTTTTCACCCCTTTGCCAAACCGTCGTGTTTGACCCTTTGCTTTGGTACTTAGGTCCCGTTGTTGGTCTCCCGGAGGAGTACGAGGAGGCGGTCGGAGAACCGCAACGTCTAGTTGAGTGGCATGCCGATGATGTCGTCTAGACATTCGGGTGCTTGAGTTGCGTAACATTTTGGGGAATAGAACTAACCATTCTTTTGGGAAACTTGATACTTTATTCATATTGGCCTTTGTTGGCCTCTATTTTTTTGGGAACAATGTAATTAAAATATATTGTTGTAAACCTTAACTTTCTTTTGGGGTTATAGCTTAATGACCATTGCTCATTTTGATACTAGTATGAAACATGCGTTAATCTTGTATCTTGGACATGAATGTATGGAATAGATTTGCTACACGCTTCCGCACATAAAAGAAATATTCATGTCGATGTGATATCCTCACCGCGGACACCTGTGGGAAATCGCGTGTACGAGTGTTACTCTTTGGTAGACTCGTATACGTTTTGTTTTAGATTTAAATTAATTCATGCACAATCATACACACTAGTCCCGATCCCGGATTAGGCCCGCGTTATCTTGGGGACCTGGTCCGGGGTCCCGACACCAGACCCAGTAGTTACACCGGTGCCTCGTCGTAGTGGGAGGATTGTCCGACCTCCTAACAGGTTCTCGTTCTTGGGAGAGTCTTACAAGGCAGTCCTGGAAGAACCGGAACAAGATCCCTGTAATTATGTTGAAGCAATAAATGACATAGATTCGGGACGTTGGCAAGATGCTATGAAAGATGAGATGGAGTCTATGTACTCCAATCAGGTCTAGAGACTTGTGGACTTGCCTGCCAATATTAAACCTATTGGGTGCAAGTGGGTTTACAAGAGAAAAGGAGGACCAGATGGTAGAGTGGAGACCTTTAAGGCCAAGCTTGTTGCGAAAGGGTATACTTAGAAAGAGGGTATTGATTATGAGGAAACCTTTTCGCCGATAACCATGCTCAAGTCCATCCGGATACTCTTATCAATTGCGGCTCGTCTCGATTATGAGATTTGGCAAATGGTTGTCAAGACAGCGTTTCTTAACAGCCATCTTAAGGAAGACATCTATATGGTGTAGCCAGACGGTTTTGTAGCTAAAAACCAAGAGCAAAAAGTTTGCAAACTGCAGAATTCCATCTATGGATTAAAGCTGGCATCACGAAGCTGGAACATCCGTTTTGACCAGGCAATCAAATCATTTGGTTTTTGTCAAAATCCGGATGAGTCATGTGTGTACATGAAAAGTGAAGGTGATAGGGTAGCTTTTCTGGTTTTATATGTCGACGACATCCTTCTCCTCGGGAAAGACATAGGAATGTTGTCAACAGTGAAAGTTTGGTTGGCCAAGACTTTTCATATGAAGGACTTGGCAGAAGCTAGCTACATCTTGGGGATCAAACTCCATCGAGACTGCAAAATAGGATGATTGGCTTATCTCAAGCTGCATATATAGATAAGGTGTTGGTACGGTTTGCTATGCAAGACTCCAAGAAGGGTATTACACCTTTCAGGCATGGAGTGCACCTTTCCAAAGACCAGTGTCCCAAGACACCTGAGGAAAAGGAGCAGATGAGGTCGATACCATACGCTTCAGCTGTTGGTAGCCTCATGTATGCTATGCTATGTACTATACCAGATATCTGTCATGCAGTGGGCCTAGTCAGCAGATATCAGTCTAATCCACAACCAGAACATTGGACTGCTGTAAAATGTATTCTCAAATACTTGAGAAGGACTAGAGATTACATGTTGATTTATAGCAGTGATGAGCTCATTCCAGTCGGATACACAGATTCTGACTTCATGGCTGATAAGGATTCCAGGAAATCCACTTCTGGTTATGTATTTATGCTTGGTGGCGGAGCAATCAGCTGGAGGAGTATAAAACAGGAATGTACCGCTGATTCCACCTCGGAGGCTGAATATGTAGCGGCTTGTGAAGTAGCTAAGGAAGCAGAATGACTGAAGAGATTCCTTATGGAACTTGGGGTGGTACCTTTGGCATGACAGCCGCTCACAGTTTACTGTGACAGCAGCGGGGCAGTCGCTCAGTCTAAAGAACCCAGAAGCCTTAAAAGCCAAAAGCATGTACAGAGGAAGTATCATTTAGTCAGAGAGATTGTGCAGAGAGGAGATATAGCTATTACCAAGATAGGCTCTGTAGACAATCTGGCAGATCCCTTTACTAAGCCTTTGACTACTAAAGTCTTTGAGCAGCATATAGATGGGATGGGCATGAGATGCAAACCTGACTGGCATTGAGCCCAAGTGGGAGATTGTTAGATTGTATGGACTCAATCCATCAGATGATGTAATAAATTGATTAATTTCTTTATTTATCAATAATATCATGCTTTCCTTTCATGAGATGAATGGTGTTTTACTACTTAATGCACATGACCAATACATATGACATAATGGTTCATGAGATGAACTGGGTCCCATTAGTATATTAGATGTAATATATGTGTGTGGATGAGATCTACACACGGGAGACATGTGTCACAAATCTTATACTTAAATATCTTCACAACCGGTGATGAGACTGGGCATCTCATCTGACAATGTTGCAGCACTTTGATCACTATGAGATAGTGTGATTTGTCTCGATCATCAGAATGTAAGATTCTGGATCACGGTGCTGGTACATTAGATGTATTGAAGGACCATGAGTAGCAACTTATGGAATATTGTCTCGAGTTTAAGGTGTGCTCTCGTAATTCCCTAGCAATAGGCTCTCAATCCTGAGACATTAATGAACTCAAGTTTCTATCTATTTATTTGCTTTAAGTCACCAATGAGTGAGGCCAACTGTAGGTCAATACCTCGGTGTCTTGGGTACGTGGTAGTATGACTGTGAGAACATCCAATGGTCAAGATGGAATCTATCTGCATTATCCCCTTGTGCCAATTAATGGATTTGTCATTAGTAAGTGCGCACCCATCTCGATTAAGAGTTAATTGGATGGTACCGATGATCACTGTTATTAATTGGGGCTCAAGGATAATAAGACGTGGATTTAAATTGGTGGGACAGTTTTAGTCCAATCGATCCATAGATATTGATAGAGGGGCTTACTTGTAGTAATCGGGAAGTTTAGGGTCTTCATTGTAATTTATTCCTAAGACTGGAGTGCAATTGCATTTATATAGTGGTGTTATTTGCAATTAACTGTGGGTCCGGATTGCACATGAGATGTGGGGTCGCGGTGTCCCAGTTGGAGCCAGCTTTCTATGGAATCCCTAGTGGTCCCCACGCTAGCCCAAGTTATTGGAAAAATACTAATCCTACTAGAACTCTAAGATGAAGGAATTAGAAAGTTACTATTTCTATTTGAGGTGAGACTTCTAATAGTGGTAATAGTAAGGTTACTAATTTGTGTGGAAGTAAGACTTCTATTTCAATTAGTACAAGAGTAGGGAAGGAGGTTGCTTAAAGCTATAAAGGAAGAAGCAAGGGGGCTAGAACACACACTCTCTTGGAATTCACGCCCAGCCTTCCCTTTTGTGCAAGAGTTGCACATCTTTTCTAGTTCTCTTCTAGTTCCTTGAGTTTCTTGAAGGGTTTTCTCTTGAAGTTTCCACCAGTCTTCTTGAGAAGAGAGATCCGATACGGGACATAGCGTGGAAGACTAAGAGGTCTTGGAGATCCTAGGTTGCTTACAAAAAAAGAGTTTCTTCAACTAGCAAGTATTCTTCTCCAATAGAAAACAACCAGGCTCCAAAGGTATAATTTTCTTCTCCATCTGTTGTAGATTATTTTGTTGCATGGTGTTGCTTATTTTATTGCTGTACATGATAGATGAGTATGAGGGATTGCATCCTGGATATGGTTTGTGGCCTTATGGGTACTTGATCCCCAAGTCAAATGGGTCAAAATTTTTGAAATCCTATCCATAAGGCCCACCTTTTTACAACAGTGTCACCAATAGGCAAGATAATTGCCAACGCATTATTGTGTTGGCTTTACAAAAACACGCATTGAAAAAACTTTCTCTCTTTTGGGGGGATCTTTTTGTTGGCGCCAATATGGTTACCATAGTTTTTGCCGACGCGGTCTTGCTTGTGTCGGTAAAAGTAGCAATTTCTGTGACTTTTGCCAATGTAGTCCAAATATGCGTTGGAAATAACACTTTTGGCGACACAAATTTTCACTGCGTCGGCAAATAGTGTCGAGAAAAGTGCAGTTTGTTGTAGTGTATGTTGGACGGTTTGGATTGGTGAAGGAATTTGATTGGATGAGATGGTTGGGATGGATTGGTAGGTTTGATTGGATCGGATGGTTTGGATTGGTGAGTGAGTTTGATTGGGTGAGATGGTTGGGATGGATTGGTTGGTTTGATTAGGCGAAGGAGTTTGATTGGATGGGATGATTTGGACGGGTTGGTATGTTCAAATGAGAGAAGAAGTTTGATTAGGTGGAATGGTTTGGACAGATTGGTAGGTTTGATTAGGAGAAAGAGTTTGATTGGATGGGATGGTTTGGACGGGTTGGCATGTTCGACAGAGAAAAGAAGTCTGATTAGGTGGAATGGTTTGGACAAATTGGTAGGTTTGATTAGGAGAAGGAGTTTGATTGGGTGGGACGGTCTGGGTGGATTGGTATGTTTGACCAGGATGGATTAAGATTTGGTTTGTCGTTATATATTGTGTGTTTTGGATATAGATTCGTTGACTATTAAGGTTTAAATTTTGATTTATGTCATGATGAATGTTTTGATTATTTAAATTTGTGTGCATTGTGTTTCATTTGATTGAGTGTAGTTCTGAGTTGGTTGGAAAGTAGATTGGTATGATTGGGGATGATGGATTGAGCCATGGTTTGGTCTTGTGTGTTCATATAAGATGTGATTGCTTAAGTCTTCGTTTGCGTAAAAGTGTTGTGTAGATTTAAGGGAAGAGGCTTGAGTTATTATAGTTTGGTCGGAAAGGTATCGATAATTTTGTGTTTCATTGTGGTAATGTTGGTTTATATTCATCTATTAGTTATTTAAGTTTTGAAAATCTTGAGTCGTGTGGTTCGTGAACGACTGGTAATATGAGTCGAGCATGTATGATCTTTGGGATGCAATTGTTCGATGTGGATTTTGATAGGTCATCTTATATTTTATTTCCAAAGAAATTATCAAACAATATCATGTAGCACCAGGAGAATTTTTGGTTCAAAATAGAAGGGAGGGAAGAGGAGAGATTTTTTTTTTTTTTTTGAGTTTTTTTTATAATTAATTCTTATTTTAGTGGTGAAAGGGGAAAGTTTTAATGATGGTTTATTTCTTATGTTATAATTAGGGAAGGCTTCAGTAGGCGATATATTTAGACCTCAGGTTTAACTTCGGACTATACTCATAACAACCCTAAACTAAATGGGACACGGACATCTGATCATTGACCGCATGTTCGTGTCATACAATAAAACTCCAAAAAGACCCAAATAAGTGATAGGAAAACACAAGAGGTCCCATCACGATCGCCAGGCTGTTGGCATGGAGATAGTGAGACCTATAAAAGACCCAAATTCGTGACAATACAACAAAAGATGTCCCATCACAATCGCCAGGCTGTCGAATGTGAGTTTTAATCCCCCCGGGAAGGGAAATCTCCATTCACCTATATATGCTATTTAGATTTTTACATCTAAAACAAGGATTCCGACTACCCTCAAAATCAACGGATCACGATCGCCAGTTACGGTAACGGCCATAACACCGTTCTTCGATGAAAGCTGAAGAAAAATGGGAGAAAATAAATGGGTGGGTTCTTCCTCTCATCTAATGTGCTGCCGGCAACACACGACGATTGTCATGTCACATTGATTTGGGTTTCTTTAATACAGGGTCAATTTAGGGTCATGAGTTAAAATCCAAATGAGGTTAATCCTCACATAGCAAAATCATTGTGTATACAAGTAAAATAAAATAAGTAAAATAAAGAAAATAAAAGGGGGAGGTGCCAAATATTTAAGAAGAGGATCGGCCCCGTTCCCGGGTACCCCCTTCAAATCCCTTGGCAAAATAGGGTTTAAAGGCTGACTTTTTAAACCAAAGTGATGATGCAAATGAGACTTTGACTTGTGATTTCTATGTTTTTCGTGTGCGATACATGAGTGCTAAAGGTGAAAGGCCGATGGGCCATAATTGGTTAAAGGTGGTCGATGGGCCGGTGTTTGTTCTAGAGTGGCTGATGGCCGGTGTTTGTTTTAGGGAGGCCAATGGGCCGTGATTGTTTAGAAGTGTGTGCGAAATCACTCATCTCATCTCATCATTCTCATTTATTCAATTTTAGAAGTAAGTTCTTCATTCCCTTTTATCATTAAGTTTGATTAAATATCTGGCACCGGAGGTGGAGGAAGAAATAAAGGAAAAATCTTTTTGGATTGATTTTGTTGGTTTTATAGTTTTTATGGATTTTTGAAATTGGGGGTAGAAGGGCCTAACTAGGGGATTTTTACTTGGATTTACGTGATTAATGCTTTAATACTGATCATCAGATTAACCCTAACCTAAGGTCCTAGACCGCCCGCATAAGCTCTCCCGATCCATTAAAGGAACAGGAAAAGTGATGGGACGAAGTTTAATGCTCTAATCTACCTAATGGGGAAATCTAACCTAATTCTAGGGTGCGGACAACCTAAGTTCGATAGTTCATGCACTTAAGCAGTTCGTTGAGTAGGGTTTTGATTGATTCGGCTTGTTTTGATTTGTTTTAAGTCGTGGTTTGGTTGAGATTTTTTTTAGGGATGGATTAAGGGTGTCTTAAGGTTCAGTTATAATTCTAGAAGGTTCTGGAGTTTGGGGTTTTGGTTCAAATAATGAAAAGATGTTGAAACCAGCGAAACAGGGTTGAAAGAGGACCTGTGGTGGCGCCTAGGTCCTCTGGATGACTTGGGCGCATAGGCAGTGGCGCCCAAGTACCAGGTTCTGTGTTACTTGGCTAGCGACGAAGGTATCAACGTTAATTTTGGAGTTCGGGAGTTTTGTTAACAGTAAGCTTCTATTCTGATGTTATTTTATGTTTTGGGTTGGTTTGTTTTAATAATATTGAGCGCAGAACTCGAAACACAACCGAAATTCACAACTTGGATCTGACAGAGGACTTGGGCGCATATAGGTATGCGCCCAAGTGGTTCTATGCACTTGGGCACACCAGCAGTGGCGCCCAAGTCAGAACTTTATATTCTTTGGTTACTCAACCTTGGTTCGAGGTTCCAGATGGGTTTAAGTTAATTGAGTTTTTAATTTCAGGGTTGTTATAGGTTCTGTGAAGGTTCTGAGATGTTGGTTGAGGTCGAGGTTCAAAGTAAAAAGGGATTCGATGGTCTCGGGGGTAAAATGGGACTTGGGCGTACCTGTGGTGGCACCCAAGTGCTCGGTCCGTGGGTTTTTGTAGTCTTTAGGAATTCGTTCACTTGGATTTGGAGTTTTAGGTGATCTATGTTAGTATGGGCTGAATCTGGAACTGATTTGAGTCCCTAGACTTTAAAGGTGATAATAATTGGGGTTAGGGAGTCGAAATGCAACCGAAGCGCGTGTCGGGCTTAGACCAAGGAGGTGGGTGCACCTGTGGGGGCGCCCAGGTGTGTTCTGTGACTTGGGCACACCTGTGGTGGCTCCCAAGTGTCAGTCTACTAACTTGTTGTCTCTAGGGTATTTGAAGTCAATTTTTGGTATTTAACTCTGGTTTCTACTGGGAGATAATTTTTTTTTTTTTTTTTTTTTTTTCAGGATTTGATTGGTATTTCGTTTTGATAAGGATTTAAATTAGAAATTGGTGATCAAGGTTTGATTAAAGTTTGTTTAAGGTTTGAATTTGGCGTTGTTAATTGGATTTCGTTGATTGAGCTTATTGATTAGGTTTGTTAAATCAAGATTTTAGTTGGGACTTCTTGATTAGGGTTTTGTTCAATTAGGGGTTTTATTAGGAGGTGTTGATCAGTTTTAGGGATTTAATTCATTAATTCTATAGATTTTAATTGGATGTTTTAAATTAAGTGTTTTAAATTAATTAAGTGTTTTAGAATATTGGGGTTAATCAAGTTTATCAATTTACTTAGGCGCGAATGGAATAACCTAGGACCACCTAATTAATGTGTACTTTTATAATTCTACTACTTCTTTTAATTACCCTTCTTTTTTTGTGTTCTCTTCTCTAATTACTAGAGAGCAAGACGAGAGGAGAAGTATTTTATGACTTTGTGATTTTTCTTTTCTCTTCTTTTTTTTTTTATTGCAATATAACCTAACCTAAAGAACAACCTTGGGTCCTCTGCTTAATGTCTATTCTTTTTCCTTTCTATAGACTTTTCTATTTCTTTTAATTTTTTTTCTATCCTCTTCTCTAATTACTAAAGAGCAAGATGAGAAGGGAAGAGTTTTATGATTTTATAAATTTTTTTGGTATTTTATGCAATATAACCTAACCTAAAGTGTTGGTGATTTGATGATTCGAAGTCTAGAAGTTCAGCAGTCAATTGAAATGATCACAAACGTGGAACAACAAGTTAAATGAGACGCAAAATGCAACAGACATGGGCCAGAGATCAATCCAGGGACTCGGGCGCACCTACAGGGGCACCCAAGTGTCTCTTCAAGACTTCGGCGCACACACAGCGGCGCCCAAGTGCTTCCCCTGTGGGTTGTGATGTATTTCTGATATTCAACGATATTCCGACGTGATTTCTAACAGTTTGCGACTAAATGCAGGGTCCTATATAAATTATTAATATCAGAACTTCCAGATTTGAAAATAATAATGCGAGGACTAATGTTCGGAGGACGGATCCCTTCGCAGGGACTTGGGCGCAGCCACAGTGGTGTCCAAGTGCCTATGTTCTTTCTTCTTTTTCTTTTTCTTTCCTTTTTGGCAATGTATTTGATCCTCTCTCGATTCTTTCAATGATTTTTATAAATCCGAGGAATTTGATATAAAATTATACGAGGATGAACTCGGATCTGAGAAGCAAAATGCACACGAAATGGAAATCGGAGCCAAAAGCTTACTTCAAAGACTTGGGCGCACCCACAGTGGCGCACAAGTGCTTTTATGCACTTTTCTCTCCTTTTCAACGATATGTTTGGTCCTCTTCTGATTCTTTCAATGCTATTTACAAATCTAAGGGCCTTGATATTAACTTATATGGAAAGAAATCCGGATTTGAGAAACAAAATGCAGGCAAGATGAAGACCGGGGTCAAAACCCAACTCCTGGGACTTGGGCGCACACACAGTGGTGCCTAAGTGCTTTTTTGCACTTTTCCTTTTCGAATTTGGATTTTTTTTCAATGAAAATGAGATGGATGTGAAGTCTATCCCAAACCACGAGATCGGAATGCCAAAAATGATGCGGATCTACAAACTAGGAATGATCCTAAGCATGTTATTAATGAATGAACATTAGATATAAGATCTACTAGAAAAATGTAACTATCAATGCAGATCTACGATGTATGCATGATCCTAAACATAGTTTTAACTACTGATGATGAGAAACATTAAATGAATAGACTAGATCTAGAAATACCAGTTCGAATCGCTTTCTTCAAGTCCTAAACTGAAACTTTTGCGCAAATCCATAGCTTTGGGAGGCTTTCTCTATTGCTGGTCTTGGAGAACCAAAGTGCTTTTCCTTGTCCTTTCTTCTAGATCTAAAGATCTCCTTTGTGACCTCTCTCTCTTTCTCTCTTTTTACTTCTCTTTTCTCTCTTTTTTAGTAGCCTCCCCTTACAAAATGGTATAAGAGGTCTTTATATAGGGGTTTTTGGCGTGGAAAAGGGGTTAGGGTTGCTATGTGTACGAGTTTCTAGAAGCTTCTCACGAACCAAGGCGATTTAGGGTTTTTCTCGACTTGGGCGCACACATAGGTGAGCCCAGGTGGGTCTTGGGACTTGGGCACGCACACAGGTGCGCCCATGTCATCCTTCGGGTCAAATGGGTTTAGGGTTTGGTTTTGTTCTGTTTTTGGATTAAGGTCAAGTCGGAACTACGAAAGATAAAGCGGAACCCACCTGCGTATGCACTCAAGTGCCTTTTAAAGGCAACCGGGGACCTGGGCGCACCTGTGTGTGCGCCCAAATGTCTTTCTGGGACATGGGCACACCTGTGTGTATGTGCCCAAGTGTGTTTTTGGTGGGGTCGCTAGGGCAATCTTCCGAGGGCCATATCTTTTGATCCGTTTGTCGGAATTGGACATTCCACATATCGTTGAAAAGCTCTCGAAACTTAGAATCTTTTGGTCTATATATCATAGTGATTAGAGGTCGGGAAGGAGTAAGGATATTTGGATCAATGATCCTAGCCTCCTAATTCATGCTAATCTTATTATACTTAGGCAAACTAAGTGTAATCTCTCTAGGAACAACCTGACTATGTTCTAGGTAGTCTGGAAGGGGTTTGGATAGTGTTATATTTCATTTCTTTGTTTGAATAGTGGGTTGGACTAGAGATCTTGATGCGATTTGGCTTTTTTCTCACGAATTTCTATAGATTGTCGAACTAAGTCTAAAATTATCAACAAGCAACTTCATCATCATTAATTAATCTTAATTATACCATTAACCATTCAATTATGGGTGATATGGGGGCACCGTTATATATGACAGGTGTTTAATGCAATCGTAGGGGGCCAAATGAGGTGTCTACACACCCTTGCTGGCATGATGACTTGAGCTGGTTGTTCCTACCTCTGCATAACCTTCATCATATGTGTCTGGAATGCATCCTGATCTTCCCTCTGCTTAGTCTAACTTTGAGTCTGTGCTTCCTGAGAAGTCACGAATGCTTGCATTAACTAATTGAACTTGCCTTCCACTGTATCATTAGCATTAGCATTAGCATTAGCATTTTCTTCAGCATTATTAATGTTCGAACACATATTACTGCCAGCTATTCTGAAACACAACAAACATTAGTCTCATTGTACTCGATCTAGCAAACAAACTATACAATCTACAAAAACTAAGATGCCCAAAATGAAACCAATCCTCACACGTCTTAGGTTTCTACTTGCTTTTAATCTAGAAATTAGAAATGCTCTTATACAAACTTGTCACGCCCCCAATCGTTAAACCGGGGATTATGCGTGAGATTAGGGCCAATTAAAATTTTCCAATAGTAATCCACTACACGTGGAACCAATCATATCCCATATGGATCGAAGGCCGCTGTGAGGTGTGAACATTTCCTTAAGTACATAAAATGTATAGTGGAAGCTTCATAAGTACAAGTGGTATCTTAAGATTTATAGTTAAGAGCAAGTATTGAAATATATTAAATAAAGTCCAAATTTGAAACAGTTAAACAAAAGTATTAATTACAACAAATACCACACTAAAACTCGGGCTTAATCAAAAGAATGAAAGAACGAAAAGATGAATCTAAGCCAAGGTATATCGTGAAGGCTCACGGTACGGGGTCAGTATGGCTATACTACGTCATCCGTACAATAGTCTAGGAAGTCATTAGACTAATCTGTTTGAACTTCATCAGTCTCTTCCTCCTCAAGATAGAAGGGCTTGATACCTATGCACCAAGAGCAGTATCATCAAACACGATAGTCGACAAACAAATAGATATATAAAGCATCAATAGATATAAAGTACTAATCAGAGTAAACGATAGATAAGATCATCAGAAATGCACAGCATTTGAATCATAAACAATCTAACATAACATCCAACAAAACATGCAATCCACATATGCTAATCACCATGGGATAGTGTCCAGTGGCAGACCCAAGAATTCTTCCTTGGGGGGGGGGGGGGGGGGGGGGGGGGGGTACTATGTAGAAATAAAATCTTGTGAGGGCTACATATAAAAAATTGCATATAATTCTTAAAACATATAAGGGTTTTTTTTTTTTTTTTGAAAAACTTTGGGGGGGGCATGGCCCCTACCAGCCCCCTAGTTTCGCCACTGATAGTGTCATTGCCCTCCCTACTCTCATTGAGTTGTGGTAGAGATATAACAAGGCACGGGATAATAACCTGGCAAGTAAGCAAGAGGATACCGGTAACAACCAAGCGAGCATCAAGACCTTTATTCAAGGGGTATCCGATGGTGTATATCCATTTATCTAATAGAAACGAGTAGAAACCAGGATCTCCAGATATTGCGGACAGACCACTGCGGAACTAGCTTTGAACTAATATGATTAAATCATACCTGTGAGATCTCTCCGATTTGATCTCGGTCTTACAGCAATCCGAAAACCTCAAGATTTTCTACTGTATTCCTATATGCGCGAACTCGCACCAGGGAGTAGACCTCTTCTGCGAATTCTCCTCTGCTCTCCAAACCGAGATTTCTCTCTTACTATTCTTGTTCTTGACCTAGAGAGCAGTAGCGTATATTTATAGGCTATAATAGGGACCTTCAGAAGGAAATAAGGATAGGCTCCTTCTGGAAACAGGAAATCCTAATTTGACCCAAATTAGAATCCTAGTTCCATAAATTATAATTCAGTCCACTAAAGAATTATAATTGCACTCCTGTCTTTATTCTCAAAATAAAATTTCGAGCTTCTTGTTATTAAATGCTTATCAATCTCCCCACGTTAAGATTTCAGATATCCATCGACTAAATAATTACTGACAACTATATTTAATTGATATCTTTATAATTCCTTGAGACCTTACACTTAACTTATTTGATATGTCGGACACAAAGTCCACCTGCGGGGTTTAACATAATCAAAACTTAAAAGCTTCATCAAGGGGATATCATAAATCCCTATAACGGGACGTGGATACCGTCAATAAACTAATATCCACCATACACGTAGTGTAGTCATCCAATTCACTGAGATTATTGACCCATAAAAGATCTCACTTCTTCGTAAATCAAAATGTCAAACACTAAATGTATGTGTCTATTATTTATGTCAGGATTAAGAGTACAAGCACTCACAATAACCATTTGGGTGTTCATCATCTTATATAGTCAGTACAAAGACAATAAACTCAAAAACACGATCATGCATAATACACACATAGTGTAATAGCATAATGAATCGAAATTATACCGTTTCTCGCAGCCAAGACAAGCCTACTGAAACATCATGCTACAATCGTACCGATGGTGTGTCCAAATCCATCTAGATTATGAACAACAACTTATATTCTATAAGAACCGACAAATAAGTCTTTCGTGTATAAGTAAAACTCTACACACCAACTTGTCTACTTTATAGAATAAAAGACACTCACATGCATAATAATGCAACCATTTGCCATACAAAATCTCAGTTAGATGAGAAGACAAAATATACTAAAACATGAATCAGTCAAAAGCAAATACATAAAGTATGTTTTTAGTATAAATTTCCAACAATCTCCCACTTAGACTCAAAACCATGCTGACACGTGTTTTAACCCCATGCCTTCCACATGACCATCAAAACTCTTTGCTGGTAAGCTCTTTGTAAAAGGATCTGCCAGGATGTCTGCCGATGCAATCCTGGTGATAATTATATCACCCCTCTGTACGATTTCTCATATGAGATGATATTTATGTTGGATGTGCTTACCCTTCTTGTGCATCCTGGGTTCCTTTGCATTAGCAACCGCACCGGTATTATCACAATAAAGTATTATTGGTGATTTTACCGAATGTACCACTTTTAGATCCATCAAGAAGTTTCTGAGCCAAACTGCCTCCTTGGCCACATCAAAAGCTGCCACATATTCGGCTTCCATGGTAGAGTCAGCAGTACATGACTCCTTGACACTCCTCCAACTTATAGCTCCACCTTCCAAGGTAAATAGAAATCCTGAGGTAGACTTTCTGGCATCATTATCTGACTGGAAGACCAAGTCTGTGTACCCAATGGGTATCAAATTCTCAGCCTGGTAAATCAACATATAATTTCAAGTCCTCTTAAGGTACTTAAGTATATGCTTTACCGCAGTCCAATGTTCCCTCCTTGGATTAGACTGGTATCTGCTAACCATGCCAACGACAAAACAAATATCAGATCTAGTACATAGCATTGCATACATGAGGTTTCCCACTACCGAAGCATAAGGTACTTCCTATTGGAAGTAAGTGGGCCTCGTGGATATATTTTCAAAACTTTTGACCCACTTGACTCAAGGATCAAGTACCCATAAGGCCATAAACGACATCCAGGATGCAATCCCTCCGTTTCATCAATCATGTACAACAATAAATTCTATCTAAAAGATAAAAATCAACAACACCATGCAACCAAAATTATCCACAAAAAATAAAGAAGTAGATTATACCTTTGGAGGCCGGTAGTGCTCTAATGGAGAATAAGACTTGCAAGTTGAAGAAACTCTTTCTTTGTAGCTAATTAGGATCTCCAAGACCTAATTGTCTTCCATGCTATGACCCACTATTAGATCTCTTTTCTTAAGAAGATTGGTAGAAACTCCAAGAGAAAACCCAACTAGAAGCTCTAAGAAACTAGAAGAGAACTAGAAGAGAGAGAGGAGAGATGTGCAACTCTTGCACAAAGGGGATTGGGCATGAAATTCAAGGTTGGACATCCCAACCCCTTTGCTCCACATTTATAGCTTGGCAAACCTCCTCTTTTACTAATTGAAATAGAAGTCCAACTCCCATTACAAATTAGTAATTTTCTCCTTTCTAATTACTATAGAAGTCTCACTTCCACAACAATTAGTAACTTACTATTACCACTATCATGTCATATGTATTGGTCGTGTTCATTAAGTAATAAAACACCATTCACCTCATGAAAGGAAAGCATAATTTTATTGATGAATAAAGAAATTAATCAATTTATTACATCTTCTGATGGATTGAGTCCATACATTCTAACACTTCCTTCATTTTTTCTATCTCATCAGGTGTCTTATGACACTGATCCTTGGATAAAGTAATTCGATGCCTGAAAGGAAGAAATCCTTTCTTGGAATCTAGCATGCTGAAATGGGAACCTTTTCTAAAGATTCTGCCAAGAGCGAGAACCTGTCAGGGGGTCTGACAATCCTCCCACTACGGCGAGGCACTAGTGTAACTACTGGGTCTGGAAAGGGCGGTTCTTCCTCGAGTTTGGCCATACTTGGATTTGGAATTGATTGCTTTTGAATCTCTTCCAAGATCACCTTTTCTAAAGATTTCCGGTCCATCATTTAATCATTCTCCAAAAAAACCGCATTGGTGCTCACCAGCACTTTTTGTTCTCTGGGATTATAGAAATAACCAACCTTTAGTTCCTTTAAGATATCCTACAAACGTGCATACTTCCGACTTCGATTCCAACTTATCTGTCTTAACCTTTAGCACATGTGCTGGACGACCCCAAATGTGTAAATGTTGTAGACTAGGCTTTCGCCCAAACCACAACTCCCGGGGAGTCTTAGGTACAGACTTAGATGGTATGAGGTTTAGTATGTACATCGTTGTATCCAAGGCGTATCCCCAAAAGGATATAGGTAATCCTGAGAATCTTAGTATAAACATGATCATATCTAAAAGATTCCGGTTCCTTCTTTCCGCTACTCCATTCAGTTAAGGCATACCAGGAACAGACAACTGGGATAGAATCCTATTCTCTGATAAGTATTCCATAAAATCAACAGAGAGATATTCCCCTCCTCGATCTGATTGAAGAGTCTTGATACTTTTACCCAATTGTTTTTCCGCTTCCACTCGAAACTCTTTGAACTTTTCAAAAGACTCGAACTTGCGGTGCATAAGGTATATGTATCCATATCTTGAGTAATCATCTGTGAAAGTGATGAAGTACTCATATCCTCCTCTGGCCCTGACATTCATAGGTCCACACACATCAGTATGCACTAATTCCAATAAATCTTTGGCCCTATTGTCCCTGGATGAAAAGTGTCTTTTGGTCATTTTGCCTTCCAGACAGGACTCACAGACAGGCATTGATTCTACCACCAATGAAGGCAAGATACCATCTTTCAGTAGCCTGTCAATCCTGTTTAGGTTTAAATAACCTATCCTCAAGTGCAAAAGTTTTGTTGGATTAGATGAAGGTGACTTCCTCTTTAATGACGGTCTATTAATTGTCTCAGTTGAAAGTCTGGGATCCTAACCCTAGAAGGTGGGGGGGGGGGGAGAATAGGGTGATCTACACTTAATGACTAATTATGGCCAATTTTAATTTCTTAATAATCAACTAGTCACATGTGATGATTAACATACAATATGCGGAAGCTTAAACAAAACAATCACCACAAAGCAAACACCACTACACAAGGATTTATAGTAGTTCGGCCTCAATGCCTACATCCACTACCGGCTTGTGATCCAACACCCCACCGGATTTCCACTATTTATGCTTTTCAAAAGGCTAAGCAATAACCTTTACAATATGCTTTCCAAGGCTAAGCATTAACCTAACAATGTTGTTTTTCTAGGCTAAACAACAACCTATCAATGTGCTTTTCTAGGCTAAGCAATAACCTTTACAAGATGCTTTTCAAAGGCTAAGCAATAACCTCTACAGTGTGCTTTTCTTAGGCTAAGCAATAACCTTAACAAGAGATGATTTCTCAAATAAGTGTCTACACAAACACTTTAAGAGATTACAATTAAAGCTCAATTTAATTGCCTCTAAAATAGGCGAATAAGAAAGTTAAATTCAACTCACACAAAACTCTATGAAATGCTAAGATGAATGCTCATGAAGTGTGTGTGTGAAAACTTCAATCAAGTTTAAAATGAATGCTCAATTAATGTATGCTTAATGCATTTTAAAGTTTTAAGCACACAAAGATTTGATTGAAGTGAAATGCAAATCACATGTATAAATACTAACTTGTTGATGATATGAAAATAAAAAGCTCACAAGTTGTATGAAATTAATTATGTCTAAATATGTGATGCATGTGCAATGTTGTTTTCAAAAACAAAAGTTTAACTAAGGTTCAAATGAATGAAAACAACAATATGAATCAACCAAGTAAATGAAACATGTTACAAGAGAAATCAAAGGTTTTGACAAAACATGTTTTATAAAGTTTTAAAACAAACTTGGTTTGAAATCAAAGTGAAGAATCCAATCCAACTTAGGTCAAAGATTAAATGAAGTGATGGATTCAACACATCATAGTTAACATGCTAAAATTAATTTACCAATAATTTAGATAAGGCATAAAACATATGATAATGAAAAGTAAAACTTACTTAGAGATTTAACTTCATTAATCCAAGTTTTAGGTTTACTAATGACCCCTTAGTCTCTCTTAGTTCATCCCCTTTCTTTTGTCTTCAAACACCTCAAGGAAGACTAAAATGTTCAACTTTGATCAACTTCTTTTTCAAGGGAATAAACCTCATTTTATACTCAAAAAATGAGTTCTGGCGTGTCCCCGGTCGACCCCCACTATAGCCCGGTCGACCTGGCCTTAACGGTCAAAAATATGACCGTTTGAAAAAGTAGCCCAACGGCTCTTTTCCCGGTCTACCCGCAGTGTGCGCGGTCGACCGGGTCCATGGGCTCGGTCGACCGAGCACACTGCGGGTCGACCTGGGCCCAGGGACCAAATTCCCCAAAAATGCATATTTCAAAGATTTTTCTTGTGGAGACTTTTGGGCCATTAAATCAAGCTTGGAATCATGATTTAAATCAATCTAAGAGTTTTAAAATCATGAAACATAAAAGCCTAAAATGATTTGAAAGATTTAAAACATAGGCTAGCTTGATTCATAAAACTTCTTTTCAAAACTATTTGCATCCAAGTTAAAAACCAAAACATGCATGAAACATATGATTTACAAGATTTAAAACAATGCATGGGTACATCAAGATTTCAACATTTTCTAAATCAATGCATGTGTGAAAATTCAAATGATGATTAAAATGATAATGCATCCATCAAATTGCAATATACAAAATCCCTAACATCAGTATCATGTATCTCATACATTGTGATAGTCAACAAATAAAGCCCATTGGTTACCTTGCCAGAACATATAAAAGTGTCATTCCTCTTTATGACAACTTCAGTACCAAAAGTAATAGAATAACTTTTATTCACCAAACTAGAAACTGAAATTAAATTCCTCCGTAAAGACTGTACATATAATGTGTCTGACAAAACCAATTTATTATTTGAGAAACATAAAGTAACGACTCCCACACAGCCTCCGCCTTAGCGTCAGATCCTAGGCTGACAATGATTTCTCCGTCATTGAGCCTCCTGGTTTCCCTGAATCCCTGCAACGTATCACATATGCGATTAGTTGCCCTGGAGTCCACACACAAGCTTCTAAAGTACCAGTTGCAAAACTAGCTTCAGAAATAAGTGACACAATCATACCTAAGGTCTTCTTCTTAGACAGACATTCTGGACAATTCCTTTTCCAATGTCCTGTCATATCACAATGGAAACACTTTCCCTTTGTCTCCGAACCCTTTGCCTTGGCCACACCACCATTAGGACCATTCTCCACCTTAGGACCTTTTGGAACTGATTTCTTCTTGCCTTTCCACCCTTTGCGTTTTGGCTTGGACTTGGCAACTGACTTTTCTGTCATCAGGGCAGTTGGCTTCTTCTTCATAATCCCTTCAGTTACTACCACCTGGCTAGACAGCTTAGCTAGAGTCAGATTCATCTTATTCATATTATAATTGACTTTGAAATTGTTGAATGATTCCGGCAGTGAATCAAGGATTATGTCAATCTACGATTATGCATCAATCGCAACCCTCAATATATCTAACTCATTCAATGAGTCCATCATTTTCAACATGTGTTCCTATACTGGTGTGCCTCCAGCCATCTTGGTGCTAATGAACACCCTCATAGCAGCCTGCCTAGCACGCCTGCCCTATTTCGCAAACATCTCTTTTAAGTTTGATATAATATCATATGCAGTCTTATGGGATTGATGTTGGAGTTGCAAAACACTAGACATGGATGCCTAAATGTAACATCTGGCCATCTCATCGTCTTTGGCCCATTTTATGTAAAGTTCCTATTCTTCTTTTGATGCATCCGGCCTTGGCTCATCAAGGTGGGGCTTGGTAAGGACATATTTATATCCTAAAGCTGTCAGGACAATATCCAGGTTCTGTTTCCAGTCTACATAGTCGGATCCCACCAACTTATTCTGGTTGAGGATGGTCGCAAGTGGATTCAAAGTATTTGAATTCATACTTGAAATATGTGGAACATAATCATACATTCAATTAATGAATTTAAATGACATTAGGTTTTAGTATTCTCCCAAATTTAGGAATCGTCATGACCACTAAATTCAGAATACATCGGTATCCCAATCCTCGGGTTATGCCTCCTTGGGGAGTGCGAATACCACCTAGATTGGTGCGGATCAAAGTTGGTCAATATAGGATTAAGACTAGCTATCCATGATCCCCATCATTCATTATTATCTAGGTATTTCATATCAAATAATGTATGACTCCCGATTAACTTTGGTTTCTAAGATACTTGAGGAAAATCCTTGGTGATACTACATCATTATTTTAGTTAAGTATGACTGTGAGACCCCGACCCGAGAGGCCCAGATTAGTGTTTGAGCTGTGTTTAGCTCTAAGTGTGTTTTGTGGTTAAGTTGGGATTAGAACAGCTTTGTTATAGCTTTGGGATATTTTGAGTGTCTTGGTTTTAGTGTGGGGCCCTTTGGGGGTTCCCTGTTTATAGCTTTTCGTGTACTTGGTGTTTTATCTTGGTTTTCTCGATTTGTATTTTATCCCGATTTACTTGTTTTGTTAATACCTTCAACTTTCATGTTGATCCCGTTCCCGTCCCGAACCCCGAAACTTGACTTTTCTAGCTTCAAGGGCAAAATAGTCTTTTCACACTAAATCTGTACCGGATTATTGTTATTCCCGAAACCCGTGAAACATATACTTTTTGGAAACTAGATATTTCGACGATCATTTCTTCCTTCTTCGTCGATTTCATCCGAAGTCCCGAAAACCACTATTTCAGCCTTTCAAAGTTCTTAAGTGGTGGAGCCCATTTTCATTGATTATAAGAGAACCCATCTCTTCTTTCCCTTCTCCATTTTCCAGTACAACTGAGCCTAGGGTTTCTTGCACCCTTTTCTTCTTCTTCTTGGCTTCTCTATCATCAAGAGACAACCAATCTTGCACCAACATCTAATAGGACTCCATCATCTTCTTCACAACTTCAAGAGCTTCCTATTGGTACCATTTTTGAAGAAATCCCATCTCCACAAGATCCTCTTTTGGCTTGCTTTGCTCATTTGGAGAACCTATTGGTAAGATCTCTCCCTAATCTTCTAGATTCATGTTCTTTTGGTCCTTGAGAAGCCCCATTTTCATTATTAGAAGCTCTCTCTTCTTATTGCTTGTTTTGACCCATTTTAGGGTTTGTTTTTGGGGGTTTTTGTAGAGATTTTGTTCTTGGCTTGCAAGTGTGATTAGAGTTGGTTTTCCATTGATTAAAGACCCAAGGCAAGTGGATGATTTGATCCTTTTACATTTGAATGAGATTTGATAAAAATGCATTATGATTTCATCAAGTATTTTGTGATATTAATGGCTTGTTTAAACTTGAAATAAATGCACATTTGAGAGTCTTGATAGCTTGTTTTATCCATGTATTAGATTGCTAAACATGTTTGAAAGAATGTAGAAAAGAATGGAAGAAATGAAGAGACCACTGCACTGCTGTAACAGAACCTGGGTTCTGTTACGCAGTGTACGCGGTCGACCGGCCAAGGGCGCGGTCGACCGGCGACACTAGAACAAGCCCCCAGTTGACAGACCTGCTGCACTGCGGGATTCTCTGTTCCGCAGTGCACGCGGTCGACCGGCCAAGGCGCGGTCAACCGGCCATACAGAGGTCAGGCTCTCTGGAGCCTGACCAAAAGACTGTTCACCCTTTTAAGTTACAACTCCCGGTCGACCTGGCCCATGGGCGGTCGACCGAGCCCCTATGTACGCGGTCGACCGGCCATGGGCCAGGTCGACCGGCCCAACTGAGAACCTGCTGAAAAAACTGATTTTTGTCCTATGTTTAGATGGACTTTAAAGGGACTTTTGGCCCTTTGTTAGGTGGACTTTAAAGGGACCTTTGGCCCTTTGTTAGATGGACTTTCAATGGACTCTTGTCCTATGATCAGGTGGACTTTAAATGGACTTTTGTCCTGTGATTAGATGAACTTTAAATGGAACTTAGTGACCCTTTTGTGGACCCGTTTGACTTCCTTTGAGGATGGTTGAACCGACATTACCACACGGTTAATCCGGTTGTATCGGTACTTAACCTAATTCAATCTTGAACGGTACGGAACGACGGGATATTCTTTCTCTTGTCTAAACGCGAAATTGGTTTGTTTGGATATCGCGAATCCGTTTTCCTTTCGATGACTGAGTAGGTTGTAAGGTACTACTAGATTAACGTTGTGCTTAGGTTCCTCTCTCTATTAGGTTTTGTTTATTTAAAATTTGATTAAGGTTTGAATACCTAAAGTGCATAAAGAGCCCGGAATGTCTCTAAACTCAAGGAATACCAAGTAATCATTACAATCGACATACGGGGTCCTTATTCACTTGATTTATATTGAAACCCGATAATAGCCCGAATTTCCCGAATTATGATTTGTCTTGAAACCCGATAATAGCCCGAATTTCGCGAATTATGATTTGTCTTGAAACCCGATAATAGCCCGT
This sequence comes from Camphora micrantha, assembly GCA_003546025.1. Lineage (NCBI taxonomy): Eukaryota > Viridiplantae > Streptophyta > Magnoliopsida > Laurales > Lauraceae > Camphora > Camphora micrantha. The sequence continues at coordinate 36,850,152 of QPKB01000012.1, read as the reverse complement.
ATTTCTCGAATTATGATTTGTCTTGAATCCCGATAATAGCCCGAATTTCTCGAATATTGATTTAGCATTCCCGAAAGCATTGAAAGTGTATTTTATCATTTTTGCTAGCCCGTTTATACATGCCCGAATGAAATGAAATTAGTGCTTTTGAGCACCCCGTCCCGCCCGTTTATTTAAGTGCATTGCATATGATTTGTACATGTCTCGTTTTACATGATTTGACCTATGAGTCGGCACCACTAAGCTTGGCTTTCCTTGCCGGTTTGATCCACCGACTTGGAGACCCCTTCCCGTCCCGCCAGCTGCAGTTTGGATCCCGCTACCCGGTTATTACCGTGGTCTTGTCCCGATGCCGCAGATTGCTATTGTGGTCCCCGATGCCCGGTTCGCTACCGTGGTCATGTCCCGTATTGTATTATATTATGTATATGTTGCTTATGTTGCATCTCCTCACTTCGGTGACTGAGACAACATCCCGATATGCTCATGTCACTTCGGTGATAGAGGACTTAACTATGTGTGGTTGCCATCTTGCTTGTTTCCCGTTCCCTTGGATACCTTACATGTTTTATATTGCATACGTATTTGAATAAATGATTATCTCGTTTTATGAAACTATTGCTTCGACAGGTTTAAATGTTTTCTAAGGTATTTTCCTTACTGTTATGCCTTTTCACCTGCTTGCTAAACCGTTGTGTTTGACCCACTATTTTGGTACTCAGGTTAAGTTTCCCAGCCCCGAGCTGAGAGTGTTGGCCGTGGAGCCATGAGTTGCAGGTTGTCTTGTCGGCTATGTCATGTAGACATTGTGCTTGACATCGGAGTTTCGTCACATTTGGGTAGTGGATATTAGTTTGTTATTGTACGGCTTTTATTAGCCTTTCTTGGGATTGTAATTAATGCACATTGATACTTGTAACTTGAACATATATGGAAATGTAATATCCTGTTACTGTCAGCTCTGTATTTTATTTATGTTGGTTTATTCCAGTCTGATATGGTTCATAAAATGATGGCTTTATGCTAGGGGTTCTATGCGACGCGGAATCCGACGTTGTCCACGGACTCCGGGTCGCATTGCCACAAAAGCTTCCGCAGAAATATTTAGACAGTGTTGTGATTTATGGATCCTCACACACGCGGATCTTGGGAGAAATACAATCATCCCTCACCTCCCCAAACTCTCCCACCCCCTCGGTCGGGATCCGGGTTTGGGGTCGTGACAGACTGGTATCAGAGCGGGCAGGTTTCTAGGACATAAAAAACTCTAGGAACCTTAAGACGTGTAGTGAGGTCCGGATTTTGGCTAGATGTCGTTCTGGCGGATTTGGGTTTGTTTTCTTTCTAGTGGGGGAGACTCTCCTTGTCTCTTTCCTTTTTGTTCTTGTTAGAGAATTTGGGGGACCAAATTCTTTTCTAGTGGGGGAGAATTTAATGTCTCCGCACCCACGTTTAGCTCCTTTTCGTTGTTTTCGGGCCAGAGAATCAGAGTTTTGTGGACTTAGCATGTGGATCTCGAAGGACTTTGGCAGAATTTGTAGCTTTTTGTTGTCACAGATGGAGTTAGCGAAGGAATTTATGAGCAGTTGTCAGTCAGCAAGGAATATTAGCAGCATATTGAGACCCAATTACAGTTGATCGTGTATCGTCGGAGGATTCGTCAGGCAAGTAAGTGTGAATTTTTGGATAAACTTGGAACATTTTCCTAAGTCAAAAGACTCCAGAAACCAGAGAATGACAGATTTCAGGAAGTTTGAAGTGATTTTCAGTTGATAGAGCTTCAAGTGGATGCTAGGAGCTGGGAACTTCTCGAGTATGGATGAACTTTTGTCAGGTAAGTGTTAGAGGATTTCAATGATTCCAGAAGGATGGTGAAGCTGACTCAGAGGGGTACATCAGTATGTGGTTATAATGATGGGAAGTAAGTTTTCAGCTGCGATATAGAGAGCTGTATACAGAATGGATGGTTACCTGGTCATATGATAGAGGAGATCTTGCAGACTTTACAGACTTTTGAGATATCAATTTGGACATTGTGCAGATGCAAGCTGGAGAACCATAACCTGTGGACAAGGCTAGTCGAAAGATTCAGAGAAGAATGGCACATATGCATGACTGGAAGATGGTGAACCTGAGATAGAGGCAGAAGATTGAACAAATAAGACATTGAGGGAAACTTTATGCAGTGCTTTATGGCAGAGAAGGAATTGCAATACATCAGAATGAGCCAGAACTTTCATTTACTTTGACCGACATTGTCAAACCCCAACCCAGGATTAACCCAATAGTGTTTGCTTAGTGTGTGCTTAGTCTTGATTTGGGTTTAGTTATCGTGGGTTAGAATGTGATTAGTTTTAGTCATGGTTATAGCTTTGGGGAGTTCGAGAACGTTTAGTGTTTATTAGGCTCACTCAGGAAGGCCTGGGTGTACGTGCAAGCATGGGAAGATTGTGTTTGGTTTTGTGTGAATCGTGATTTTCATCTCATTTGATTGGTTTTATGATTATGTGCAAGTTTCATGTTTAGCTCATTTGTGTTTGAAGCCTAGAAACTCAAGTTTTGGCCAAAAGGGTAAAATAGCCTTTTCACACTCAAATCTGGACACGATTTTCGAGATCCCAAAACTATGTCGAAAATATACTTTTTGAAAACTAGATATTTCGAGGATCGTTTTATCCTTCTTCGTCGACTTCATTCGAGGTCCATAAGATCATGTTTTGACTCATGCAAGATTTGCACAAAAGGGGACCCACTTGCAAGCACTTAAGCTACCTTTCCCCTTTCCCTTTCCCCATTCCACAACAAAAATCCCTGCACTTTTCCTTGCCCTAGAGTGAAAGAAAACCCTCTTTTTCCTTCTCCTTCTCTTCATGATTGCAAGAGCTATGAACCTCCAAATGGAATTCTAAGACCATCACCTTCTTCCTCTCATCTCAAGCTTGCTATTGGTACCATTTTCTTGAAGTTTCTTGTTGGAAGAGATCTTCATTTCTTTCCTTGCATTTCGTTTGGGCACCTCTAGGTAAGATCTACAATCCATCTCTTCAATAGAGTTCTTTCCATTCCTAAAGAGCATGTTTTTCTAACCTATAGCACCTATTTCTAAATGGGTTGCTTGGTTGTGTTTTGGGTGAGTTTTGAATGGATTTTTCATGGGATTTTGAAGTTCTTGGCTTGACCTTTGATTTGGAGTGCTTGAAGAAAGATCTTGTGTTCATTTGGCTAAGGCAAGTGATCTATTTAAGTTGTAGTGCATGTGTGTTCTTGGATTTGTATTTTGGCACTAAGGTTGTGATTTATTAGGTTTTTATGATGGTGATCTTACTTTAGATAATGCAAGCATGTTTATTAGCTTTCCAAACATTCAGATTTCACATCTTTTAAGTAAGTCTTGCTTTTGTTGAAGTTTGGATTTGTTTTGTTAAGAAATGGTTTCAAGGGTTTTGAAATGGGTTTCCTTATTAATGACTTGTTTTAGTATGAAATAAATGCCCAAATGTGAGCCTTGTTAGCATGTTATATAATGTATTTAGTTTGCTAAATCAGGTTGGCAAGATTGTAGAAAAGAAAGGAATGGAAGAAGGACCAGTGCACTGCAGAAATCTGAACTGTGTTCTGATTTCCGCAGTGTACGCGGTCGACCGGCCAAGGGCGCGGTCGACCGGGGACACTGGATTTTGGTCCCAGTTGGAAGACCTGCTGCACTGCGGGAGTTTCTGTCCCTGCAGTTCACGCGGTCGACCGGCCAAGGGCGCGGTCGACCGGCGACACAGGGTCAGGTTCTCTGGAACCTGACCAAAACACTGTACATGGATTTAAATTTACAACTTTGAGTCGACCGGGACTTGGCCGGTCGACCGGGCTCACAGTGTACGCGGTCGACCAGCCAATGCCGCGGTCGACCGGGCACACTGAATTTTCACTGTTTTAAGCTGAGTTTTGCCCATTTGCTTTTCTTTTAAAAAATTGAAAACTAGGCTATATTAAAGACTTTAAGTGGACATTGTATGAATGGAACTCCATGCTTTATACTAACTTCGGGGACACCAATCCATGTATTTCAATAAAAGAGTTCCAATCAACCAATGGCCAATGAATAGCCTAAGCTTGTACTTTATAAAATTATCGTGTTTTGAAAGTGGATTTAAGACCGTAAGCTTTGTCGTATACTCGTTTTGAAGTCAAGTCTTTAAACTCGTTACATGATATGTTTCAAGATGTGTTTCAAGTATTTTCAAGTATTTTCAAGATATGTGTGAGACCCCGACCCGAGAGGCCCAGATTAGTGTTTTTGGAGTTGTGTTTAGCTCTAAGTGTGTCTCGTGGTTTTTGGTTTAATTTGGATTTAAAATAGCTTTGTTATAGCTTTGGGATATTTTGAGTGTCTTGGTTTTAGTGTGGGGCCCTTTGGGGGTACCCTTGTTTATGACTTGACGTGTACTTGGGATTTTATCTTGGTTTTCTTGATTTGTATTCTATCCCGATTTACTTGTTTGTTCTTGATTTGTATTTTTCCCGATTTAGTCGTTTTGTTCTTGATTTGTATTTCATCCCGATTTACTTGTTTTGCTGATAGCTTCAACTTTCATGTTGATCCCGTTCCCGTCCCGAACCCCGAAACTTGACTTTTCTAGCTTTGAGGGCAAAACAGTCTTTTCACACCAAATCTGTACCCAAAACTTGATATTCCCGAAACCCGCGAAACATATACTTTTTGGAAACTAGATATTTCGACGATCATTTCTTCCTTCTTCGTCGATTTCATCCGAAGTCCCGAAAACCGCTATTTCAGCCT
>QPKB01000012.1:36727056-36844465 GCA_003546025.1 Camphora micrantha | reverse complement strand
TCTAGTTACAACCATAAGCTCATGTCAAGTTTTGAAAGCGTAAAAGTGCATAAGGAGCCCGGAATGTCTTCAAACTCAAGGAGTACCAATTCATATCTATGATCGACATACGGGACCCCTATTCACTCTAATAGATCTTAAAATCATTGTCCTTCCTGATTTAGCATAGTTCACAATATTTCTCTATTTCCAAGCCTTGCATTACATGAATGGTTTTCCCGAAAGTATTATTGTACACTTGAAACAGTTACTTGACCTGAAGTGCATTGCACCACATGATATGTCAGTGTGCCCTTGAGCACCCCCGTCTTGCTATTTGATTATGTATTCGTACTTGATTTGCTTGCATTGTCTCGATTGTATTTGACCTATGAGTCGGCACCACTAGGCTTGGATAACCCTGTTGGTCTGATCAACCGACTTGGAGATCCCCCTCTTGTCCCGCCAGCTGCAGTTTGGATCCCGCTACCCGGTCATTACCGTGGTCTTGTGTCCCGATGCCGCAGATTGCTACTGTGGTCCCCGATGCCCGGCTCGCTACCGTGGTCATGTATAGTATTGTATATGTATATGTATCTATATGAGATCCCCTGTTTCTCCTCACCTCGAGTGACTGATATCAGGGCCTAGTTATTGCTCTATCGCTTTAGTGATAGAGGACTTAGCTTCTTGTGGTTGCCACCTTGTTATTCCCGATTCCTTGGTTACCTCATATGTCTTATCTTGTTTACTTGTTTTACAGCAAATGATTTATCGGTTTTATTAGAGTTCTTGTTTAAACAGATTTCTATGCTTTTCAAGGTATTTTCATCTATTGTATATTGTGGTATCTTTTCATTCTCTTGCCAAACCGTCGTGTTTGACCCACTATGTTGGTACTCAGGTTCAGATTCCCGCCCCGAGCTGAGAGTTTGGTTGGCTGTGGAGCCACGAGTTGCAGGTTGTCTTGTCGGCTATGTCCTGTAGACATTGTGCTTGACATCGGAGTTACGTCACAAATGGGTAGTGGATATTAGTTGTATTGTCCGGCTTTTATTAGCCCTTCTTGGGATTGTAATTAATACACATTGATAATTGTAACTTGAATATGTATGGAAATGTAATATCCTGTTACCGTCAGCTCTGTAATTTATATGTGGGTGTATTCCAGTCTGATATGATTTATAAAATGATAGCTTTATGCTAAAGGGCCCTATGCGACGCGGAATCCGATGATGTCCACGGACTCCGGGTCGCATTGCCACGAAAGCTTCCGCAGAAATATTCAGAGAGTGATGTGATTGTGGATCCTCACACACGCGGATCTTGGGAGAAATAAAAATAAATATAATCACCCCTCCCTCACGACCCCCGGTTTGGGGTCGCGACAATATGTTTCAAGATGTGTTTCAAGTATCAAATGGGGATCACTTCTATAAGTTGTGAGCATATATATTATGCATTGTGCTAGTCGTGCCTTGTCTTGTCGTGACAAGTGATTTCCCCCTTTATTTTCGATATGTTTGAATCGTGTTTAGCGTGTTTTGTGCATTCATGAACTCAAGTGAACACCACAGAGCTTGGACTGCCCTTTCAGTCTGATCCACTGTCTGGGGGTCCTTAAACATGTGAACTAACTGCAGATTAGTAGTGTATTTATTACACATCGTGTGTGTCCGGTTCCGCGGCCGGAAATCCCGTTTTTGTGGGAATCGTGTCGTGCTATATTATGTATATTCGTGCTTGTCGTGCGTGCTCTTTTCATTATAAATGATAGAGAAAGGATGGGCTCTATGTGGATTTACTATTCATGATATATATGTATGCATTCATGCTAGTTTGTCTTCGATTTAGAAAGTGTTTCGTAAGTATTGTTTTACGTTCAGCAAAGTATTTCTTTATGTTCTTGATTAAACGATGTTTTACATGCTTTCACTTAAAATGATTTATTGCCAAACCGTTGTGTTTGATGCTTGTATGTTGGTGACCAGGTGCAGGAGACCCTCCCTTTGAGGAGGAGTGCCAGGAGGAGGCCGTTGGGCCCAACCTAGCCCGTGAGTGGCAACCCGATGACGTCATCTAGACGTTGGGGTGGTGCATGAGTTCCGTTGGATCACTTTTTGGGATTTTGATATACTTTTGGTATTGTATTGGCCTATGTTGGCCTCTTATTTGGGAAGTGTAATAACTTAACTTATTTTGTTAACTTTACAACTTGAATTATGGGGAATGCCTTGTTATGTTTCATTCTGATATTATGTCTCGATGTCATTATGTTTCCTATTGTGACATGATATGATAAGATGTGATTTGCCACGCGCTTCCGCATACTTGATCGTGTGAGTGGGTTGTTCCATGCGTGTTTGTTTGGAACCCTCACTGCGGGAACCTGTGGGAGGTCTTTTAATCTTTCAAAATTTTTATTTAACCGCCGCGGCCTCGGTCCGGGGTCGCGACAGACATGGATAGACAAGACAGGCAGCAGATTAGAAGTGATGTTAGAACTTTTGATGGGTGTCAGGAGTTTGATGGTAGGATTCTTCGAACGCTGATGGTGTCAGAAGAGCTAGTTGCTGAGTTAGAGTTTGGACAGTTTGAGATCTTCAACCGAATCAGAGACCTTGACTACAGACTCATCTCACCCTTGTGTTTGACTGGAGATAGTGCAGTTGTGCAGGAGCAGGACAGATCATCAATGTCAGAGGTAATTTTCAGTTGGCAGATACTCGGAGTAAGAAGTCAATTATTTTTGGATTTGTTAAGGAAAACAGACTTGGCAGAACAGTTGCAAGAGTGAGTGCAAAGCTTCAAATGCTGAAGATTAGTGAAAGGACAAGCATGTTATCGTCAAAGACAGATTGTGGTGCAGAAGATCGAGAGCAACGAGCAACAAGAAGTTCACCTTGAAGATGGTGCACTTGATATGAGAACCAAGCTTCGACAATTTGTGATGAAGTTGAGAGAATTGTTCCAGAAATTTTCTGTTTGAAGGTGGCTAGAAGTGAGAGACTTGGTGGAACCTAGAAGGAGTCAGAGTTGGCAGAATTCTTGAGCAGTCAGATTGGCAGGGCAATAACAGATTCGAGCCAGAGGGAGAATGTATGACAGCTGTTGATAGTTGATAGAAGAGTTCTACAGCGGAGATGACCTAGTGAGTCCTGATGCTTTCGAGATGACCGATGGGAGCAGCAGTTTGAGGTTTTGTTTTCGTAGTGCGGGATTATATCCCCACTTGTTTTTGGAGTTGTTTAGTTCATTTGGAGGACCAAATGTTCTAAGGGGGGGAGGATGTGAGACCCTGACCCGAGAGGCCCAGATTAGTGTTTGAGCTGTGTTTAGCTCTAAGTGTGTTTTGTGGTTAAGTTGGGATTAGAACAGCTTTGTTATAGCTTTGGGGATATTTTGAGTGTCTTGGTTTTAGTGTGGGGCCCTTTGGGGGTTCCCTGTTTATGGCTTTTCGTGTACTTGAGGTTTTATCTTGGTTTTCTCGATTTGTATTTTATCCCGATTTACTTGTTTTGTTAATACCTTCAACTTTCATGTTGATCCCGTTCCCGTCTCGAACCCCGAAACTTGACTTTTCTAGCTTCAAGGGCAAAATAGTCTTTTCACACTAAATCTGTACCGGATTATTGTTATTCCCGAAACCCGTGAAACATATACTTTTTGGAAACTAGATATTTCGACGATCAATTTTTCCTTCTTCGTCGATTTCATCCGAAGTCCCGAAAACTACTATTTCAGCCTTTCAAAGTTCTTAAGTGGTGGAGCCCATTTTCATTGATTATAAGAGAACCCATCTCTTCTTTCCCTTCTCCATTTTCCAGCACAACTGAGCCTAGGGTTTCTTGCACCCTTTTCTTCTTCTTCTTGGCTTCTCCATCATCAAGAGACAACCAATCTTGCACCAACATCTAATAGGACTCCATCATCTTCTTCACAACTTCAAGAGCTTCCTATTGGTACCATTTTTGAAGAAATCCCATCTCCACAAGATCCTCTTTTGGCTTGCTTTGCTCATTTGGAGAACCTATTGGTAAGATCTCTCCCTAATCTTCTAGATTCATGTTCTTTTGGTCCTTGAGAAGCCCCATTTTCATTATTAGAAGCTCTCTCTTCTTATTGCTTGTTTTGACCCATTTTAGGGTTTGTTTTTGGGGGTTTTTGTAGAGATTTTGTTCTTGTCTTGCAAGTGTGATTAGAGCTGGTTTTCCATTGATTAAAGACCCAAGGCAAGTGGATGATTTGATCCTTTTACATTTGAATGAGATTTGATAAAAATGCATTATGATTTCATCAAGTATTTTGTGATATTAATGGCTTGTTTAAACTTGAAATAAATGCACATTTGAGAGTCTTGATAACTTGTTTTATCCATGTATTAGATTGCTAAACATGTTTGAAAGAATGTAGAAAAGAATGGAAGAAATGAAGAGACCACTGCACTGCTGTAACAGAACCTGGGTTCTGTTACGCAGTGTACGCGGTCGACCGGCCAAGGGCGCGGTCGACCGGCGACACTAGAACAAGCCCCCAGTTGACAGACCTGCTGCACTGCGGGATTCTCTGTTCCGCAGTGCACGCGGTCGACCGGCCAAGGCGCGGTCGACCGGCCATACAGAGGTCAGGCTCTCTGGAGCCTGACCAAAAGACTGTTCACCCTTTTAAGTTACAACTCCCGGTCGACCTGGCCCATGGGCGGTCGACCGAGCCCCTATGTACGCGGTCGACCGGCCATGGGCCAGGTCGACCGGCCCAACTGAGAACCTGCTGAAAAAACTGATTTTTGTCCTATGTTTAGATGGACTTTAAAGGGACTTTTGGCCCTTTGTTAGGTGGACTTTAAAGGGACCTTTGGCCCTTTGTTAGATGGACTTTCAATGGACTCTTGTCCTATGATCAGGTGGACTTTAAATGGACTTTTGTCCTGTGATTAGATGAACTTTAAATGGAACTTAGTGACCCTTTTGTGGACCCGTTTGACTTCCTTTGAGGATGGTTGAACCGACATTACCACACGGTTAATCCGGTTGTATCGGTACTTAACCTAATTCAATCTTGAACGGTATGGAACGACGGGATATTCTTTCTCTTATCTAAACGCGAAATTGGTTTGTTTGGATATCGCGAATCCGTTTTCCTTTCGATGACTGAGTAGGTTGTAAGGTACTACTAGATTAACGTTGTGCTTAGGTTCCCCTCTCTATTAGGTTTTGTTTATTTAAAATTTGATTAAGGTTTGAATACCTAAAGTGCATAAAGAGCCCGGAATGTCTCTAAACTCAAGGAGTACCAAGTAATCATTACAATCGACATACGGGGTCCTTATTCACTTGATTTATATTGAAACCCGATAATAGCCCGAATTTCCCGAATTATGATTTGTCTTGAAACCCGATAATAGCCCGAATTTCGCGAATTATGATTTGTCTTGAAACCCGATAATAGCCCGTATTTCTCGAATTTTGATTTGTCTTGAATCCCGATAATAGCCCGAATTTCTCGAATATTGATTTAGCATTCCCGAAAGCATTGAAAGTGTATTTTAGCATTTTTGCTAGCCCGTTTATACATGCCCGAATGAAATGAAATTAGTGCTTTTGAGCACCCCGTCCCGCCCGTTTATTTAAGTGCATTGCATATGATTTGTACATGTCTCGTTTTACATGATTTGACCTATGAGTCGGCACCACTAAGCTTGGCTTTCCTTGCCGGTTTGATCCACCGACTTGGAGACCCCTTCCCGTCCCGCCAGCTGCAGTTTGGATCCCGCTACCCGGTTATTACTGTGGTCTTGTCCCGATGCCGCAGATTGCTACTGTGGTCCCCGATGCCCGGTTCGCTACCGTGGTCATGTCCCGTATTGTATTATATTATATATATGTTGCTTATGTTGCATCTCCTCACTTCGGTGACTGAGACAACATCCCGATATGCTCATGTCACTTCGGTGATAGAGGACTTAGCTATGTGTGGTTGCCATCTTGCTTGTTTCCCGTTCCCTTGGATACCTTACATGTTTTATATTGCATACGTATTTGAATAAATGATTATCTCGTTTTATGAAACTATTGCTTCGACAGGTTTAAATGTTTTCTAAGGTATTTTCCTTACTGTTATGCCTTTTCACCTGCTTGCTAAACCGTCGTGTTTGACCCACTATTTTGGTACTCAGGTTAAGTTTCCCAGCCCCGAGCTGAGAGTGTTGGCCGTGGAGCCATGAGTTGCAGGTTGTCTTGTCGGCTATGTCATGTAGACATTGTGCTTGACATCGGAGTTTCGTCACATTTGGGTAGTGGATATTAGTTTGTTATTGTACGGCTTTTATTAGCCTTTCTTGGGATTGTAATTAATGCACATTGATACTTGTAACTTGAACATATATGGAAATGTAATATCCTGTTACTGTCAGCTCTGTATTTTATTTATGTTGGTTTATTCCAGTCTGATATGGTTCATAAAATGATGGCTTTATGCTAGGGGTTCTATGCGACGCGGAATCCGACGTTGTCCACGGACTCCGGGTCGCATTGCCACAAAAGCTTCCGCAGAAATATTTAGACAGTGTTGTGATTTATGGATCCTCACACACGCGGATCTTGGGAGAAATACAATCATCCCTCACCTCCCCAAACTCTCCCACCCCCTCGGTCGGGATCCGGGTTTGGGGTCGTGACAATGACCCATCAACTAGCATTGCATAACAACCATTGCGAGTAGCTCCTCCTTGGGGAGTGGGCCCACGCCCCGTCTCACCAACACTATCCATAGGAGATCCATATCTAGTAACCAGACAAATAAAAGCCCTTTGTGTGGAGCGGCCATTCTCAAAATGGCGCGAAACTAATTCTTTCCTTACAATGGACCTATGGTGGAAAACCATGGGGATTTCTAATATAAATGCCCCGCTCCCACTAAATATTTTAGAATTGAGGATTTCCTTCTAGGTATATGGGCCCACATATATAGACCTCAAATCATCTCATAATATGACCAATGATTGGTTCCAAGTCAAGTTATTTTAAGGAAAATCCAGTTTCTAATATTAGTGTTACCAATGGATCCATCTCATGGGTCCACTAACACTAATTAGACTCTTTCCAAAAATTAATTTGATTTGACCAGTTTTGAAGATTGCTATGTTTGGATCAGATTTGGAAACTTTCTAAAGCAAGCATTCATCCACAAAATGAAAGTGCTAAAATTAGAAACTAGTCATCTCCTCCACATGGCCCAAGCGGAATAGACTTCTTGGACTTCTAGACTTTCCAAGACTTTGGAATTCCTCAAACTCTTTGGGCATCTCCAAAGCGCTCACTACAACAATTTGCACTTCTGCCGGCATTTTTTGCCGGCGCAATCATTAAACTTAAGGGAAAGTATAACTTTTACTAGCAAAATAGCTTCTTTCACCAGGAAAAGATAGGGTTTTCCCGGCAATAGTTTTTCACCAGCAAATGTTTCATTTTTCCCGGCAATTTGCCTTTTTCACCGGCAAAGGTCAATATTTTCTAGGTGTTTTATTTATTTCGCCGACAAAGGTCATTGCTTTTACCGGCACTCTAAGTAGTTCGCCGACAAATGTCACCCCGCCAACTCCACCAAATGAACGCGCCTTTATTTTTCTTTTGTCGGCGCATTAATTGGGCCGAGAAATGTTTTTCTCAATATCTTTTCAAAATTATTTTCGCCGGCGCACTATTTGCGCCGGTATTCTTATTACTAAGGCCTAAACCCCTTCCGCGCTCATCTATTTTCCCTTTGTAATTTTCAATTGACAAACCCCTTTTGCGCCCTCTCATCATCTCCATCTCACGATCCCTCTCATCACCATGCCCAGCAGCCCTCTCATCTCGTCCTCATCGGATCCCTCATCTCATCTCATCCTCATCTCATCCCAGAAGGAGGGAGGAAGGAGAGGGAGGAGAGAGGGGGAACTCGCCAGCTGGTGGCCTAGGTATGTGGGTCCCACCCCTTCTCTTCTTCCATTTCTTATTTTCTTTCTTTTTTTGTTAACTTCTCTGCCATGGTTTCAAGTGGAGGTCGAGTGGGGAGCAGGGAGAGTGACAGCAGAGTGAGGGGAGGAGGAAGAAGGGAGCTTGCCAATTAGCCTAGGTATGTGGATCCGCACTCCCTGCCATCTTCCATTCTTTTTTTTTTTTTTTTGTGTTACCCCTACTGCTGTTGTTTCAGGTGTAGGCCAGGTGCAGTCAACAGAGAAGAAGAGGGAGGAGAGTGAGGGAGAACTTGCCAGGAATGTGGTCCCGCCCCTTCTCTTCTTCCATTTCCTCTTGTCTTTTTCTTTTTCCTTGAAACATGGCTGCAGAATGAGGTTTGGAAATTTTATGCATGGTGGATTTTAGAGAGGGGGGAGGGGGTGGAGTTGTCTCGGCTGTGAGGTTGGTGATCCCAGCCCCTTGATTCCGATTTGAAGGGTTGCATGGTGAGAATTTCAGGTCAAAGTTAGTTTGGGTGGAAAATGGGCATTCACTGCGACTAGTTGTGATTTTGGTGGGATAATGAAAATGGCTATGATTCTTTTGGTATTCTGATTGGTTTGAGCGCGAATTCTTGGATTCATGATGTGGCCATGGATCTTGGGGTGTATATTGGCTATCTTAGGGACGTTTGGGCTTCTCTCTCTCTCTCTCTCTCTCTCTCTCTCTCTCTCTCTTTTGGTTGTTTGTTGTGCGTTTGTTTCTTATGTGATTGAATGTGCTGTGTATTGCTTGATGGATGGTGGTGGGGTGGAATGGAATGAAACAGTGAGGAGGTGGGATGTGGGGAAGGCGGAAATCGAATGGGTCCTGTGTTTGTGTGCTCATTTGATGCAGAATGGGCCATATGTACGCATGAATGTAAAGGTCAAGGGTCTTCTTGTTCTAAAAGTGGTTTTTTTTTTTTTTTTTTGGAGGGGGGAGGAGGGGGGGGGGGGTAGAATCTTGTTCTGTAAGTTGTCATTCTACCTAAGCTAGCAAATTCACATTGTGATGATGTGTGTAAGCTAGAATTTTAACTAGAATATCTGTTGCGCCTCTATTCGTCAATGTATCTAAATCTATATACCCTGCATCAAAGCTTTTCGTGTCTTCAGATGGGCTTCTCTAAGCTGATATTTTTATTTTCTAAATCTTACATTCCTTCCATGAGATTCCTTTATAATCTTACGTGGAAAGCCCGTGGTTATCAACACAAGGCTCCTAAAGGAAACCTTACATGGATAGGAGCTTAGAACCCGATGCAGAGTATAAGAAAGTTGGGGAAAAATACAATACTCAAAACTAACATGTACCTACCTTTTTTTTGGTGAGTTCAATTGTTGTACACTTGGGTTTCTTATATATGGCTGCACTTATCATGATCTATTCATTTTTTGCAGGAGCAAGTGATTCTTGTATACGGGGTTTGTCAAATGGTGCTATTATGCAAGGTAATTTTTTCGTAAATGTACATGCATCATTATAGTTAGAATTACCAATTCTCCTTTCCTTATAAAAAAAAAGTGATAATTTCCACATATTGGCCCATTCCCTCTTGATTTCTATTAGTTTCTCCTACTTCTTGATGGTTATTTCTACTATAGCTGCAAGAATCTAGGTGCTTGATTCTGCGTATGCAGGGTTTATTAGTTTCTTCTACCGCTTTTCGTTTGATCATTTTGCTACAGCTACATGAAATTGTAATATAATATCCCGCTTTTCTTTTTGTGGAATTTGAAATATAATATCCAATTGATGCAATGTCTTAACATCTTGTAGAAATTTGTCATGGGGAAATCATATCCTACTGTGAGTGATGGTATTTCTTATTGCTCTGCATGGATCACAACAACACTGTAGTATTGGTTGCGCTATGACAAATATGTTTAATGTATAACGTCCATCATCACCTATCCATGATACAACAAACCCCCATATTTTGTGGAATTCTCCTTAGTCTTTTGTCTTGCATTGGGGTCTGACTTTTTTTACTTTTCTTTTTTGGAACAGGTTCTGACCATTTGTGGGATGTATCTAGCACCCACATTTGTCGTGCTTTCTGGTGAGCATACCTTCGTCAGTTAAGTTCTGAGACAATCCACATTTGTTTGCCATCTTATTTGTCTACAACATCTTCTTTGCATCTCTTTGTTAAATATTGGTTTTTGTTGGGATATACAGGGAAGATGCCATAAGGAGCGTTCTGGCTTTGAGGGAGCCTGGACCAGCAATCCTCTCATCTTTGATAATTCTTATTTCAAGTAAGACATCCCTCCAATGGTGGTGTGCACTTATTTGTTGTAAGTGTTTTCTTTAACTTCAATCACCATGTTTTAAGAAGCACTATACAATGCTTGGTCTTAGAGATGTCCAGTTCTTTCAGGTTTTAATATCATAGAAATTGGGTCCAATACAATACTTGGTTTTGTTTCTTTTCTATTGGATGTGCACAGGTCCCATGCGTGAGAGAGAGAGAGAGAGAGAGAGAGAGAGAGAGAGAGAGAGAGAGAATATGAGTTGGCTGAAGGACCTAACAAGTTGAATATCTTTAACACTATGGTGATTAGTTTTGGCAATTTTGTTAAAAGGTAGAGGCTTTGGAGTGGTACTTTCTATCACACACTAACATGTTCACATATGCAACAGTTCTGATTTTTAAACTATATTTTATCAACATCATGAAGTCATTTGCCATAGAGTTTTTTTCCTCCTTTTTGAGCCAAATACTCATTAGTTTTTTTCCTTCAAGACCAGGCTAATAAAATCAGAACAAGTTAAAAAAAATGACTATGTTCTTCAGGATTTAAACAACTTATCTATCCTCTGTAGTGCACTTTTCTGCAACTTTTTTTGACATACCCTCTCTTCTATACACTTCATGGTTTTTTTTAGTGACCAAATCACGCTCCCATGTTAAGCATCAAGGAAACCAAAAAAAATGCAGTTTTTAAAGAGGAATTGATGGGTGTTTGGGAAGATTTCTCCTTTTTAACAAAGACAAACCAGCAATAGGAATGTAGTTATGGAATTTCCTAACTTTGTTAGATGAAAATGTTGGTTTTTGATGTTAGCATGATGCATGTCTCTCTACAATATTCTCTGCCATCTCCCACGCATGTCTTCCATAGCTTTTCTTGTTTCTTTCTTCTTCTTGGTGTCACTCTTCAGTTGGCATCAAAGTGCCCCCACATTTTTGGCAGTGATGACATGTGGCCAAAATTAAGGCTATCTGGACCCTTCATTGTCTGGTTGGGTCATGGGCTAATCACTAAGGTGCAGATGAATTAAACCTCATTTTCATGCCTTTGAGTGAATCTATTAGATAAATGACCCTGAATGCCAACCAGTAAAGTGTTGGGTAATCCCAACCTCTTGTCCAACATCAAGCCCAACAACAATAAATATGTTTTTTAGTTCTTGTAGGTACTATTGAAATGGATTTCTAGCATTTTGTTTTTGTTTTGCATTTTAGGCATAGACTATTGTTTTTTTTTTTTTTTTTTCTTTCTTATATTTGAGTTCTTCTTTTGACTCCATTTTTATTTTTCTTTTGCATTTATTTAATACCATCTATTGGTTGAATTTGAGTTAACCACCTCCTTATATATATTTGAGTTAGCCGATCAAAGATGCTGTGGAATCATATGAGCGGCTCTAGATCGTTCCTATGGTTTCATGTTTCATTGCCTCCGATTTCTGTTTCTGCTATCTTTGATTTTTTTTTTCTTTAATTGGGTTAGTTTTGTTCAAGAAGAAGCTTAATGGAGGTGTTTATATTGGCCATCAATGTAGCAGTTTCTGCATTGTTTTTCCTTTGGGTTATAGTAGAATGTTTCATTGAGAGGAGGAGACATGTAGCATATGGTTTGTGCAAAGATTATTGTCCCTTTGCATCTAAACTAGATGCATGCTAATCAGTGGGGTAGGAGGATTTATTTGTCTCATTGTGGATTACGCTTGAGCAAGAAAGCAGCCCTATTAGATCATCCCATCTCTTAAGTTTTAGGGGCCTCGAAATTTGAATAACTTTTTAGTTTATGTTTTTCTGTGTGCAGTTTGTCAAATGAGTGTAAAACTGGGGTGGGTGTCAGTCAATTTATTTAGGTGGGTGCTGGTGATGTCCTTTTTACTGAAGATGTCACGTTTACTTGGATCAAAACTAGGTAGAGCACTCATCTAGTGGGCTATACACATTGAATGTGGATAATAGGATAGTTATGGTAAATCTTCCATCTAACTCAAACAATCTACCAAAAAAAACACATATTTTAGTTCAGACAAGTGTGAGCCACCTTATATGTGAACCGACTTGATTATGGACCAGAGAACATACATGATGGTACCCTCCTGGTAACTTGACCTGACAAATATTGGATGAATCAGTAGAAGATCATCATCTAGATACTGTTATCTCAATTAAAAAATCTGGTTATCATTCCTTCCTATCATATTATGTGCATATGATACTAGTATATAACTTGCTAAACTATCTCCCTATTTTCACCTCCTGTAATGCAGAGAGTGGTAGCCTCTATATTTTATCCGCTCTTTTCAAACCTATTTAAGGACCGAACTTTAATACTCAAAGAGTCATGCTTTATACTATAGTTTCACTAAAAGTTGTGCATATGACATTCTTAATTATATGTTAATCTTGCTATTTTGTTTATGCAGATTGAATGAAAATTGAAAAAAAAAAATTTGTTCAAAGAGTCCATGCGGCTAGGATGCAGTCAAGATGAAGGCCAAGTATGCAGAGTAGTAGATTGTTATATGTTAAAATGGGATGCATGAAGGTTTTTAAAACAATGGTGCTGGTGTTGGAATGGGGCAACAACGAAATGATAATATATGAATATATAAGTTTCATTGGCATTTGAATGTTGGTACAATGGCAAGAATGTTAGCAGTTGTTTTAATTTTGTAATGGTAATAGTAAAGTACCTTTAATGTTGAAAGGATGTTTGAATATTAATATGAAGTGGAATGAATTTTCTTGTTTCATTTTTTGGTGTTATTGGAATGGAAATGGATCTTGTGTGTGTATAGTAGTAGATTTGGTCTTCGATAATGGAATTAGCAATTTTAATTTATTCATGGAATTAAAAATCAAATAAATAAAAAATTTATTTAAAAAAAAATATTCCCGGCGAGATAAACGCCAGCAAAAAAAATTTGAGATTTTTTTTTTGTAATTTGTAAATCTTTTCCGAGCGCAAAATAACGCCAGCAAAAGTTTTTCTAAATTTATTTTTGAAAAAATAAAGCTCTTTTCCCGGCGAAAAATAATGCTGGCAAAAGTTTTCTCTGAAAAATAAACATATTTTCCCGGAGCAAAAAAACGCCGGCAAAAGTTTTCTCTAAAACGTAAAAATCTTTTCTCGGTGCAAAAAAACGTCAGCAAAAGTTTTTTAAAATTTATTATTGAAAAAATAAAAGTCTTTGCCCAGCAAAATAAACCTCATTTTCTAGCGAAATAAAACGCTAGCAATGTATAGATTTTTCCTGGCGCTACCTCTTTTTCGCTGGCAAATGGTATTACTGGCATACCTTTGCCGGCGCCTTGCCGGCGCAAAAGAAATCGCTAGGAATAGTTTTTCCCAGCATTTTATGGACCTTTTCCGGCACTTATTTAGCGCCAGCAAAAGTTCACATTGTTGTAGTGGCTTTTGGTAATCTTCAAACTCTTTGATTAAGAGTCCAACTTCACTTTCCTTCTTCATCTCGAATATTGCCAGAATTTACAAATTTAGAAAAATTACGTAAATTCCTATGCCTCGATAATGAGACTTACATGGTAATCTAAACGTGGAAATAAAAGGGCTATAGGGAAATTCACCATGCCTTGCCCTTTCACGGGAAACCAAGGAAACCATGATGCCCTTTACACTTAGCCTCAAATAAACCATCAACCATAAAAAGAAAGTAAAAGACTTGTGGGCCATATGGAGAGGACATGAACCTACAAAGTTAGTATCAAGAACATAGGAGGAACTCGGTCTCAAAGGATACCATTCATCATCTCATGATGAAAATCTAGGACTGCCAAAAGAAAAATTCTGCACTCAGTTCGCTTGAGTAGAGACTGCTGGAGCAGACCTTTCCAGAACATGGTTCGCTCGAACGGATGGAGGTCAGCTCGAGCCACCTGCTCAAAAACCTACAGAAAATTATTTTTCTTGTTCGAGTCAGTCCCTTCTTTTACATTCATACCAAATACAATATGCAAATAAACATCAAATCTGATCCTTACAAAGCCCTAGGTTTATCTCCTTTGCATCTCATGCAAAGATTAGATCTAGATTGCTGATCTAACATGATTAGAGATGAGGTATGGTTCTGATACATAGTTGTTAATATCGTTTCGGACCTCATTTCGCTCTGGCCTACAAAAAGAAAAGTTTCGGCCGATTCAGAATTTCGGTGAAACTTTTCGGAATTACATTTCGGGAAAAATATAACATAATATATATACATATATAAATAAAAAAATAGAAAAAGTAATAAATATAGATTTAATCCATTATAATAATTTTTTTGGAATTATATTTTGTGAAAATATAAGAAATACAAAATATGTGTAAAAAAAGTAAAAAAAAAATTAATTGTCTAAAATTTCATTTCAGCCAAAAAGTCACATTTCAGCCGAAATCCAGAATTTCGGCCGAAATCAGTCGAAATCTTGAATTTCGGCTGATATTGACCGAAATTCAAACTGAAAAGTTTGGGCCGTAATTTCGTTTCGGCCACTTGACCGAAACGAAAAATTTCGGCCATTTCGGCCGAAACGAAACAAAATCAATAACTATGTTCTGATACCAATTGTTGGAAGTAAGTGTCACCCCCCCGAACCGAGACCAAACAAACGAAGTCCCTAATCCAGGGCCGTGGCGCGATGGGTTAGAAAATTCCATCCGCATCGCGCTAGTTTCCCACAAGTTTCTGCGGTGAGGATCCCAATACCGATCCATCACGATACAATAAATCATATTCACTATATACAAAATGTGCGGAAGTGGTGTAGCAAGCACTTAGTCCGATCAATTAAATAAAATGGACAATCAAACCTGTGCATCAAAATGAGAAATATATCATAGCAAGCTCATAGTTAGTTCAAGTTGCAGTACCAAAAGTAATTTAAGTTTTACAATCCCAACATAAAGATAAAATCCAATAAAGGCTATTAAAACAAGTTCCCAAAATAACGACGTCCATTCCCAAAAGGTGATTCAGAACTCATGACCCATCCCGACATCTAGATGACATCGTTCGGCTGCCACTCGAGTCCAACCGGCTCACCCGCCTCCTCCGCTCGCTCCGCCTCAAAGGGAGCGGGGTTGATATCTGGCACCAAACAAGAGAGCATCAGACACGACGGTCTGACAAGCAAATAAACAGATAAAGGAGTGACAATAATATAAAACATTATAAAACATTTATAAAATGTTTGAAAGTCTAAACAGTAAATATTGATGAAATAGAGAAACCATTTTTAAATCATTAATAATTTAAAGAAACATAGTAAACTGAGTAAAAATAATGGCAATCCACATTTAGCTATATTCTCCTATTACCAAAGTAACAAGAGCAAACAAAAATCGTTGCCACTACCTGTGGGACCGGAAAAACAGAGCCGTTGCCACATAAAATGGGATGGAATACAGAACCGTTGCCACTACCTGTGGGACCGGAAATAGAACCGTTGCCATGGCTGGAGTAGACAAAATACAAACTGTAGTTGGCAAATAATTTAAAGATTCCAAGCTGGGTGATCAACCCAATAAGGTAACCTAAGCTTAGTGGTGCCATTCGAAACCAAAACCTGAATCGATACAAATTTAAATCATAGTAATACATTTCAAAATCGATAAGAGGAACTACTCTAAGCAATTACCAATGGACAGTATCGAACAAATCAAATGAGTAGCCTTACCGATAATTTATAACGAAATGAACCATACGAAGCTATTCAAAATTTATTTATGCAAAAACATATACAATTTTTAAATCTGGAATAAGATAATTAAATGTGTTGGAATGGTTTATCTAGGGCCGTCTCAATGCATGCTCAAAGTCCAAATATCATTTTACAAGAATATATTTGATGCCTCAGAAGTTACCCGTCATTTGAGAACTTCGAGTGCACAGTGAGGCTTTGATAAAATTCAAGACATTTCCAGAATTCGGGTATTAACATGAGTAAACCAGAGATTCAAAAATCAGATTTTCCAGCCTAGTAAAACAACCCAAAAACAAGAACTCTCCATGTTATTGTGGATAAACAAAACCCTTCAGAAATTTGAACATAACTGAGCACTAAAACCTGTAAAAATCTGAACATAACTTCAACATAAAAGCCTATAGAAATCTGCACACAAATTGCACATAAAAGCATAAAATCATGCAGAAATCTGAACACAATTTGGACATAAAAACCTGTAGAAATCTGCACACAAATTGCACATAAAAGCATAAAAACATGCAAAAATCTGCACACAATTTGGACATAAAAACCTGCAAAAATCTGCATACAAATTGCACATAAAAGCATAAAAAACCTGCAGAAATCTGCACACAATTTGGACATAAAAACTTTCAGAAATTTGAACATCAGTTGGACACAAAAACTGCAGAAATCTGCACACAGATTGAACACAAAATTGCAGAAATCTGAACACAGATTGAACACACTTTGAACACAAAAGCTGCAGAAATCTACATTGCACACAGATTGAACATAATTTGAACACAAAAACTGCAGAAATCTGCACACAGATTGAACACAATTTGAAAACAAAAACTGCAGAAATCTACACACAGATTAAACACAAAACTGCAGGAAATCCACCTTGCATAGCCAAAGAAAATGAATCAATGAAATAGAAATTTCACATCAAACTTTGAAAAAGAAATACAAGTTCAGCTGTATGCATTCCAAGATCAGTTTATTCACTTGCCTCAAGTGCAAAAAGGGTCACAAACCACTGTAAGAAACTCTTAAACCCAGCAGCTCCAATCTACACCAAAATAAATCCAAAGAAGAACACACTAAAATTCACCAAATCCGAAATAGAAAGGAGCTCTCAAGAAAAACTTTTGCATGCATGATAAAAGAGTCCTAAAGGGTCTAAAAAAAACAAGATTTCAAGAGGGGAAGCCATTGCTAACCTTTCACAGCTCTAAGCAAGAAGAAAGACTTGGAGAAGGTGGTTCCAGCTGATTTTCTTCAAGAACAGTACCAATGGGAAGCTAGAGGTGAGGAGAGAAGATTTATTAAGTCGAATCTCTAAGTAGCACTCAAGAGGTACACATGCAAGAGGAGAGAAGGTGGCTGGAAATGGAGGAGAAGAAAGAGTTCTCTCAACTGTGTTGTTGCAGGAAAAATAGAGTGAAGAAGAAAACCCAACATGGGTTTTTGGGTTTTAAGTTGGGGAAGTGGGACCCATTGGCCCTCAAATCTTCACATGGTTGGATCTATCATTTGTGGGTTCCGAATGAGATCAACGAAGAAGACAAAGTTGATTGTCGAAATATCTAGTTTCCAAAAATTATATTTTCCTCATGATTTGCAAATTTCGAAATTATGCATAGATTTGGTGTGAAAAGTCATTTTTGCCTTTTTTCTAGCAAAATGCAATTTCTGAGTTTCAAATTCAAATGGATAAAACATGACAGTTGTTAATATCAATAAAACAAATCAAAAGGAGTAAAGAATTGGATTTTTTTTTTGAAATCAAGAATAAATTCTCTCAAATCAACATGCGTCACACGGGTGCCCGGGCCCGTGTCAAACTAAGTCCAACGCCTCTCAAAATTCCCTAAAGTTATTCAAAAGTCTAATCTAGCTTAAAAACCAAACTAATCGTCCTCCAATCCCACTTAGATACTAATCACGGCTAAATAAACAATTACACATACTAAACCTGGGTCGGGGTCTGACAGTAAGTGGGCCTTGTGGATAGATTTTTAAAACTTTTAACCCACTTGACCCAGGGATCAAGTACCCATAAGGCCATAAATGACATTTAGGATGCAATCCCTCCGTCTCATCAACCATGTACAACAATAAATTCTATCTCAAAGATAGAAATCAGCAACACCATGCAAAATCCATAAAAATAAAGAAGTAGATTATACCTTTGGAGCCTGGTAGTGCTCTAATGGAGAATAAGATTTACTAGTTGAAGAAACTCTTTCTTTGTAGCTAATTAGGATCTCCAAGACCTAATTGTCTTCCATGCTATGACCTACTATCAGATCTCTTTTCTCAAGAAGATTGGCAGAAACTCTAAGAGAAAACCCAACTAGAAACTCTAAAGAACTAGAAGAGAACTAGAAGAGAGAAAGGAGAGATGTGTAACTCTTGCACAAAGGGGATTGGGCGTAAAATCCAAGGTTGGACGTCCCAGCCCCTTTGCTCCCCTTTTATATCTTGGAAAACCTCCTCTTTTACTAATTGAAATAGAAGTCAAACTCCAATTACATATTAGTAACTTTCTCCTTTCTAATTACTATAGAAGTCTCACTTCCACAACAATTAGAAACTTACTATTACCACTATTAGAAGTCCTACTTCAAACAAACATAGTAACTTTCTAATTTCTTTCTTTTAGAGTTCAAGTATGATTACTATCTTTCTAATAACTTGGGCTATCGTGGGGACCACTAGGGATCCATAGAAAGCTGGCTCCAACTGAGACACCGTGACCCCACATCTCATGTGCAATCCGGGCCCAGAGTTAATTGCAAATAACACCACTTTATAAATGCAATTGCACTCTAGTCTTGGGAATAAATTACAAAGAAGACCCTAAACTTTCCAATTACCATAAGTAGGCCCCTCTATCAATATTCATGGATCAATTGGATCAAATCTGTCCTTTCCAATCTTACATCCACATCTTATTATCCTTGAGCCTCAATTAATCACAGTGATCATCAGTACCATCTAATTAACTCTTAATCGAGATGGGTGCGCACTTACTAATGACATATCCATTAATTGGCACATGGGGATAATATAGATAGATTTCATCTTGACCATTGGATGTTCCCACAGTTCTACTACCACATACCCAACACACTGAGGTGTTGACCTACAAGTTGGCCTCACTCATTGGTGAATTAAAGCAAATGAATAGATAGAAACTTGAGTTCATCAATGTCTTAGGATTAAGAGCCTATTGTTAGGGAATTATAAGAGCAGACCTTAAAATCGAGATAATATTCCATAAGGTGCTTCTCATGGTCCATCAATACATTCAATGTACCAGCACCATGATCTAGAATCTTACATTCTGATGATTGAGACAAATCACACTATCTCATAATGATCAAAGTGCTGCAACCTTATCAGATAAGATGCTCAGTCTCATCACTGGTTGTGAAGATATTTAAGTATAAGATTTGTGACACATATCTCCCGTATATGGATCTCATCCATACACATATATCACATCTAATACACTAATGGGACCTGGTTCATCTCATGAACCATCATGTCATATGTATTGGTCATGTGCATTAAGTAATAAAACACCATTCATCTCATGAAAGGAAAGCATAATTTTATTGATGAATAAAGAAATTAATCAATTTGTTACATCTTTTGATGGATTGAGTCCATACAATCTAACACTTCCTTCATTTTTTTCTATCTCATCAGGTGTCTTAGGACACTGATCCTTGGATAAAGTAATTCCAGGCATGAAAGGAAGAAATCCTTTCTTGGAATCTAGCATGCTAAAACGGGCAAGAATCGTATCAATATAAACCGATTGAGATAAGCCCAACATTCTTTGTTTCTGATCTCACAAGAGCTTGATCCCTAGAATGTAACTAGCTTCCCCTAAGTCCTTCATGTCGATCTGACTGGTCAACCATATATACTTTGACCGAAGACAACACCCCAACATCATTTCCAATTAGCAGTTTGTCATCAACATAAACTATTAAGAAAATCACCACATTGCCGCTGCACCTCTTATACACACAGGGTTCATCAAAGTTTTGCTCGAAACCATAAGATTTAATAGCTTGATCAAGACTAATGTTCCAAGATCTAGATGCTTGCTTAAGTCCATAAATGAACTTCTTAAGCTTGCATAACATATGCTCACGGCCTTCAGCTATGAATCCTTCTGGTTGTACCTTTATAGATACATTCATCAAGATTTCTATTAAGGAAAGCTGTCTTGATATCCATTTCCCAAATTTCGTAATCAAAATAAGCTGCAATGGATAAAAGGATCCGGATGGATTTCAGCATGGCTACTGGCAAGAAAGTCTCCTCATAATTAATACCTTCTTTCTGAGTAACCCTTTCGCAACAAGCATAACTTTGAAGGTTTCAACCTTTCCATCCACCCCTCTTTTCTTCTTATGACCCACTTACAACTAATAGGTTTTATCCCCTATAGTGTTCTACAAGATCCCATACCTGATTATGGTACATAGACTCCATTTCTGATTTCATAGCTTGTTGCCATAGTTCTGCATCTTTGTCCTGGAGCGCTTCATTATAGTTACAGGGTTCGGTATCTAGCTCATCAGGGATTCTGTCGAATGACTCTCCCAAGAACATATACCGTTCGGGTTGACGAATAACCCTCCCACTACGACGAGGCACACCCTGTGTCTGTGTATGAGTAGTGTCACGCTGTGTTGAAACTAATCCTGGTGTACCACCATCGACATGCTAGTCCGGCTGATCACCCATCATGTTGGTGGTTTCACCTGGAGTATCATCAGCGTGAGTTGTTTCCTTCTGTGCTATTGGCGATGGAAAATTTTGGGTAGGTCTTTCTTCCCTCAATTCCTCTAGAACAATTTTGCTTTTGGGTTTGTGATTCATTACATAGTCCTCTTCTAAGAATCGAGCATTGTTGCTAACAATGACCTTTCGATCTTTAGGATTATAGAACAAACCACCTTTCGTTCCTCTGGGATATCCAATGAAAATGTAAACTTCTGTTCTTGGTTCCAACTTATCTGCGTTCCCTTTCGGCACATGTGCTGGAGTACCCCAAATCCGAACATGCTTTAAACTGGGTTTGCGCCCAGTCCATAGTTCAGTGGGTGTAGTAGGTACTGACTTAGATGGAACTAAGTTTAGAATATATGCAACCATTTCTAGAGCTTGCCCCCAGAACGAATTAGGTAAATCAGAATAACTCATCATTGACCTTACCATATCCATAAGAGTCTTATTCCTTCTTTCTGCTACACCATTTTGTTAGGCATACCTGGTGTAGAAAGCTGGAATGTGATCCCCTCTTGTGCCAAGTAGTCCCTAAATTCTATACTCTTCACCACGATCAGATCGTAGTGTTATGATACTCTTATTTAAATGCTTCTCCGTTTCCGCCCTATACTCCTTGAATTTCTCAAAGCATTCGGACTTATGGCGCATTAAGTAAATGTACCCATACCTTGAGTAGTCATCAATAAAAGTAATGAAATACTCAAAACCACCTCTAGCCTGGACATTTATGGAACCACAGAGGTCAAAGCGAACCAATTCCAACGGTTCTTCGGCCCTATAGCCTTTTGACAAAAATGGACGCTTGGTCATTTTCCCCTCTAAACAAGATTCGCAGACTGGAATGGCCTCCACTTCCAACAAATGTAATGGTTTATTTACAACCAGTCTTGAAATCCGTTGTAGATTAATATGTCCAAGGCATAAATGCCAAAGATACGTTTGGTTCAATTTCGAAGGTTCCTTTCTTTTACATGGTAATGTAGTTGAGTTATTAGATTCGGTCAGTTGCAGTTTAGGAGAGAAAGGATTAATAATATAAAGATCATCCACCGATGAACCAAAAAAGATAAAACGTTTATTGTACTTAATAACCACAAATTTATTAAAAAAAATTAGAATATCTGTCTTTAACCGACTTGGAAACAGAAATTAAATTCCTCCTTATGGTGGGAACATAAAGACAATCTTTTAAAATTAAAATCCTTTCTCTACTACAACTTAGACGTCTCCTACTACAACTGCTGCTACTTTCGTAGCACACCCATAAGCAAATAAATCTCCCCATCACTTAGCTGCCTGGTATCCTGGAACCTCTGCAATGAATTGCAAACATGATTAGTGGCTCCCGTATGTACATACCAGGTACCGGT
Source organism: Camphora micrantha (assembly GCA_003546025.1). Lineage (NCBI taxonomy): Eukaryota > Viridiplantae > Streptophyta > Magnoliopsida > Laurales > Lauraceae > Camphora > Camphora micrantha. The sequence goes on along the minus strand of QPKB01000012.1, from coordinate 36,822,374 downwards.
AGATATGGCCGCCAAAAATGATTCAACAACTAGTGAATGAAATTTACCTTTATTGTTCACTTTGTTGAGAAAAGTTGGACATTGTTTTTTCTAGTGTTCTACTTGCTTGCAATGAAAACACTTGCCCTTAGGCTTTTTCACTCCACCCTATGGTCCGTTGCCCCTTTGAGGAACTTCCTTACGATTCTGAGCATTTTTTTGTTTCTTCTTGCCTTTCGGCTTAGAAACAGAACATTTTTCAGCAACGTGAATACTAGGTAGCTTTTTCAGAAGGCCCTCAGCAACCTAAAGTTCCTTGAGTAATTCCGCCAGAGAAAAATTGAGCTTGTTTATGTTGTAATTTAAGCAAAAGTTCTCAAAGGAATCAGTCAAGGATTGGAGAATGATATCGATCTCGGTCTCCCCATAAATTTCAGCTCCAAGGACTTGTAATTCATTAAGGTGTCCCATCATTTTCAGGACATGATCCCTCACAAAGGTACCTTCAGCCATTTCAATGTAAAACAGTTCTTTCATAGCAACCTGTCTAGCTGCCCGATCCTGATCACCAAATGTAACGCCCTGTCCTTAATTGCCTATTAATATTAATTAATTGTGTGATTAGTTAGTAAGCGTGTTTAGAGTCTTAGTGAGTCGGGTTTGACGTGTGGCTCACGCATGCGAAGTCTCGCGCGAGTCCGAGCCCGTTTGGGTACCCTTTTTTTACATCCCGATCTAGAGCCGACCCAGAACCCGACCCAAGCCCAACCCAAGGCCCATGGGCTGTTTGCTAATTCCCCACCCCATCCCGTTTTTAGGTCACATTGGATCCTTCCCCATCTTCATTCACACAACAGCAGCCTGCCCCTCCCTCATTTTTTCTCCCTTTTTTTCCCCTCTCTTTGCTGCCTCACCGGACAACCAACACGCCGTCGCCGCCGGCCACCATCACCACGACCACCAAGCTCTTTCTTCTTCACTCTCTCATTTCTCTCAATCATCTCTCTCTCTTCCCAGACCCTCACTGCCGCCCCACACTCCCGGAACCGCCCCATCGTCGCCGGACCCACCTGTGTTGCCGGTGATCTTCCCCATCTCCGGCGAATCAACCCCACTCCATCTCTCCCTGTTTTCTCCATTTTTCCTCCATTTTTCCTTTCTTCATTTCATTCTCTGTTTCTCTCTATCATTCTCTCTGTTTCTCTCTCTCTCTCTCTTGCTTTCTCTCTCTCACTCCTCCCTGCGAACGATTTTCACCCATCCCATTTCACTCCCTCTCATTTTCTCATCATCTCATTTCATTTTCTCTCATCTCATCTCATCTCCCTCACCTCACTCCACTCACCACGTTGACTTTCTCCTCACACCCACCCATCTCACCATTTCTTTCTTTCTTCCATTCTGTCTTTTACAATTTTCTATCAATGGGCCACTAATCTAGTGGGCCCCAAATCAAGTGGGCCCCATTACCTACCCATCTCCATTTCAATTCTTTTTCTCTCTTTCTCAATCTCTCTCACCCACCTTGCTAGAAACGAACTACAAAGGCAGCCCCCACCCCCGATCATCACCATCATCTCCGCGTGGACCCCGCAAGCATCTCATCCTCAATTTACAAGCCACTACTCCATCCACTCCACTTTTTGGTAAGCTCATCTTCCTTAGGTTTGGGTTAATTTACTTTGGGTATAGCAGTGTGATAAGGTAGCTTAGAGCCTTCCTTTCTTTAATTTATATTTAATTTAGTTTTTATTTTGCTAATACTTTCTTAGGTTTGGTTTGTTGGGCATTGGGCTAGGATTTGTGGATTGGGCATTTTCAACCAAAGGCAAGTAGACATTTATATATATATATATTTATATACCAGGATATGTTTGTCTTTCCTTTGATTCAATGATTTAATGATGATTTAGATGACCACATGCTCATTATTGTCTTTGACGTTAGAAAACGTGATAATTGGATCTATATGTTTAATGAAATGATTTCTTATTTGGATGGATACTAGATGATGGACTTGATGAGAGAGGGTATGGATGTATGTGGAGAGGGCTAGGCCCTATTCTTGTGTTTGTCTGCAGGTGTGAATGAAAAGGGAATTTCTCCCGAAGTTCGGTTACAGAAGCTTGGTTCTGCATTGAACCGTCTGGTACTATCTACATGTTCGTTAGCTTCGTTTGCTTTACTTTGTTTGGTGATTACATTGAGACCTTAGATGATGGACTTAGGATCCCTTTTTGACGCTCACTCATGGACGTGGGTGCATTAGAATTGTGATTGTTATTGTACATCGGGTTTTGACGCTCACTCATGGACGTGGGTGCGTTGGAATTGTGATTGATATTGTACATCGGGTTTTGACGCTCACTCATGGACGTGGGTGCGTTAGAATTGTGATTGTTATTGTACATCGGGTTTTGACGCTCACTCATGGACGTGGGTGCGTTGCAATTGTGATTGCCATTGTACATCGGGTTTTGACGCTCACTCAAGGACGTGGGTGCGTTGGAATTGTGATTGTTATTGTGCCTTAGGTTTTGACGCTCACTCATGGACGTGGGTGCATTGGAATCTTTATTGTTATTGAACATCGGGTTTTGACGCTCACTCATGGACGTGGGTGCGTTGGAAACAATGTGGACCGCCTACTTTGATAGTTTGTTTATGATTCGAATGCCATACATTTCTTACGATTAGAATGCCATGCATTTCATATGATCTTGTTTATCGTTTACTCTCTTTAGTACTGCATATCTTTGGTGATTTATATATCTATCTACTTGCCGACCGTTGTGTTTGATGATGCTGCTTTTGGTGCATAGGTACCGAGCCTTTCTACCCCGAGGAGGAGGAAGCGAAGGAAGAGGTTCAGGCAGATCAGCCTGATGACTCCCTAGAGTATAGTACGGACGGCATTGTATAGCCGTATCGACCCCGTACACGAGAGCCTTCATGCTATATCTGATTAGTTTCATCTTTTGGTTTTATTATCATTTTGATTAGGCCCAGTTTTAGTGTGGCCTTCTTATTATAACTAATATTTTGTTAATACTCTCAAACTTAAACTCTAGATATGAGATTCAGTATTTGCTCTTAAACTATACCTCTTTAAGATACTACTTGCATTTATGAAGCTTTCGCTAATTGTTATATATGTATTTGAGGATATGTCAACACCTCACAGCGGTCTTCGATCCAAATGGGACATGATTGGGGCCAAGTTACATTTGATTAACATTAGAAAATTTTTAATTGGCCCTAATTTCACTCATAACCTCGGTTTCACTTTTGGGGGCGTGACAAGTTGGTATCAGAGCATTACTGGTTTCTATATTAAAAACAAGTAGAAACCTAAGACGTGTGAGGATTGGTTTTCTTTGGGTATCTTAACTGTTGTAGATTGTATAGTTTGTATGCTAGATTGAGTCCCATAGGACTAACGTTTCTTATGTTTCAGAATGGCTGGTCGTAATATGCTCTCCAACAGTGGTAACCCAGAGAGTAGCAATGCCAATGCTAGTGACAGTGATTCCTTTGAGAGCAGATTTAACAAGCTTATGCAAGCCTTTGTGACTTCCCAAGAAGCACAAACTCAGAATCAGACTCAACAACAAGAGGATCAAGCCGCCTTTTAGACACAGATGATGGCAGTGTTAAAGAGGCCAATTCCAGCTGCACAAGTCATCATGCCTGCTCGGGTGATAGACCGAAACGACTTGTATGACAAGTTTAAAAAACGAAACCCACCGGCTTTCTTTGGGAATGAGGACCCGCTGGATGCTGACGAGTGGGTAGTGCAAATAGAGAAGATCTTTCAGGTCTTTGAATGCGCAGGGAAGGAGCAGGTTCAGTTAGCAACATACATGTTGAGGGGTGTCGCAGAAATGTGGTGGAAATCTGTCAAAACACCATATGACATGATTGATGATGATACTACTTGGACCACATTCCAGACACTATTTGAAATACATTCCACCCCACGTCCAAGCACAAAAGATTGCAGAGTTTGAAACATTGCTCCAAGGAGAGGATACAGTTCTAGAGTATGAGCTGAGGTTTACTAATCTGTCCTGGTTTGCACCAGCTTTGGTGAGGACCAAAGCTGACAAGGTTATGAGGTTCGTTCGGGGACTGAGACCTAATATCCAGATGGAGGTGACTTCTGTCACTTTACTTACTTATGAGGAGAACCTTAAACGGGCTTATTGGGCCGAGGAGTCTATCCGTAAGTAAACATCGTATGCCCAGCAACTTCAGCAAGTGCAGACTCAGGCTAAGAGCCAAAGTTCAGGACAGTTCCAGCAGCGTCCACAACAATCGTACCAACACCAGCAACGTTCTCAACAACAATACCAGCAGCAAGGCAAGAAGCCTAGGTTTGACTAGACACGCAAGCCTCACTGTGAACATTGTGGCAGGGATACGCATCCAACTGCAAACTGCAGATGGAAGTCGGGGGCTTGCTTTGAATGTGGTTTGATGGGCCACCAGAGAAGAGACTGCCCCCAGGCACAAGAGCAGGGTGTGAGGAACGCAGCTCCTCCACCACCAATGGTAGCACAACCTTTGAGGCAGGCACCTCAGTAGCAGCCTCGGGCACCGCAGCAGCTCAGACTTCTGGCACCAGCATAGAACAGAGGGCAACAGAGGCCCCAGGGACAGCAGAGGCCACAAGGCCAACAATATGGACAGCTTAGATCTCAAGGACAACAACAGAATTATGGATAGCAGTGGCAGCAACAGAGACCTCAACAGCAGGGCAGACTTCAAGCCTTGGACCTACAGGAAGGCGAAGAAGTAGGAGTGGTGGAAGGTACACTTTCTATCTCAGATGTACCTGCTAGAGTCCTATTTGATTCTGGTTCTACGCATTCTTTCGTATCACCCATATTTGCTGCATGCTTGGCGGGAGATGTAGCTCCATTGCATTGCATTTTACTTGTTAGTACTCTCTTAGGGAAGACAGTGCAGTGTGAGTCCTATTATTCGGCGTGCAAGGTGCAGGTAGGAAGTTTTATCCTATCTGCAGACTTGATCATCCTAGTGATGAAAGACTTTGATGTGATACTGGGAATGGATTGGTTATCCACCTACAGAGCAGTCATGGATTGCTTCAAACAAAACAGTCAGAATGCAAGTATTGGCAGACTGTGTAGAGATTGTTGGAGAGAGGAGGCCCATGACCACTAGAGTCATTTCAGCCTTGAGGGCAGATAGATTGATTAGGAGTGGATGTGAGGGCTATGTGGCATTTGTCACGGAGTATAAATTGTCCAAAGCGGTGGAGGATATTCCAGTTGTTTGTGAGTTCTCGGATGTCTTTCCGGAGGAGATACCTGGATTACCACCGGTTCGAGAGATTGATTTCACGATTGAGCTTATGCCAGGAACGGCACCAATATCAAAAGCACCTTACTGAATGGCTCCAGCAGAGCTAAGGGAGTTGAAAGTTCAGCTGCAGGAACTCTTGGACAGAGGGTTTATGAGACCGAGTGTATCACCTTGGGGTGCACCGGTTCTGTTTGTGAAGAAAAAGGATGGATCGATGCGTATGTGCATAGACTACAGACAGCTGAATCAGGTTACAATCAAGAACAAGTATCCTTTACCCAGGATAGATGAGTTGTTCGATCAGTTCCAGGGAGCACAATATTTCTCGAAGATTGATTTGAGATCAGGCTACCATCAGATACGAGTCAGAGATCAAGATGTGCAGAAGACAACCTTCAGGACCAGATATGGACATTATGAGTTCTTGGTCATGCCATTTGGGCTGACCAACGCACCGGGAGTATTTATGGCTTTGATGAACAGAGTCTTTGCACAATGCTTAGACAAGTTTACAGTAGTATTCATAGACAATGTTCTAGTCTATTCGAGGTCCAGAGATAAGCATGCAGAGCACTTGAGGAGTTCATTGCAGATTTTGAAAGAGAATCAACTCTATGCCAAGCTTAGTAAGTGTGAGTTTTGGCTTGAGCAAGTTTCTTTTCTTGGACACTTCATCTCTAAGGAAGGTTTATCAGTGGATCCAGCGAACATTGAGGCAGTAGTTAGTTGGCAGAGCCCGAAGTTAGTGTCAGATATCAGGAGTTTTCTCGGTTTGGCAGGTTATTACAGAAGATTTGTGAAGGGATTCTCCAGTATTGCAGCACCATTAACCAAATTGACAAGGAAGGATGTTCCTTTTGTATGGACAGAGCAGTGTGAGGCTAATTTTCAGGAGCTGAAGACCAGATTGGCCACAGCCCCTATTCTTACGTTACCTATGGGGAATGGAGGATTTGTGATTTTTACAGATGCTTCAGGCATTGGATTGGGATGCGTACTCATGCAGGAAGGAAAAGTAGTGGCCTACGGGTCCAGACAACTGAAGGAACATGAAAAGAGATACGCTACCCATGACTTGGAACTTGCAGCATTGGTTATGGCATTGAAGATGTGGAGACACTACCTGTACGGAGAGAAATTCGAGGTTCATTCGGATCACAGGAGTCTTCAATATCTGTTTGGGCAGAATGATTTGAACATGAGGCGGACCAGATGGATGGAATACATCGAGGACTACGATTTTTCGATAAAGTATCATCCCGGGAAAGCAAATATGGTTGCAGATGCATTGGGCAGAAAGGCAGGGAATACCGGATGCTTACAGACAGAGTGGTCTTTGACAGAGTTATTCAGAGATTTGGCCATAGAGTTCCAGCCTCAGAGTGAGAGAGTCATGGTTGCCAACATGCACACTTGGGAACCAGAGATTCTCAGCAGAATCAAGGGCAGTTAGAGAGATGATCCAGAGTTAGTCAGACTGATAGACAGCATAGCAGACAGGCCAGAGTTCAGGCTCATAGATGGAGTGTTGTATTGCCAGGACAAATTGTGTGTACCGGGTGTACATGATTTGAGGAACGAGATTATGGTTGAGGCACACCATTCTCGTTATGCTATTCACCCAAGGAGCACCAAAATGTACCAGAATCTGAGGAGTTTTTACTGGTGGAACAACATGAAGAAGGGCATTGCAGGATTTGTGTTGAGATGCCTAGTGTGTCAGCAAGTGAAAGTTGAGCATCAGAAACCTCCAGGGTTACTCCAACCCTTGAAGACACCGGAATGGAAGTGGGAGCACATCATCATGGACTTCGTTGCAGGATTACCCTCCACGAGGGACAATGATAGCATTTGGGTGATTGTTGACAGACTCACCAAGTCAGCGCACTTCATTCTGATGAAGATGAGAGGATCCATGGATATTTTGGCACATAAGTACATCGACAACGTAGTCAAATTGCACGGAATTCCAGATTCCATTGTTTCAGACAGAGATATGAGGTTTGCAGGCAGATTTTGGTCAGTTTGCAAGCAGCTTTGGGTACTACATTGAGTTTCAGCACTGCGTATCACCCTCAAACCGATGGACAGATTGAGAGGACCAACTAGACTATGGAGGATATGTTGCGGGCATGTGTTTTAGATTTTGTAAAGGACTGGGAAAAGAGTCTTCCTTTGTGCGAGTTTGCCTACAACAATAGTTACCACTCCAGTATCGGGATGGCACCGTTCGAGGCATTGTACGGACGGAAGTGCAAGACCCCCATTTGTTGGGAAGAGATTGGTGTTCAGAGTTTTCACGGACCTTCGATCATCAGTGACACCAGTGAGAAGGTGAAGCAGATCATCGACAGATTGAAGATTGTAAGAGATCGTCAGAAGAGCTATGCAAACCCTAAGAGGAGGGATTTGGAGTTTCAGGTTGGAGACAAGGTGTTTCTCAAAGTCTCACCGACTCGAGGAACTATGAGATTCGATCAGAAAGGAAAATTGGCTCGAAGGTACATTGGACCATTTGAGATTGATATGCGCGTCGGTGAAGTGGCTTACAGATTGGTACTACCGGCTGAGTTAGCAGGAGTTCACAAGGTTTTTCACATCTCCATGCTAAGAAAGTACATCCCAGACCCTTCACACGTGCTACATCACGAACCTTTGGATGTTTAGCCAGATGTTACATTTGTAGAGAGACCGAAGAAGATCATTGATACGAAGGAGCAGGTGTTGAGAACAAGAACCATTCATTGGGTTAAAGTACAGTGGGAGCATCACAGTCCAAGGGAAGCGACTTGGGAACTTAGAGATCAAGTAAAGGAGAAGTATCCCGAGTTATTACCAGAGGCGTGTAGAGATTTGGAGGACCAAATATCCTAAGGAGGGGAGGATGTAACGCCCTGTCCTTAATTGCCTATTAATATTAATTAATTGTGTGATTAGTTAGTAAGTGTGTTTAGAGTCTTAATGAGTCGGGTTTGACGTGTGGCTCATGCGTGCGAAGTCTCGCGCGAGTCCGAGCCCGTTTGGGTACCCTTTTGTTACATCCCGATCTAGACCCGACCCAAGCCCAACCCAAGGCCCATGGGCTGTTTGGTAATTCCCCACCCCATACCATTTTTTGGTCACGTTGGATCCCTCCCCATCTCCATTCACACAACAGCAGCCTGCCCCTCCCTTTTTTTCCCCTCTCTTTGCTGCCTCACCGGACAACCAACACGCCGTCGCCACCGGCCACCATCAACACGACCACCAAGCTCTTTCTTCTTCACTCTCTCATTTCTCTCAATCATCTCTCCCTCTTCCCAGACCCTCACTGCCGCCCCACTCTCCCGGAACCACCCCGTCGTCGCCGGACCCACCTGTGTTGCCGGTGATCTTCCCCATCTCCGGCGAATCAACCCCACTCCATCTCTCCCTGTTTTCTCCATTTTTCCTTTCTTCATTTCATTCTCTATTTCTCTCTATCATTCTCTCTGTTTCTCTCTCTCTCTCTCTCTCTCTCTCTCTTACTTTCTCTCTCTCACTCCTCCCAGCCAACGATTTTCACCCATCCCATTTCACTCCCTCTCATTTTCTCATCATCTCATTTCATTTTCTCTCATCTCATCTCATCTCCCTCACCTCACTCCACTCACCACGTTGACTTTCTCCTCACACCCACCCATCTCACCATTTATTTCTTTCTTCCATTCTGTCTTTTACAATTTTCTATCAATGGGCCACTAATCTAGTGGGCCCCAAATCAAGTGGGCCCCATTACCTACCCATCTCCATTTCAATTCTTTTTCTCTCTTTCTCAATCTCTCTCACCCACCTTGCTAGAAACGAACTACAAAGGCAGCCCCCACCCCCGATCATCACCATCATCTCCGCGTGGACCCTGCAAGCATCTCATCCTCAATTTACAAGCCACTACTCCATCCACTCCACTTTTTGGTAAGCTCATCTTCCTTAGGTTTGGGTTAATTTACTTTGGGTATAGCAGTGTGATAAGGTAGCTTAGAGCCTTCCTTTCTTTAATTTATATTTAATTTAGTTTTTATTTTGCTAATACTTTCTTAGGTTTGGTTTGTTGGGCATTGGGCTAGGATTTGTGGATTGGGCATTTTCAACCAAAGGCAAGTAGACATTTATATATATATATATATACTTGGATATGTTTGTCTTTCCTTTGATTCAATGATTTAAGATGATTTAGATGACCACATGCTCATTACTGTCTTTGACGTTAGAAAATGTGATAATTGGATCTATATGTTTAATGAAATGATTTCTTAGTTGGATGGATATTAGATGATGGACTTGATGAGAGGGGGTATGGATGTATGTGGAGAGGGCTAGGCCCTATTCTTGTGTTTGTCTGCAGGTGTGGATGAAAAGGGAATTTCTCCCCAAGTTCGGTTACAGAAGCTTGGTTCTGTATTGTACCGTCTGGTACTATCTACATGTTCGTTAGCTTCGTTTGCTTTACTTTGTTTGGGGATTACATTGAGAACTTAGATGATGGACTTAGGATCCCTTCTTGACGCTCACTCATGGACGTGGGTGCGTTAGAATTGTGATTGTTATTGTACATCGGGTTTTGACGCTCACTCATGGACGTGGGTGCGTTGCAATTGTGATTGTTATTGTACATCGGGTTTTGACGCTCACTCATGGACATGGGTGCGTTGGAATTGTGATTGTTATTGTACATCAGGTTTTGACGCTCACTCATGGACGTGGGTGCGTTGGAATCGTTATTGTTATTGAACATCGGGTTTTGACGCTCACTCATGGACGTGGGTGCGTTGGAAACAATGTGGACCGCCTACTTTGATAGTCTGTTTATGATTCGAATGCCATACATTTCTTACGATTAGAATGCCATGCATTTCATATGATCTTGTTTATCGTTTACTCTCTTTAGTACTGCATATCTTTGGTGATTTATATATCTATCTACTTGCCGACCGTTGTGTTTGATGATGCTGCTTTTGGTGCATAGGTACCGAGCCTTTCTACCCAGAGGAGGAGGAAGCGACGGAAGAGGTTCAGGCAGATCAGCCTGATGACTCCCTAGAGTATAGTACGGACGACATTGTATAGCCGTATCGACCCCGTACACGAGAGCCTTCATGCTATATCTGATTAGTTTCATCTTTTGGTTTTATTATCATTTTGATTAGGCCCATTTTAGTGTGGCCTTCTTATTATAACTAATATTTTGTTAATACTCTCAAACTTAAACTCTAGATACGAGATTCAGTATTTGCTCTTAAACTATACATCTTTAAGATACTACTTGCATTTATGAAGCTTTCGCTAGTTGTTATATATGTATTGGAGGATATGTCAACACCTCACAGCGGTCTTCGATCCAAATGGGACATGATTGGGGCCAAGTCACATTTGATTAACATTAGAAAATTTTTAAATGGCCCTAATTTCACGCGTAACCCTGGTTTCACTTTTGGGGGCGTGACACCAAACATCTCCTTGAGACTGTACATGATGTCATAGGCAATAGGACAAGACTGATGCTGATGTTGCAAAACATTTGACATGGATGCCAACATGTAACATCGCGCCATCTCATCAGCCTTGATCCATTTTTTGTATGCCTCAATGGCTACCTCATCGGTGCATCTATCTTCAGGTTTCTCTAGGCACACCTCAGTGAGCTCCTATTTGTACTCTTTAGCAGTTAGCACAATATCCAGATTTCTTTTCCAGTCAATGTAATTAGGTCCAGTGAGTTTGTGTTCTTTGAGAATTACAGCAAGTGGATTAAAAGCACCCATCTTAAAACTTGAGATTTACATAATTAGCAAATTATAATGGGCAAAAATAAATCTTTGGATTCAAATAAAAAGAAAATGGCTCCCTCCGCCAATTTATAAAAGAACCCGACAGCAATCAAAAACACCAATGCATAGTATGCCTCGATGTGAGGACATGTACCATACTTATTTGTTCAGATAGTGAAAGTCCGGGATCCTAACCCTAGATGGGGGGTGAATAGGGTGATCTACTAATAATGACCAATTATGCCAAATTTTAATTTCTTTTAAAAACAACTAGTCACAAGTGATGATTTATCAAACAAGATGCGGAAGCTAGCTAACGAAAGTAATCACCACAAGCATACATCATCACACAAGGATTTATAGTGGTTCGGCCTCAATGCCTACATCCACTACCGGCTTGTGATCCAACACCCTACTGGATTTCCACTATTTATGATTTTCAAAAGGCTAAGCAATAACCTTTACAACGATGTTTTTCTAGGCCAAACAACAACCTATCAATGTGCTTTTCTAGGCTAAGCAATAACCTTTACAAGATGCTTTTCAAAGGCTAAGCAATAACCTGTACAATGTGTTTTTCTTAGGCTAAGCAATAACCTTAACAATAGAAAGATTTCTCTCAAAGAAGTGTCTACACAAACACTCAAGGAGATACAATTTAAGCTCAATACATTTGCCTCTTAAATAGGCTGATATGAAAGTTTAAATCAAGATACAAACATACACAAACAATTAGCAAAGGTGTGTGCTCAAAGTGTATGAATGTTTACTTTAATTATTTTCTAAAAGGAAGCTCTCAAATGAATGCTTGATGCATTTGAAAATCTAAGCACTGAAAAAGATGATTAAAGTTAAAAGCTAATCACATGAAGAATTCAAACAACTTGGAAAGACATGCTACACAAGTTGTATGAAGTTTAACGATTGAAAACACATGTGATTGAGACAAGAATGTTTGCAAAACAATCTAATATTCCAAAGTGATTTTGTGTTTGCAAAACATCTCAAATAAAGTTAGAAATCATGCAAAAATGAGATTACTAAGAATTAAACATACATGATTTTAAATGGAATGAAAATCAAAATAAACTTGAAAGATATACCTTTTAAATCTCAAACATTTTGATTTCCAAATGGCCTCTAGCTTTCCTAGCGTATTCCTCTTCTTTAGGCTTCAATATGGTTCCAAGGTTTTACTCAACAAGCCTGTTGAAAGAAGGGAATGAAATGGACTTTTAAACAAAAAACAGTCCAACGGCTAGTTGGCTCGGTCGACCCCATGACCATCCGGTCGACCGAGTCCAACGGTCATATTGGCCAACGGCTAGTTGCTCGGTCGACCTGCCCCTGTACCCGGTCGACCGAGTACACAGGCCTGAGAGAAGTTCCTGCAGATTTTTGAGAAAATGTTTTATGAAAACATGAACTTCAGGCCAATATGTTTTATGCATACTAACATGAATCTAAAAATGTGAGATGTATGCAAAACATGAACCTCAAAGTCTAACTTGATTTTTCAAAACCATGCACGAAGAACTAGGCTTTCGAAAATACATTTTAAGTTCTAAAACATGCATGATGATGTCTTTGAAAATCAAAAGCATTTTCAAGTCTAAGGTCCAGATTTCAAGGTCCAAACTATGATAAAAGGGTGTGTGATCAGTTAACTGATAGTGATAGTGCTTCCATCAAATTAGCAACATACAAAAATCCTAACAGATAGGTCATAATCTTTTAGTTCTACTTTCAAGGCAACAAACCATGCCAAGTAAAACCAAATAGCTGTCATAACTTTGGTCCTATAAATAATAGACGTGGCTCAGATGGACAGCATAATGTTATTTATAGCTAAGTGTATACCATCATTAAATTCAAGGTCCATTATTCTGTATTCGGTCCCATCAGATGAAGAAGAGACCTATACTAATAATTACCCTAAATTATCCATATGGGAGTTTGTACTGGAGATTCCATAATTAACTCATCTGATTAGGAGGAAGACTCCAAGGTCAAACACATAAATCAATTACATCTCCTACAAACCAATGATGGAGACCGTGGGAACTTGAGAAGTTCCCTCTCCCACTTAGTTATTTAACAATGAGGGTTCTTATAGAACAATTTAATTAAGACCAGTTTAAAATCTAGTAGCAATAGGCAACCATGTCTTTACTACTATACAATTCTAAACATAATTAAATAGGATTAATATCATATTTAGCAAGCAATGATAATTATAAACATCCAAGCACAAAAAAGAATAACAACCAGCAAAGGTGCCTAGCTATCATGGTCAAGTAAAATCCTTTTGTATTCATGATTGCCACTTCTTCAAACATGCACTTCGCAAAAGGGCTCCAGGGGTGTCTCTCGGCGGGGGTCGATCTTGAGAAATTACATTGAGTCCAAGCCTCCTGACGAACGGAGTTCACATGCTATCTCAATATAATTACATCTCCAAGAAAAATACATTGAGTCCTAAGCCTCCTGACGAACGGAGTTCACATGCTATCTCAATATGATTATATGACCATAAAAAATTACATTAAGTCCTAAGCCTCCTGACGAACGGAGTTCACATGCTATCTCAATATAATTACATCACCATCAAATTTGTGAAATACGTAAAACAGTAACCATGAATTTGATTCATGGGATGCACTCACACAAAATACACACATGATGACCATGATAGCCAGATCAGTTACTTAGTTGCTGCAAAACAAAGGTTAGATATTTCGCTGCAAGACAGGGATAACTTACAGCAACAACAGACCATGTTTTCTTACCACAACCTATAATCTTACTATGTTTTCTTCAATCCATACGCAGTATCAAGATCGGCTCTGATACCAATTGATAGAAACGAGTAGAAACCAGGATCTTTAGATATTGTGTACAGACAACTACGGAAATAACTTTGAACTAATATGATTAAATCATACCTGTGAGATCTCTCTGATTTGGTCTTGGTCTTATAACAACCCAATAACCTCAAGATCTTCTACTGTATTCCTATATGCTCGAACTCACACCAGGGAGTGGGCCTTTTCTACGAATTCTCCTCTGCTCTAAAAAAAACTAGATTTCTCTCTTATTATTCTTGTTATTAACCTAGATAGCAGTAGCACATATTTATAGGCTACAATAGGGACCTTAAGAAGGAAATATGGATAGGCTCCCTATGGAAACAGGAAACCCTAATTCGACCCAAATTAGAATCCTAGTTTCATAAATTATAATTTAGTCCACTAAAGAATTATAATTGCACTCATGTCCTTATTCTCAAAATAATATTTCGAGCTTCTTGTTATTAAATGCTTATCAATCTCCCCACGTTAAGATTTCAGATATCCATCGATTAAATAATTATTGACAATTATATTTAATCGATATCTTTATAATTCCTTGAGACCTGATACATAACTTATTTGATATGTCGGACACAAAGTCCACCTGCAGGGTTTGACATAATCAAAACTTAAAATTTTCATCAAGGGGATATCATCAATCCCTATTACGGGATGTTGATTCCGTCAATAAACTAATATCCACCATACACGTAGTGTATTCATCCAATTCATTGAGATTATTGACCCATAAAAGATCTCACTCCTTCGTAAATCAAAATGCCAAACACTAAATGTATGTGTCTATTATTTATATCAGGATTAAGAGTACAAGCACTCATAATAACAATTTGGGTGTTCATCATCTTATATAGTCAGTACAAAGACAATAAACTCAAAAACACAGTCCTGTTCAATACACACAGTGTACTAGCATAATGAGTCGAAACTATACCGTTTCCCATAGCTAAGACAAGCTTACTGAAACATCATGCTACAATTGTACCGATGGTGTGTCCAAATCCATCTAGATTGTGAACAACAACTTATATTCTATAAGAACCGACAAATAAGTCTTTCGTGTATAAGTAAAACTCTACACACCAACTTGTCTACTTTATAGAATAAAAGACACTCACATGCATAATAATGCAACCATTTGCCCATACAAAATCTCAATTAGATGAGAAGAGAAAATATACTAAAAAAATGAATCAGTCAAAGACAAATACATAAAGTATGTTTTTAGTATAAATCTCCAACACCATCAAAATCCGAACTGCAGATGTTCAAAAGTAACAGTCTGACCACAGTGGTGCCCCAGCTGTGTCAGATGTTAACAGCTGAGTGGTGCCCGACACAACGAGTCATAATCAAACATCAGTAAAGGGCTAGGCTTTTCTTGCGTGAACAAGATTCTTTAAGTGAAAAAGAGACTACTTTACATCAACAATGTCACGCCCCCAGACCGAGGCCCTAATAATCAAGCCCTTAATCTGGGGAATGTGGCACGACGGGCCAGAAAATTCCCCCCGCACGCGCTAACTATTATCAGAGGTATGTACAGGGATTTTCGTCGATTGCGTCACCTTTGACGAAGTTGACAAGGAAGAATGTGCCATATGTGTGGTCAGACAAGTGTGAAGTTAGCTTCCAAGAGCTTAAGAAGAGATTAACCACAACACCGGTCCTTACTTTGCCATCCGGAAGCGGTGGTTTCACCATCTTTACAGATGCTTCGAACATTGGACTTGGTTGTGTGTTGATGCAGGAAAAAGTGATAGCTTATGGATCCCGTCAGTTGAAAGATCATGAGAAGAACTATGCGACACATGATCTTGAGTTAGCAGCGGTTGTTTTCGCATTGAAGATGTGGAGACATTATCTTTGTGGAGAGAAATTTGAGGTTCACTCCGATCACCGCAGCTTACAGTACTTGTTCTCACATAAGGAATTGAACATGAGGCAGAGAACATGGATGGAGTATATCAAAGATTATGATTTTCCAATCAAATATCATCCAAGGAAGGCAAATGTAGTTGCTGATGCTTTGAGCAGGAAATCAGTAGGCATGGCAAATCTCAGTGGCACATGTATCTTTGAGCAATTTGAGGAGTTGAGAATAGACTTGCAGCCGCTTGAGAAGGGTGTTTTGTTAGCTAACATGTCAATGTCAGAACCTTTCTTCATCTAGAAGATTAAAGACAGTCAGTTGCAAGATCCAGAGTTGGCCAAGATTTCAGAGCAGATAGCAGATCGTCCTGACTTTCGCATTGTAGATGGAGTTTTGTACTTCCGTGACCGTCTGTGTGTGCCAAGCATTGAAGATTTGAGGAATGATATCATGACCGAAGCTCACAGTACGAGGTATTATGTGCAAGCTCAACCAGCCATAGTCATCAATCAGAGAGGGCATGACCCTAATGCACTGTTTGAGAAATTCAGGAAGAGAGGTCCCAAAGAATTCTTTGGGACAGAGGATCCCTTAGCTGCAGACGATTGGCTGGAGCACACGGAGAACATCTTTGAGATTTTCCAATGCACAGGAAGAGAACGGGTCCAGCTTGCAACATCTCTCTTCACTGGTTCAGCAGATATCTGGTCGAAGACAGTGAGGGAAGAATATAGGCACATGGCAAATGCAGTAGCATGGGCTAGTTTCAAGAGGCAGTTTGGGGACAAGTATGTGCCCACTCATATCAGGAGGCAGAAGGCAGTGGAGTTTCAGCAGCTTCTTCAGGGCAACATGTCAGTCCTCGAATACCTCACTAAATTCGAGAGATTGTCTAGATATGCTCCTGAGCTAGTGGACACCGTGGAAAAGAAGATAGCTAAGTTCCTTGAAGGCCTGAATCCCATCATTGAGAGGGATGCTACCGGGGTTGTACCACCTACAACCTTCGAAGAGGCAGTCAAGAGGGCTTACAAATTTGAGAATTTCCACCATAAGATCCTCAGACTCCAGGGTAAGGGAACACAGCAGCAACAGAATAGTTAGCAGAGGAATCATCAGCACAAGAGGCAGAGGCAAGAGCAGAATGTGCAGAATCCTTTGGTGTGTACACATTGTGGGAAGAACCACAAGAGTGCCCAGTGTCGTACCATCACAGGAGCATGCTTCAGATGTGGTTCCATGGCTCATCAGATGAGGGACTGCCCAAGGCAGAACAGGCAGAATCAGCAGCAGCAAGGGGCACAGCGTCCAGCACAACCTCAGAATGCAATAGTTGTGCAGACCCAGGCTAGACCTCTTTAGCAACAAGCCCCACAGCAGCAGCAGCAGCAAGCTCGTCAGTAAGGACAGAATCAGAATCAGCGTCCTCCACAACAAAATAGGAATGCAGGCAGGCCACAGCAAGCTCAGAATAGGCCACAGCAGAGAGGATAGATTTATGCTGTCAATAGAGCTGATGCAGAGGCAGCAAGAGATGTTGTGGAAGGTACACTTCTTGTTTGTGGATTCCAAGCTAGGGTTTTGTTTGACCCTGGCTCTACCCACTCTTTTACCTCTCCCAGATTTGCAAAGTTGATTGATATGCATGCTAGAGATATGGATTTCCTATTGACTGTGGCTACTCCCATAGGTAAAGAAGTTATATGTAGGACTTTTTACCCTAGTTGTCCAGTTATGTTAGGAGGGTTAGAGTTACCAGCAAATCTCATTTTATTGGAGATGTTTGATTTTGATGTCATCCTAGGGATGGATTGGTTAGCAGGGTATCATGCTACAATGGATTGTTTCCATAAGACCCTCACCTTCAAATTAGAGGAGACACCAGTAGGAGTACTGTTTCAAGGAGACAGGAGTAATCCTAGTACAGGGTTTATCTCAGCGTTGAAGACTGATAGACTTCTGAAGGGTGGATGTGAGGCCTATTTGGCGTTTATCGCGGAGGATAAACGGTCCCAAGGGATGGAGGATATCCCAATTGTTTCGGAATTCCCGGATGTTTTTCCGGAGGAGATTCCAGGTTTACCACCCATTAGAGAGATTGATTTCACTATCGAGCTTTTACCAGGGACTGCTCCGATATTGATTGCACCTTATAGAATGGCTCCGGCGGAATTGGGAGAATTGAAAACACAATTGCAAGAATTGTTGGACAAAGGTTTTGTAAGACCTAGTGTTTCGCCGTGGGGAGCCCCAGTATTGTTCATCAAGAAAAAGGATGGTTCCATGAGAATGTGTATTGACTACCGGAGATTGAACCAAGTGACCACCAAGAACAAGTATTCATTGCCAAGGATAGATGAACTGTTTGATCAGTTACAGGGTGCTTCCTACTTTTCAAAGATTGATTTGAGATCTGGTTACCACCAACTTAGAGTCAGAGAGTCAGATGTATTGAAAACAGCTTTCCGGACTAGATACGGCCACTATGAGTTTTTGGTGATGCCATTTGGTTTGATAAATGCATCAGCAGTGTTCATGGCATTGATGAATAAGATATTTGCAGAGTATCTAGATCAGTTTATAGTGGTGTTCATTGATGACATTTTGGTGTACTCCAAGACCAAAGAAGAGCATGAAGAGCACTTGAGGATAGCCTTGCAGCTTCTGAGGGAGAACCAGCTGTATGCAAAACTCAATAAGTGTAAGTTTTGGCTTGAACAAGTGGCGTTTTTGGGGCACATTATCTCCAGAGAAGGCTTGTCAGTAGATCCATCCAAGATAGAGGCAGTGGTACAGTGGGAAAGACCGAAGAATGTGTCAGAAATCAGGAGTTTTCTAGGATTGGCAGGCTATTATCGGAGGTTTGTACAGGGATTTTCGTCGATTGCGTCACCTTTGACGAAGTTGACAAGGAAGAATGTGCCATATGTATGGTCAGACAAGTGTGAAGTTAGCTTCCAAGAGCTTAAGAAGAGATTAACCACAGCACCAGTCCCTACTTTGCCATCCGGAAGCGGCGGTTTCACCATCTTTACCGATGCTTCGAACATTGGACTTGGTTGTGTGTTGATGCAGGAAGGGAAAGTGATAGCTTATGGATCCCGTCAGTTGAAAGATCATGAGAAGAACTATGCGACACATGATCTTGAGTTAGCAGCGGTTGTTTTCGCATTAAAGATGCGGAGACATTATCTCTATGGAGAGAAATTTGAGGTTCACTCCGATCACCGCAACTTACAGTACTTGTTCTCACAGAAGGAATTGAACATGAGGCAGAGAAGATGGATGGAGTATATCAAAGATTATGATTTTCCAATCAAATATCATCCAGGGAAGGCAAATGTAGTTGCTGATGCTTTGAGCAGGAAATCAGTAGGCATGGCAAATCTCAGTGGCACATGTATCTTTGAGCAATTTGAGGAGTTGAGAATAGACTTGCAGCCGCTTGAGAAGGGTGTTTTGTTAGCTAACATGTCAGTGTCAGAGCCTTTCTTCATCCAGAAGATTAAAGACAGTCAGTTGCAAGATCCAGAGTTGGCCAAGATTTCAAAGCAGATAGCAGATCGTCCTGACTTTCGCATTATCGATGGAGTTTTGTACTTCCCGTGACCGTCTGTGTGTGCCAAGCATTGAAGATTTGAGGAATGATATCATGACCGAAGCTCACAGTACGAGGTATTATGTGCATCCAGGCAGCACGAAGATCTATCAGAATTTGAAGGGCAGATTTTGGTGGAATAACATGAAGAGAGAGATAGCATCATTCGTTTCTCGGTGTATGATATGTCAGTTGATTAAAGCAGAGCACCAGAAGCCTCCAGGGTTGTTGCAACCATTAGAGATTCTGGAATGGAAGTGGGAACATATGACCATGGATTTCATTTTGGGATTACCGAGGACTAGCAGAGGAAATGACGCTATCTGGGTCATTGTGGACCGTCTCACCAAGTCAGCACATTTCATTCCGATGAAGACTGGGAAGAAGATGCACATGCTACCGTTGGCAGAGTTGTTTGTTAGTGAGATTGTCAGCAGACATGGTCAGCCAATTTCCATCACATCTGATAGAGACAGCAGATTCGTCTCAAGATTTTGGAAAACACTACATGAGTCTATGGGTACAAGACTACAGTTCAGTACAGCTTATCATCCTAAGACAGATGGCCAGTCAGAGAGGACAATTCAGACTCTTGAGGATATGCTCCGTGCTTGTGTGTTAGACTTCAAAACTCAATGGGACGAGACTCTACCTTTGTGTGAGTTCGCGTACAACAACAGCTACCACTCGAGCATTAGGATGGCGCCTTTCGAGGCATTGTATGGCAGAAGGTGTAGGACACCTGTGTGTTGGGAAGAGGTTGGTACCCGCAGTTTCCATGGACCAACAATGGTAAGTGAGACCAATGACAAGGTCAAGCAGATTCAGGCACGTCTGGAAGTAGCACGGAGTAGACAGAAGAGTTATGCAGATTCTCACAGAAGGGACTTACAGTTCAAAGAAGGAGACAAGGTTTTCTTGAAGGTATCACCTACTAGAGGAACTTTGAGATTTGGGCAGAAAGGCAAGTTGTCAAGGAGATACATTGGACCTTATGACATTGTGAGCAAGATTGGTGAAGTGGCTTATAGGTTAGCCTTACCACCCGAGCTATCTGGTGTACACAACGTCTTCCATGTATCTATGTTGAAGCAGTATATCCCCGATCCTTCACATGTACTCCAGCATGAGCTGTTAGAGATCAGAGAAGATGCTACTTATGTTGAAAAGCCTATTCGGATCATCGATACCTAAGAACAAGAATTGAGGACACGGACTATTCAGTGGGTAAAGGTACTTTGGGAGAATCATGGGCCGGAAGAGGCCACATGGGAATTGCGAGACCAAGTGCAGAAGAAGTACCCACATCTCCTACCTGAGGTGAGTTTTGTGTTTTATTTGGAGGACCAAATATCCTAAGGGGTGGAGGATGTAAGACCCCGACCCGAGTGACCTCGATTAGTGTTGTTTTAGTTGCATGTTAGTCTTGATTTCTTTCGTGGATTTTGGTTTAGTTGGTTTAGAGTAGCTTTGTAATAGCTTTGGGGATTTTGAGTGCCTTTGGTATTAGTGGGGCCCTTTTGGGGTTCCTTGTTTATGACTTTACGTGTACTTGGGGTTTTATCTTGGTTTTCTTGGTTTGTATTTTATCCCGCCTTGTTTATCTCGTTAATACCTTCAACTTTCATGTTGATCCCGTTCCCGTTCGAAACTCCGAAACCAGACTTTTCTAGCTTCAAGGGCAAAATAGTACTTTTACACCAAATCTGTACCGAATTATTGTTATTCCCGAAACCCGTGAAACATATACTTTTTGGAAGCTAGATATTTCGACGATCATTTCTTCCTTCTTCGTCGATTTCATCCGAAGTCCCGAAAACCACTATTTCAGCCTTTCAAAGTTCTTAGTGGTGGAGCCCATTTCCATTGGCTACAAGAACCCATCTCCCCGTTTTCTTTTCTCTTTTCCAGCACAGCCACCTTGAGCCTAGGGTTTGCTTGGCTTTTTCTTCTTCTTCTTGGCTTCTTCATCATCAAGGAACAACCAAACTTGCACCAACATCAAATAGGATTTCATCATCTTCTTCGCAACTTCAAGAGCTCTCCATTGGTACCATTTGTGAAGAAATCCCATCTCTATAAGATCCTCATTTAGCTTGCCTTGCTCATTTGGAGCACCTATTGGTAAGATCTCTCCCTAATCTTCTAGGTTTATGTTCTTCTAGCCTTAGAGAAGCTACATTTTCATTTTTGAAAGCTTTCTATTCTCCTTCATTGTTTTGACCCATTTTAGGGTTTGTTTTGGGGGTTTTTGTAGAGATTGTGTTCTTGACTTGCAAGGGTGCTTAGGAGCTATTTTCCTTTGATTTGAGACCCAAGGCAAGTGGATGAATTGATACTTTTATCTTTGAATGAGTTTTGATGAAATGCATTTATGTTTTCACCTAATATTTTGTGATATTAATGGCTTGTTTAGATTTGAAATAAATGCTTATATTGGCTCTTGTTATCTTGTCAAATCCATGTTTTTGGATTGTTCATCAGGTTTAAGAAAGGAAAAGAAAAGATTGGAAAATGGAAAGAACCACTGAACTGCTGTAACAGAACCTGGGTTCTGTTACGCAGTTCACGCGGTCGACCGGGAACACTGGAACAGGTCCCCTGTGGGACGACCTGCTGCACTGCGGGAACCACTGTTCCGCAGTTCACGCAGTCGACCGGCCAAGGGGCGCGGTCGACCGGCCGCACAGAGGTCAGGCTCTCTAGAACCTGACCAAAATACTGTTCACCAATTTTATTTTACAACTCCCGGTCGACCTGGCCCTTGGCCGATCGACCGAGCCCACTGTGTACCGGGTCGAACGGCCAAGGGCCAGGTCGACCGGCCCAACTGGAAAACCTACTGAAAAATGGAATTTTACCCTATATTAGATGGACTTTAAGTAGAACTTAGTGACCCTTTTGGTGGACTCGTTTGGCTTCTCGTGAGGATGTTTGAACCGACATTCCTCATGGTTAATCCGGTTGTATCGATACTTAACCTAATTCAATCTTGAACGGTACGGAACGACGGGATATCCTTTCTTTTATCTAAATGCGAAATTGGTTTGTTTGGGTATCACGAATCTGTTTCCTTTCGATGACTGAGTAGGTTGTAAGGTACTACTAGATTAATATTGTGCTTAGGATCCCATCTCTACTATGTTTTGTTTATTTAAAATTCGATTGAAGTTTGAATACCTAAGGTGCATAAAGAGCCCGGAATGTCTCCAAATTCAAGGAGTACCAAGTGATTATTACAATCGACATACGGGGTCCTTATTCACTTGATTTATATCGAATCCTGATACTTGTCCCGAATTTCAAGAAACGTGATTTATCATTCCCGAAAACATTGAATTTGCAACTAGAGCTTTTGCTAGCCTCGTTATGCACTTCCAGTTTAAAAATGTAATTAGTGCTTTTGAGCACCCCGTCCCGCCCGTTCATTTAAGTGCATTACATATGATTTTGTACATGTCTTGTTTTACATGATTTGACCTATGAGTCGGCACCACTAGGCTTAGCTTTCCTTGACGGTCTGATCCACCGACTTGGAGACCCTTTCCCGTCCCGCCAGCTGCAATTTGAATCTCGCTAGCCGGTTATTACCGTGGTCTTGTCCCGATACCCGGTTCACTACCGTGGTCCCGTCCCGTATTATAGTATGTATATGTATATGTTACTTATGTTGCATCTCCTCACTTCGGTGACTGAGACAACATCTCGATATGCTCATTTCACTTCGGTGATAGAGGACTTAGCTACGTGTGGTTGCCATCTTGTTGTTTCCCGTTCCCTTGGATACCTTACATGTTTTATATTGCATATGTATTTGAACAAATGTTTCTCTTGTTTTATGAAACTATTGCTTTGACAGGTTTAAGTGTTTTCCAAGGTAATTTCTTTATTGTTATGTCTTTTCACCCGTTTGCCAAACCGTCGAGTTTGACCCTTTGCTTTGGTACTCAGGTCCCGTCATCGGTCTCCCCGAGGAGGAGCTTGAGGAGGCGGTCGGCGAACCGCACCGATTAGTTGAGTGGCACGCCGATGATGTCGTCTAGACATTCGGGTGCTTGAGCTGCGAAACATTTTGGGGCATAGAACTAACCATTATTTTGGGGAATTTGTTATTTTATTCATATTGGCCTTTGTTGGCCTCTATTTTTGGGAACAATGTAATTAAAATATATTGTTGTAAACCTTAACTTTCTTTTGGGGTTATAGCATTAATGATCATTGCTCATTTTGATACTAGTGTTAAACATGTATTAATCTTATTATCTTGGACATGAATGTATGAAATAGATTTACTACACGCTTCCACACATAAAAGAAATATTCATGTTGATGTGATATCCTCACCGCGGACACCTGTGGAAAATCGCGTGTACGAGTTACATTCTTTGAAGGACTCGTATACGTTTTGGGTTTAAATTAATTCATGCGCAATCATACGTACACACTAGTCCCGATCCCGGATTAGGCCCGCGTTACCTTGGGGACCCGGTCCGGGGTCGCGACAATATGCGTGTGGAAAAATAAAAATCACATAAACATAAGATAAATGCACAAGTTTAGTATCAAAAGAGGAATATATACATAAGAGCATAGCCAAAGTCAAGATTAAAGTTGTGAGGATCAGAAAGTATTTTAAGTTTTACAACCCAACAAGGCCAACAAAGGCCATAAACAAAGTTTCCAAAATAAAAGTCACTCCCTAAAAGATGTTATTGAAGTTCCAGACCTAACATGACGTCTACATGACATCATTTGGCTACCACTCGTGCTCCACCAGAGGCCCTACTGCCTCCTGCGCGCGCTCCGCCTCAAAGGCTACGGGTTCGACATCTAACACCAAACAAAAGAGTATCAAACACGACGGTCTGGCAGGTGAATAAAATAGATAAGATATATAACTTTTATAAATACCATGTTTAAAATCATAAAAATGCAATTGAAACGAAACATATGTAAAGAGTAAATCAAATGACCAATTTCTGTACAAATAAAAGAATTTCATAATTTAATTATTTCAAACTAACTGACGAATAATCAAAATATTGGCAATCCATATTTAGCTATATTCTCCTATTACCGAAGTAACAAGAGCACACAAACAAATAACCGTTGCCATACGAGATGGCCGGATCAAACAGACAAAAACCGTTGCCACTACTTGTGGGACCGAAAAAATAGAACCATTGCCATGGCCGGAGCAAACAAATAGAATCCAAACTGTAGTTGGCAAATAATTTTAAAGATCCCAAGCCGGGTGATCAACCCAACTAGGTGACCTAAGCTTAGTGGTGCCATTCCAAAACCTGAATCGAAATAAATCAAATCATAACAATACATTTCAAAATCGATAAGAATAACTACTCTAAACGAATACAAACGGACAGAATTAAACAATTCAACTGAGTAGTCTTACCAATAATTTCAAACGTAACGAACCACTTGATTTTGTTTCAAAACGATTTATGAGAAAACATATAATTTGTCTAACTTGGAATGAGATGATTAGTAGTGTTTAATGGGCTTACCAGGGGCCGTCTCGTTATACATTTAGGTCTCCATGTCGGTTTGTGAGTGAAGAAGTTGGTGTCTCGGAAGGTCCCCGACATTTGAGGGCACAAAGTGTATATAGAGACTTAAGAAAGTCCCCGGTAATTTAATTACTGAACTTTCTCCAATTATGTCCATTAAACTTCCAACATCTCATTCATTCCATTAAGATTCTAAATCACAACTAAATCACATCATTAAGAAAGAAGCAAACAGAAATTTAGAATTCAAATCCTATAAACTCAAGGATTTCCAACTGAGTTTCTAGCCTTTGAGCTAGTACAGAAAACTAAAATTTCACCATTTAAATACACAACCTGAATGGTATGCAGAAATTTGAACACAATTCCATACAAAACCATGTAGAAATCTGTACACAAATGCACACTAACATAGCAGAAATCTGTACGTACACAAATGCACACTAACATAGCAGAAATCTATACACAAATGCATACTAATATAGCAGAAATCTGCACATTATTTAGACATAGAAATCTGTACACAAATGCACAGCAACATAGCAGAAATCTGTACACTAATGCACACTAACATAGCAGAAATCAGCACATTATTTAGACATAAAAACCTACAGAAATTTGATTATAAAACAGCCATAAAATTTTTTGAAACACACCTGATATAGTCAATTGAAATTGGTAGAAAAAATGCAACTTTCAAGTCATAACTCTTGAGAAAAAAAAGTACAGATTTGCATGCATTCCGAGGGCTGTTTATTCACTTGCCTCAAGCTGAAATGGGCCTCAGGAACAGTCCAAATAATCTCCTACACAACCAGCTGCGGGCCTACACCAAAACCTATGGAAAAACCCATTCAAAAACTCAATATTTTGAAAAGAGAAGGAGCTCTCAAAGAGCCTCCTTGCATGCATGAAGAAGAGCTTCCAAAGGGTGTGAAAAACCCATATCTAAAAGGAGAAACAAAACCTTACCTGTAAATATAAAAACCAGCGACAAAAGCTTGAAAAATGAAGTTGGTTTCAGCAGGAATTTTACACAAATGGTGTCTTTGGGTTGCTCATTGCATAAGGAAGATGATGGTAGATTCAGAATTTCGATTTGGGTTGAGTTTTCTAAACATGCAAAAGGAAAAGAAAGTTGAGAAGAAAGAGAGAAAACTCTCTGGTTTCAGTTGCTACAGGAAACGGATGAAGAGAGAAGAAGATGAAGAACCCATTGTGGGTTTTGACTTTTAAATGGGTAGTATGGGTCCCAATGGTCTTAATACTTTGAGGCTTTAAAACTCCCTTTTGTGTGTCCCGGATGAAGTCGACGAAGAAGAGAAAAATGATCGTCGAAAAATCTAGTTTTCGAAAAGTATATTTTCCTAATGGTTTTCAAATTTTGAAATTTATGCACAAATTTAGTGTAAAAAGACGAATTTGCCCCTTTTTCTCAAAAAACGAAAATTTTGGGGTTCAAATGCAAATGGAACAAACATGAAAGTTGTTGGGACCAAATTAACAAATTCAAAAATATCGAAATCCATATTTTTCAAAAATCAAATAAATCAAATCCCCACACTAACACGCATCACACGGGCTACCCGGGCCCGGTCAAACCAAACACAACGCGCTCAAAATTCCCCAAAGCTATTCAAGATTCTAATCTAACTAAAAACTCAAGCTAATCGTCCTCTAATCCCGCTTAGTGACTAATCATAGTTAAAATAATAATAAATTATACTAAACCTGGGTCGGGGCCTGACAAACAAATCAGAACCAATCAAGCAAGCTACTTCAAATCCTCAATTCCCATAAGTAATCCTTATGAAAGCTTTTACAATCAAAGCCACCTAGCCTCAACACCTCGGTCAAGCATCGGAACAAGTGGAACATCAAAAGGAATCCTAAGTCCAGCATCTAAGTTCTTCAGGTGATCCCAACCAAAGCAAAGTAAAATAGAGCTAATGAACATGTCCCACTACATGTAGACAAGTATAAGACGGTACAATTTAGAGTCAGAAGTGATAAAAAATCCAAGTCCTAAGTCAAATGTCATTCCTAAAGTCTCATACGTCCCTACTCAGTCAACGAAAGGAATTAGGGTACGTGATACCCTAACAATCAATCTTCGTGCATAGATACAACGAAGGGTATCACGTTGCCCCACACCGTTCACGATTGGGATAGGTTGAATCCTGAAACAACCGGATTAACTGTTAGAAACGCCGGCTAAAAACATTCTCATATATAGTCAAATGAGTCATAAAAAGGGTAACCAAGGTCGCACCTAAGTCCTCAAGCTAGGGGAAAACAGTCCATTTTTATCAAAAGAAATTCAAGTAAAAATAAGCCCGATCATCAGTTAACCGACTAGTTCGGTTAACCGAGGAGGTGACCGACTAAACATTTCATCAGAAAAATAGGCTTTCTGGAATTGGGACCGACAGGTCACTGAACTGCATGTCGGTTAACCGACCCCCAGGTTCGGTTAACCGACTACTCCCAGAATTCTGAAATAAGTTCTTTGTTTTGGTTCAGAAATGGGGAGTTCCACTCCCCTCGTCCATCTGTTGGAAGTAGGTGGGCCTCGTGGATAGGTTTTCAAAACTTTTGACCCACTTGATATAGGGATCAAGTATCCATGAGGCTATAAACCCAATCCACAATCCAAAACCTCTTTCTCGTAAATCAAGATCAGTAATAACACTATTTAGAATATAGAAAATAACAGCAACAAGCAACCATGAAAATCTACGCAAGAGATGAAGTAGATCTAACCTTTGAAGCTCGGTTGTGCTCTAATGGAAAAGTTGCTAACTTGCTTTGTTAAAGGACACTTTCACAAGAGCAAGAAGGATCTCCAAAACCTTGTAGTCTTCCACTCTATGACCCTCTTTCAGATTTCTTTCTAAGAGAATGGTGGGATCTCCAATAGAAGTAAACCCTAGAATCTGTAGAAGCGAACCGAAGGAGAAATAAGAGGAGAAAGAGGAGAGAGGCTTGGGCGTCCAACCTTGGGAGTGAGGATCATTCCTTGGACATCCAACCCTCCCATTTATTTATAGTGGTTATGAGCACCTCCTCATTTTATTATAATTAGAAGTCTCACTCCTATTATAGTTAGTATCTTCTCTTCCTTCCTTTTAGAGTCCAAACAGGATTGGAAACAATCTCTTATTAGGGCTAGCGTGGGGACCACTAAAGATTATATAGAAGCTGGCTCCAACCGGGATATCTGGACCCCACATCTCATGTGCCATCCGAATCCACAGTTAATTGCAAATAACTTCACTAAATAAATGCAATTGAACTCCAGTCTTAGGAATAAATTATAAAAAGACCCTAATCTTCCCCATTACTACAAGTAGGCCCCTTTATCAATTCTATCCATGGATCAATTGGATTAAACATGTCTAACCAATTT
This sequence comes from Camphora micrantha, assembly GCA_003546025.1. Lineage (NCBI taxonomy): Eukaryota > Viridiplantae > Streptophyta > Magnoliopsida > Laurales > Lauraceae > Camphora > Camphora micrantha. The sequence goes on along the minus strand of QPKB01000012.1, from coordinate 36,794,000 downwards.
AGATCCATATCTTATTATCCTTTTGACTTAATTAATCACTGTGATCATCAGTACCATCCAATTAACTCTTAATTGAGATGGGTGAGCACTTACCAATGATAAATCCATTAATTGGCATAAGGAGATATATCTAATGGATTTATCTATTAGAGGATGGATTCTAGCTTGACAATTATATGTCCCCTGTCGCGACCTCGGACCGAGGCCCAAGCCCGCGACGCGGTTAATTTTGAATTTTCCACAGGTTCCTGCGGTGAGGATCCCGAAACACGGGGACTAACACACACGATCAAGTTTGTGGAAGTGTGTAGCAAATCACATCAAGACAAAGCATGAATAATATTTCCAAGTGCAAGAGTAATAACATCAAGATCAAGATATCATAAGGAGGAAATACAACATGGCATTCCCATCATGATTTAAGTTTCAAGGTTAATCCAAAAGTGAGTTAAGTTTTGTTACATCCCAATAAGAGGCTAACAAAGGCCAATATATTCCAAAAGTTCAAAAGAGCATCCCAGAAAAAATGAAACGAAACTCATGATCCCGCTCGACATCTAGCTGATGTCGTCGGGCTGCCACTCTTGAGCTAGGGGTGGCTCAACAGCTTCCTCCTGACACCCCTCCTCAAAGGCAACGTCGCCTGCACCTGGGCACCAAAAATACAAGCATCAAACACGACGGTTTGGCAGGTAATCAATGTAGGAATGAGGATGGAACAATTGAAGTTTAAAGAAAATGATGTAGAAACCTCTTACTGAATTTAAAACAGTTCAAGGCTGAGATACATTTCAAATAAGCTAAACTAACACGATTACATATAATATCATGAATAGTTAATCCACATTGAGCCCATCCTTTCTCCCTCATACATGATGATAAGAGTAAGCACGCACGACATGCAAAACATGATTCCCACGCCACACAAGGTAGATGGGGAGGCTGGTTGCGGAACCGGAATACGCACGATGTGTAATATAATATACGACCAATCTGTATATAGTCCACATGTTTAAGGACCCCCGGACAATGGATCAGACTGAAGGGGCAGTCCAAGCTCAGTGGTGTTCACTTGGATTCATGAATGCACAAAACACGCAATACACATTATAAACAGATCGAAATAAAGGGGAAAATCACTTGTTAACACAAGACAAGACACGGCTAGCGAAAAGGCATAATTTATATGCATAACAAGCTTAGGAAGTGACCTCCCTTAGATTCTTGAAAACCAATCTTCAAACGAGCTTAAACTTGAAATTCAAAACAAATACACGATATTTTCGTATCAAATCTGAAGTTCAAACACGAAGTCCATCAAGCATATGTTGAGAACATTCATTGACCTTGATGTAATTGAAACCCAAATGTCATAAAATAAAATGGATTGGTGTCCTTGAAGTTAGAAAACATTTCAGGCTTCCAATTACAATGTCAACTTAAAAACCCTTAGCATAGTCTAGTTTTTCAATCCCCAAAAACCCACAAATGAAACAAAAAACTCAGTCCTGGAATTCTGGTCAGGTTCGCTCGAGCAGTCAACCATCCGCTCGAGCGGACCTGACACAGAGGTTTGTTCATTCAAGCGAAACCCCAGGATCACTCGAGTAAACAAGTCTCTGGCCTGCATGCTCCCGACAGTGGCCTGTTCGCTCGAGCGGACCCCTTGGTCACTAGAGCGGATAGGCTTCTTCCTGTGCCCGCGCCAGACAATGGCCTGTTCGCTCGAGCGGACCTGTGGTCGCTCGAGCGGACAGGGGCAAAGTGCAGATTTGCACTTCTCTTATGCAAATTTTCTGAATCTTTCCTTCCCTTCTTCTCATTTCTGAACCACCTGCAATTCCCTGAGCCTCCATGCTCTCCAAGGGATCAATCCAACATTTCTAAACCATTCACATCAATATCTAAACCATCCCGCTCCATTCAATTCATCAAATCAAATTCCATAATTTCTAGGCGCGCAAGACACATGCTTATAATTCATAACAGAAATTTAGAAGCTAGGAAAGTGATTAACATAAATGCATGAAAATAAATGAAACCCATGATGGATGAGTCTAAAGCAATTTAATTAGAAGCTTAGTAACATAGCTAGAAGTACATTTAAAAGAAGAGATGAAATCCATATCATACATGCAACCACATTCCTATAAAGATTACTTGCCTTTGCCCAAAATGTCACACAATTCTTCCTTAAGCAATCCTACTCAAGAGCTGAGCCCAAACACTACAAAAACCCTATGAAAACCATTCAAAAACTCAACAATTTGAAAACAAGGAACCCATTTTGAAATGGGTATTGCATGATAGAGAAACAAGCTCCTTAGGAGCTAAAAGAACTCCATTAGAGTCAAGGAGTGAAGCTCTTACCTAGATGTGTCCCAACAAGAAGAAATGAAGGAGATGAAGGGGTTTTCTAGCTAAAACTTCCAAGAATTGTATAAATGAGATGCTTGGGATGAGAGGAAGAAGAAGGTGGTCTTAGATTTGCATTTGGAGACTTCTAGCTAGTGCATACAAGTTGGAGAAATGAAGAAAACCGAGCTCTCCTCTCAGCCATGGTTTTTGAAAAGAAAAGTTGCAGGAATGGGTTCTGAAACGTGAGTGAGGGAGAAGAGATTACTTAAATAGCCTAGAAGTGGGGCCTAACAGGTCTAAAGCTTGCGTTGACAAAAACTGGGTCTTGCGGGCCCCGGATGAAATCGACGAAGAAGGATAAAACAATCTTTGAAAAATCTAGTTTTCGAAAAGTATAACTTTGACATGGTTTTGAGATTTCAAGATTCGTGTCCAAATTTGGGTGTGAAAAGTCAATTTTACCCTTTTGGGGCAAAACTTGGATTTTTTGGGCTTCAAACACAGACAGGCTGAAAACGAAAGTTTTAGAAAATAATAAACCCATTCAAATGAAATCAAAACCACAATTAAATCGGAAACCAGAATGAACCTCCCATGCTTGCACATGCGCTCAGGCCTCCCTGAGCGTGTTTGACTAACACTAATCGCTCTCAAAATTTCCAAAGCTATGTCCAAAACTAAAACCAATTATATTCTAACCCAACGGTCACTAAACCCACTTCAGACTAAACACACACTAAGGACACACAAATCGGACTAATTTGGGTCGGGGTCTAACATCCTCCACCCCTTAGGATATTTGGTCCACAAAATAAAATAATTTTACCTCTGGTAATAATTGTGGATACTTCCTCTGAACCTGATCTCTCGATTCCCATATCACTTCCTCTGGTTCGTGATTTTCCCAAAGTACCTTGACTAAATGAATAGTCCGATTTCTCAATTCTTGCTCTTTGGTATCAATGATCCTGATCTGCTTTTCCACATATGAGGCATCTTCTCTAATCTCTAACGGCTCATGCTGTAATACATGAGAAGGACTAGGAACATATTTCTTGAGCATGGAAAAGTGAAATACATTGTGTACCCCAAAAAGTTCCGCTGGTAACGCAAGTCTATAGGCAACGTATCCAATCTTGTTCAAAATCTCATATGGACCAATAAAACTTCTTGACAACTTGCCCTTATGTCCGAACCTCAAAGTACCTCTAACCGGTGAAACCTCCAAGAACACTTTGTCACCACTTAAAACTGCAATTCTCTTCGGCAAGTGTCTGCATAACTCTTCTGTTTACTTCGAGCGATCTTCAACGTTCCTAAATCAACTTGACCGTGTCACGTGTCTCTCCAACCATCGTCGGTCCATGAAAACTACGTACATCGACTTATTCCCAGCAAACTGGAGTTTTGCATCTTCTACCATAGAGTGCTTCAAAAGGTGCCATACCGATGCTAGAGTGGTAGCTATTGCTGTAAGCGAACTCATAAAGCGGTAAGTAATCGCCCCACTGAACCTTGAAATCTAGCACACAAGTACGTAGCATGTCTTCAAGAGTCTGTATCGTCCGTTCTGATTGACCATCGGTCTGTGGATGATATGTTGTGTTGAACTGGAGTTTCGTACCCATGGACTAAAGAAGAGTTTTCCAAAATCTTGAAACAAATCTGCTATCTATGTCTAAAGTGATGGAGACGGGTTGACCATGCTTACTAACAATCTCATCAACAAACAATTTAGCAAGTGGTGCCATATGCATCATATTCCCGGTCTTTATCGGAATGAAATGAGCAGACTTTGTGAGATGATCCACAATAATCCAGAGTTCATTATTCCCTTTCTTGGTATTTGGCAGACCGGAGACGAAATTCATAGTGATATGTTCCCATTTTCACTTCGGAATCTCCAATGGTTGTAGTAAACCTGGGGGTTTCTGATGTTCTGCTTTAATCAACTGACAAGTCAGGCAACGAAACACAAAAGTTGCTATCTCTCTCTTCATGTTGTTCCACCAAAATCTATTCTTCAAATTGTGGTACATCTTCCTACTACCCAGATGCATGGAGTATCTTGTGCTATGGGCTTCAATCATTATCTCATTCTTCAAGTCATCCACATTTGGCACACACAACCGATCACGAAAATACAATATCCCATTCACCATTTTGAAATTTGGACATTCTGCAATATGCTCTACAATTTTTGCTAAATCTGGGTCTTGCAACTAACTGTCCTTGATCTTCTGGATGAAGGTAGGTTCATATACTATCATGTTTGCTAACATCACACCCTGCCATAGGGGTTGCACTTCCACACCTAACTCTTCAAATTGCTGGAATGCACTGACTCCTCTCAAATTGGCCATGGTCACTGATTTTCTGCTCAATGCATCAGCTACTACGTTCACCTTCCCCGGATGATACTTGATTGGGAAGTCATAGTCTTTGATGTATTTCATCCACCGCCGCTGCGTCATATTCAAATCTTTCTGCAAGAACAAGTATTGCAAACTTTGGTGGTCGGAATAGACTTCGAATTTCTCTCCTTAGAGGCAGTGTCTCCACATCTTCAAGGCAAATACAACAGCTACCAATTACAAGTCATAAGTTGCATAATTCCTCTCATGATCCTTCAACTGTCTTGAGCCATAAGCAATCACCTTGCCATCTTGCATCAATACACAACCCAATCCCACATTCGATGCCTCTGTATAAACAATAAATCCACCATTACCAGATGGTAATGTGAGGATGTGAGCTGTGGTTAATCTTCTTTTCAGCTCTTGGAAACTGGTTTCACATTGCTCGATCCAAACAAATGGAATATCCTTCCGGGTCAATTTCGTCAAAGGTGCTGCAATGGATGAAAAACCTTGGACAGATTTTCGATAGTAGCCTGTTAACCCTTTGATTTCAGTCACACTGCTTGGTCTCTTCCGATCAACAATTGCTTCTATCTTGGCTGGATCAACTGCTAAACCTTCTCTTGAGATGATGTGGCCTAGAAAAGCAACCTGCTCTAACCAGAATCCACACTTGCTGAGCTTTGTATAAAGCTGGCTATCCCTCAAAAGCTATAATGATGTCCTCAAGTATTCTTCATGATCCTCCTTACTCTTGGAATACACGAGAACACCATCGATGAATACCACAGTAGAGTGATCCAAGTATTGTGCAAAGACTTTGTTTATAAGGGCCATAAATACTGCGGGTGCATTTGCCAAGCCGAAGGGCATCACTAAACACTCATAATGCCCATATCTAGTTCTAAAAGTTGTTTTCTACACATCCGAGTCTCTAACTCCCAACTGATGATATCCGGACCTCAAGTCTATTTTGGAAAAATAAGTTGCTCATTGCAATTGATCAAACAATTCATCTATCCTTGGCAACGGATACTTGTTCTTGACGGTCACATTCAATCTTCTGTAGTCAATGCACATCCTCAAGCTTCTATCTTTCTTTTCCACAAATAAAACTGGCACTCCCCAAAGTGAAACACTTGGCCTAATGAAGCCTTTGCTCAATAATTATTGCAACTGAAGTTTTAATTCACCCAATTCTGATGGAGCCATTCTATATGGTGCAATAGATGTAAGAACCCAACCCGAGAGACCTCGATTAGTGTTAATTAAGTTGTGTGTTAGCTCTAAGCATGTTTATTAGATTTTGATTTAGTTGGGTTAGAATGGCTTTGTTATAGCTTTAAGAAATTTTGAGTGCCTTTGTGATTAGTGGGGCCCTTTGGGAGTTCCTTTTATGACTACGGTTACTTAGGGGATTTTCTGAAATTCCATTGATTTGTATTTTTATCCCGCTTTACTTATCTCGTTAATCTCTACAACTTTCATGTTGATCCCGTCCCCGTTCGAAATCCCGAAACCCGACTTTCCTAGCTTAAAGGGCAAAATAGTCTTTTTACACTAAATCTGTACCCAATATTTGATTTTCCGAAACCCGCGAAACATATACTTTTTTGGAAACTAGATATTTCTACGAACAACTTTCCCTTCTTCGTCGAATTCATTTAAAGCCCCGAAGACCATGATTTCAGCCTCACAAAGTTCTAGTGGTGGAGCCCACTCCACACTTGCTACATAAGGAACCCATCTTCTTCCTTTCTCCTTTTCCATCTCAAGCAACTCTTGTTTACAGTTTTCTTTGTCTCTCTTCTCCTTCTTGCTTTTCCATCATCAAACTACTACCAATCTTGCATCAAAGGCCAAATGGAGATCACCATAGAAGAGCGAGTTAAGCTTGCAACATCTCGTTTTCCTTTCATGAGATGAATGGTGTTTTACTACTTAATGCACATGACCAATACATATGACATAATGGTTCATGAGATGAACTGGGTCCCATTAGTATATTAGATGTGATATATGTGTACTGATGAGATCGATCCACACACGGGAGACATGTGTCACAAATCTTATACTTAAATATCTTCACAACCGGTGATGAGACTGGGCATCTCATCTGATAAGGTTGTAGCACTTTGATCACTATGAGATAGTGTGATTGTCTCGATCATCAGAATGTAAGATTCTGGATCACGGTGCTGGTACATTGGATGTATTGAAGGACCATGAGAAGCACCTTATGGAATACTATCTCGAGTTTAAGGTTTGCTCTCATAATTCCCTAGCAATAGGCTCTCAATTCTGAGACATTGATAAACTCAAGTTTCTATCTATTCATTTGCTTTGAGTCACCAATGAGTGAGGCCATCTGTAGGTCAACAGCTTGGTGTCTTGGGTAAGTGGTAGTAGAACTGTGGGAACATTCAATAGTCAAGGTAGAATCTATCTATATTATCCCCTTGTGCCAATTAATGGATTTGTCATTAGTAAGTGCGCACCCATCTCGATTAAGAGTTAATTGGATGGTACTGAAGATCACTGTGATTAATTGGGGCTCAAGGATAATAAGATGTGGATTTAAATTGGTGGGACAGTTTTAGTCCAATTGATCCATGGATATTAATAGAGGGGCCTACTTGTGGTAATTGGGAAGTTTAGGGTCTTCATTGTAATTTATTCCTAAGATTGGAGTGCAATTGCATTTATATAGTGGTATAATTTGCAATTAATTGTAGGCCCGGATTGCACATGAGATGTGGGGTCGCGATGTCCCAATTGGAGCTAGCTTTCTATGGAATCCCTAGTGGTCCCCACGCTAGCCCAAGTTATTAGAAAGATACTAATCCTACTTGAACTCTAAGATGAAGGTATTAGAAAGTTACTATTTCTATTTGAAGTAGGACTTCTAATAGTGGTAATAGTAAGCTTACTAATTGTTGTGGAAGTAAGACTTCTATAATAATTAGAAAAGGGAGAAAGTTGCTAATTTGTAATGGGAGTTGGACTTCTATTTCAAATAAGAAAAGAAGAGGTTTGCCCAGTTATAAATAGAGATGCAAAGGGGCTGGGACATCCAGCAATTGGAGAAGCACGCCCAGCCCTCTTTTGTGTGCAAGAGTTGCACATTCCTCTCTTCTATTTCTATTCTAGTTCCTTGTAGTTTTTAGTAGGGTTTTCTCTTGAAGTTTCCACAAGTGTTCTTGAGAAAAGAGGTCGAATACGGGTCATAGCGTGGAAGACTAAGAGGTCTTGGAGATCTTAAGTTGCTTACAAAGAAAGAGTTTCTTCAACTAACAAGTCATCTTCTCCATTAGAGCACAACCAGACTCTAAAGGTATAATCTGCTTCTTTATTTGTTGTAGATTATTTTATTGCATGGTGTTGCTTGTTTTATTGCTGTACATGATTGATGAGACGGAAGGATTTCATCCTGGATGTGGTTGAATGGCCTTATGGGTATTTGATCCCTAAGTCAAGTGAGTCAAAAGTTTTTGAAAACCTATCCACAAGGCCCACCTATTTCCAACACTTACATGTTTTATATTACATATTATTTTCCAGTAAATGATTCTTCTGTTTTGTGAAAGTTTTTGTTTTAACAGGTTTAAATGTTTTTCAAGGTAATTTCAATTATTGTTATATCTTTTCACCCACCTGCTAAACCGTTGTGTTTGACCCTTTGCTTTGGTACTCAGGTTTCGTTGTTGGTTTCCCCGAGGAGGAGTATGAGGAGGCGGATGGAGAACCGTAGCGATTAGTAGAGTGGCATGCCAATGATATCGTTTAGACATTCGGTTGCCGAGTTGCGTAACATTTTGGGTTGGGTTCAACCATTCTTTTGGAAAATTGATACTTTTGTTATATTGGCCTTTGTTGGCCTCTATTTTTGGGGAATGTAATTAAATGATCTTTTGTATAAACTTTAACTTTTCTTTTGGGGAAAGCACTAATGATCATTGCTTATTCTGATATTTGTCAGAAATGTTTCAATCATGTTATCTTGGATATGAATGTATGAATTAGATTTGCTACACGCTTCTGCATTCAAAAGAAATATTATGTTGTTATGATATCCTCACCTCGGACACCTGTGGGAAATCGCGTATACAAATGGCATCTTTTATTTGACTCGTATATGTATTGATTAAATAAATTCATGGTATGACAACCGTTCATCCATTATATTATCATCATTCACAATTTAGTCCCGATCCCGGATTAGGTCGGTAAACCGATCCGGGTCGTGACAATGGAGATCGGAGCTGTCCCTAGAAGAAGCTCAATTGTGAACTCAACTTCTCTAATTGGTGGCAATCCCGCGATTTCTTCTGGAAACACATCCGGAAATTTGCATACAACGGGGATTTCCTCCACCCCTTGGGATTATATATCCTCCGCAATAAACACAATGAATGCCTCACAACCACTCTGCACCAGTCCGCATGCTTTCAACATTGAAATAAATCATGCTTGAGTTTTCTTCTTGTTTCCCTGAAACATCAATTCTACCTGTGCTCCTTGCAATCTGAATGTTATGGTTTTGCTAAAACAATTCATGGTGGCATGATATGTTTCTAACCAATCCATGCCTAAGATGATATCAAAATCATTCATATCCAGAACAATAAGATTTGCTGGTAAATTAACATCTCTTAACAAAACTAAACAGCTTGGGTAATAATTTCTACACACAACCTGTTTACCTACTGGTGTGGTAACAGTCAAAATATAACTCAGTTCGCTATGTGGTGCATCAATCATCTTGGCAAATATAGGAGATAAAACGAATGTTTGGATCCATGATCAAATAAAATATGTGCTTCTACTCCACAACCAAGAAGTTTACCTTTTACCACATCTCCTGCAGCTTCAGCATCCACTCGATTGAGATAATATATACGTCCATGCAGTTATGGTCTCTTTGGTGCATGATTTTGCCTTCCTTGTGCATTCCTGTTCTGCTGTGGTGGACAAGCATTCTGATTCTATGCTTGCGGTCTGCCCTGCTGCTGCTGCTGAGGTGGTCTAACTTGATTTTGGATTGGTGCCTGATTTTGAGGAGCTGCCTACCTCTGTTGTTGGTTCCTGTTTCCTTGATTGTGAAGTTGTAGACAATCCTTGATTGCATGGTTCATGGCCCCACACTTGAAACAAGCACCTGTGGCTTTACGACATTCATTAATTTTCATGGTTCTTGGTACAGTGAGCACAACCCTGCCTAACTTGGTTTTGTTCCTGCCTTGGTTTCTTGTTATACCTATTGTCTCTGATTCTATTGCCAGCAGTGTTGCTTCCTGTCCTGGATGATCTGGTTGTTAATATCTTCAAACTTATATGCCCGCTTGACAGCTTCATCAAAGGTGGCTGGTGGAACTACCCTCGTGGCATCTCTCATAATGATTGGATTCAATCCTTCCAAGAACTTGGTTATCTTCTTCTGCTCGGTGTCAATCAGCTTGGTAACATATCTAGCCAGACTTTCAAACTTGGTGACATATTGAAGTACCGTCATGCTGCCTTACTTTACCTACTGGAATTCAATAGCTTTTTATCTTTTGACGTGGGAAGGGACGTACTTGTCAGTGAATTAAGTCTTGAATGTTGCCCACACATCATCATTCGCCATTGCCAAATACGGGTCCTTGACTTTCTACCACTATTGGTCTGTAAGCCCGTAGAACAATGAAGCTGTGAGATGGACCTTCTGTCTTCCAGTGCATGTGAAAACATCAAAGATTTTCTCAATGTTTGCCAACCAGTCATCTGCAACTAACGGGTCTTCGTGACCTGAGAATTCCTTGGGTGCCCTTTTCCTGAACCTTTCAAACAACACATTAGGGTCATGGTCCCTATTGTTGATAACAATATTCGGTCCCGGAGGTTGCATAGGCGGAGCTTGAAGCCTATTATGTAGAACATCCAAGAGTTGCGCCATTTCATCATCCTTCTTAGTCATTTGTTCTTGGAACCTTACTTGATTTTCATTTGCTTGCCTCTGTTGTTCTAACATGGCCTGCATGAGTTCTTGGACCTGAGTAGCTGTAGGTGTATTAGCTAGATCTGTGTCATTCTGATTACTAGCTGAAGCATTATGATTTGGAGCTTTTCTTAGAGGCATGATGTTGTAAAACAAAGCGTTAGAACACAATAAATATGGTTTCTTAGGTCTCATACTAAATGAATCTAACGAACTCACAAATCCTCGCCACGTTCCTAGGACTTTCTAGTTTCTTTTAAGTGACTGAAACAAGTCCCGCTCTGATACCAGTCCTATCGCGACCCCAGACCGAGGCCTGGGCCTGCGACGCGGTTGATTTTGAATTTTCCACAAGTTCCCGCGGTGAGGATCTTGAGACACGGGGACTAACTCACACGATCAAGTTTGCGGGAAGCATGTAGCAAATCACATCAAAATAAAGCATGAATAATATTTCCAAGTGCAAGAGTAATAACATCATGATCAAGATATTAAAAGGAGGAAATATAACATGGTATTCCCATCATGATTCAAGTTTCAAGGTTAATCCAAAAGTAAGTTAAGTTTTGTTACATCCCAATAACAGGCCAACAAAGGCTAATACATTCCAAAAGCTCAAAAGAGCATCCCAGACAAAATGAAACGAAACTCATGATCCCACCCAACGTTTAGTTGACGTCATCGAGCTGTCACTTTCTAGCTAGGGGTGGCTCAATAGCCTCCTCCTGAAGCTCCTCCTCAAAGGCAACACCGCCTACACCTGGGCACCAAAAATACAAGCAGCAAATACTACGGTTTGGCAGGTAATCAATGTAGGCATGAGGAAACCTCTTACTATTGAGGTTTAAAGAAAATAATGTAGAAACCTCTTACTGAATTTAAAACAGTTCATGGCTGAGATACATTTCAAATAAGCTAAACTAGCATGATTACATAGAATATCATGAATAATTAATCCACATTGAGCCCATCATTTCTCCCTCATACATGATGATAAGAGTAAGCACGCACGACAAGCATGACACGCAAAACACGATTCCCACGCCACACAAGGTAGACGGGGAGGCTGGCCGCGGAACCAAAACACGTACGATGTGTAATATAATACACGACCAATCTGTAGATAGTCCACATGTTTGAGGACCCCCGGACAGCGGATCATACTGAAGGAGCAGTCCAAGCTCAGTGGTGTTCACTTGGATTCATGAATGCACAAAACACGCGATACATGTTCTAAACAGATTGAAATAAAGGGGAAGATCACTTGTTAACACGAGACAAGACACGGCTAGCAAAAAGGCTTAATTTATATGCATAACAAGCTTAAGATGTGACCCCCCCTTAGATTCGTGAAAACCAATCTTCAAACGAGCTTAAACATGAAATTCAAAACGAATACTTGATGATATTTTTGTATCATATCTTAAGTTTAAACACGAAGTCCATCAAGCATATGCTGAGACCATTCATTGACCTTTGTGTAATTGAAACCCAAATGTCGAAAAATAAAATGGATTGGTGTCCCCAAAGTTAGAATACATTTCGGACTTCCAATTGCACAATGTCAACTTAAAAACCGTCGACATAGTCTAGTTTTTCAATCCCCAAAAACCCACAAATGAAACCAAAGACTCAGTCCTGAAATTTTGGTCAGGTTCGCTCGAGCAGTCAACTGTCCGCTCGAGCAGACCTGACACAGAGGTTTGTTCGTTCGAGTGGACCCCAAAGGTCGCTCGAGCAGATAGGCCTCTGGCTTGTCACGCTCCCCATAGTGGCCTGTTCGCTCGAGTGGACCACTTGGACGCACGCTCGAGTGGACAGGCTTTTGCCTGTGCCCATGCCAGACAGTGGCCTGTTCGCTAGAGCGGACCTGTGGTAGCTCGAGCGGACAGGTCTCTGCCCGTGTCCATTGAGTACAAAAATGCACTTCTCTTGTGCAAATTTTCTGAATCTTTCCTTCCCTTATTCTCATTTCTGAACCACCTTCAATTTCCTGAGCCTCCATGCTCTTCAAGGGATCAATCCAACATTTCTAAACCATTCACATCAATATCTAAACCATCCCACTCCATTCAATTCATCAAATCAAATTCCATAATTTCTAGGCAAGACACATGCTTACAATTCATAACGGAAATTTAGAAGCTTGGAGAGTGATTAACATAAATGCATGAAAATAAATGAAACCCATGATGGATGAGTCTAAAGCAATTTAATTAGAAGCTTAGTAACATAGCTAGAAGTACATTTAAAAGAAGAGATGAAATCCATATCATACATGCAACCACATTCCTATAAAGATTACTTGCCTTTGTCCAAAATGTCACACAATTCTTCCTCAAGAAATCCTACTCAACAGCTGAGCCCAAACACTACAAAAACCCTATGAAAACCATTCAAAAACTCAATAATTTGAAAACAAGGAACCTATTTCGAAATGGGTGTTGCATGCTAGAGAAACAAGCTCCTTAGGAGCTAAAAGAACTCCATTAAAGTCAAGGAGTGAAGCTCTTACCTAGATGTGTCCCAACAAGAAGAAATGAAGGAGATGAAGGGGTTTTCCAACTAAAGCTTCCAAGAAAATTTTATAAATGAGAAGCTTGGGATGAGAGGAAGAAGAAGGTGGTTTTAGATTTGCATTTGGAGACTTTTAGCTAGTGCATGCAAGTTGGAAAAATGAAGAAAGCCAAGCTCTCTTCTCAGCCATGATTTTTGAAAAGAAAAGTTGCAACAATGGGTTCCAAAACGTGAGTGAGGGAGAAGAGATGACTTAAATGGCCTGGAAGTGGGGCCCAACAGGTCTAAAGCTTGTGTTGACAAAAACAGTGTCTTGCGGGCCCTGGATGAAATCGATGAAGAAGGATAAAACGATCCTTGAAAAATCGAGTTTCCAAAAAGTATAACTTTGACATAGTTTTGAGATTTCGAAATTCGTGTCCAAATTTGGGTGTGAAAAGTCAATTTTACCCTTTTGGGGCAAAACTTGGATTTTTTGGGCTTCAAACACAGACGAGCTGAAAATGAAACTTTTAGAAAATAATAAACCCATTCAAATGAAATCAAAACCACAATTAAATCGGAAATCAGAATGATCCTCCCATGCTTGCACGTGCGCTCAAGCCTCCCTGAGCATGTCTGACTAACACTAACCACTCTCAAAATTTCCAAAGCTATGTCCAGGACTAAAACCAATTATATTCTAACCCAATGGTCATAAGACCCACTTAAGACTAAACAGACACTAAGTACACACTAATCAGGCTAATTTAGGTCGGGGTCTAACATTCCCACAGTTCCACTACCATGTACGCAAGACTCCGATGTGTTGACCTACAAGTGGCCTCACTCATTAGTGACTCAAAGTAAAGAAATAATAGAAACTTTAGTTCATTAATCTCTTAGGATTAAGAGCCTATTGTTAGGGAATTATGAGAGTAGTCCTTAAATCAAAGACATATTTGAATAAGGTGCGTCTCATGGTCCTTCAGTACATATAATGCACAAGCACGATGATCCAGAGTTTTATACTTTGATGATAGAGACAAATCACACCATCTCATATTGATCATAATGCTTGTCGCGACCCCGGACCGGGCCCCCGAAGGACTGATCCGGGATCGGGACATTAGTGTGTCATGAACCAACAACATATACATTTTTATTTTAATTTCCCACAGGTGTCCGCGGTGAGGATATCACAATCATCAATTAACATTTCTTTTTCGTGCGGAAGCGTGTAGCAAATCAAATAGTCCAACTATCATTAGTCATGAAGACAATAACCACAAGTATAAATACTGTATCAGAATGAGCAATGATATATATAACAAGTTTCCCAAGTTGTTAAAGTTAAACAAAATATCAGTTAATTACAATCCCAAAAATAGAGGCCAACAAAGGCCAATATAACAAAAGAATAATTCCAAAGAATGGTCAAGGAGTTCCCCTCAAAATGTTACGCATCTCCAAGCAGTCAGATGTCTACATGACATCGTCAGCACGCCACTCGACTAGAGGCTGCGGCTCACCTACCACCTCCTCTGGCTCCTCCTCAAGGAAGCCGGCAACGGGACCTGAGTACCAAAGCAAAGGATCAGACACGACGGTCTGGCAAGAGAATGAAAAGATACAACAATATACAATAGATGAAATACCTTGAAAAGCATAGAAATCTGTTTAAACAAGAACTCTAATAAAACAGATAAATCATTTGCTGTAAAACAAGTAAACAAGATAAGACATATGAGGTAACCAAGGAATCGGGAATAACAAGGTGGCAACCACAAGAAGCTAAGTCCTCTATCACTAAAGCGATAGAGCAATAACTAGGCCCTGATCTCAGTCACTCGAGGTGAGGAGAAACAGGGGATCTCATATAGATACATATACATATACAATACTATACATGACCACGGTAGCGAGCCGGGCATCGGGGACCACAGTAGCAATCTGCGGCATCGGGACAAGACCACGGTAATGACCGGGTAGCAGGATCCAAACTGCAGCTGGCGGGACAAGAGGGGGATCTCCAAGTCGGTTGATCAGACCAACAGGGTTATCCAAGCTTAGTGGTGCCGACTCATAGGTCAAATACAATCGAGACAATGCAAGCAAATCAAGTACGAATACATAATCAAACGGGCAAGACGGGGGTGCTCAAGAGCACACTGACATATCATGTGGTGCAATGCACTTCAGGTCAAGTAACTGTTTCAAGTGTACAATAATACTTTCGGAGAAAACCATTCATGTAATGCAAGGCTTGGAAATAGAGAAATATTATGAGCTATGCTAAATCAGGAAAGACAATGATTTTAAGATCTATTTGAGTGAATAGGGGTCCCGTATGTCGATCATAGATATGAATTGGTACTCCTTGAGTTTGAAGACATTCCGGGCTCCTTATGCACTTTTACGCTTTTCAAAACTTAAAATGAGCTTATGGTTATAACTAGATGTTATGATAAGGAAATCAAGACTATAAATGGTCCATCCTAAGTATGATGTTAATTCGGAGACATCGAGCAACCTACTCAGTCATCGAAAGGAATAGAATTCGCGATAACCAAGGAAAAAGTCTTGTATTTAGATATAAAGGAGATATCGCGTCATTCCGTCCCGTTCAAGATTGAAATGAAGTGAACATCGATGTCACCCAACCAACCGTGAGGAGCATCGGCTCAAGACGTCCTCATGCATGGTCAAATGAGTCCAAAGAGGGTAGCCAAGGTCCCACCTAAAACCAAGAAAAGAAAAAAAAATATAAAAATCTCAAAACCCACTGGACTCAATCTGAACAGGGTCCGATCGATCGGCCGAAATTTCTACACAGGGCCCGATCGATCGGCCCAAAAACCCTTACAGTTAAAGACAGTCCGATCGATCGGTCTGCACGTCCGATCGATCGGACCTGGGCGTGCAGCAGTTCCGGGAACTTGGTTTTTTTTTTCTCCTTTTTTCCTTTCCTTCCAACACGTGATTAACCAAGGAAAACTATGAACAAGATGACTTGATTACATGCTTCCAAGACATTAAATGAGGCTATCAAGAGGTATAAAGATCATTTATTGCAACCATGGAAAATCAATAAAGGAAATCAATGAAAGCATAAAAATCCATAAATGCTACCAAACCATTTGAAACTTAAAAACATCCAACATTCACTTGCCTCAAGTCTTCAATTAATGATATTAAGCTCTAACAAGTCCTCCAAGAAAATGGTCCAAGCTACAAGGCAAAATCCCCAAATAAACCCTTACATGGGTCAAACAATGAAATGACAAAGAAACCTTTCAATAATGCAAATGTAGCTTCCCTAAGGCTAGAAGATTATAAATCTAGAAGATGAGAGGGATCACTTACTTGGATGACCTTCAAGTGAGAAGAACTAGTTCAAGGAAGGTCTCAATATGGGGAGATTTCTCCAAGAATAGTATCAAGGTGAAGCTTGCAAGGAGAGGAAGAGATTGGTGGTCTCCACTTTGAGTTTGGTGCAAGATTGGTGAGGATTAGAGATGAAGAAGCAAGAAGAAGGAGAGAAACTTGCTAGAAAAGCCCTAGACTCAAATGGGCTGGAACATGGAGAATGGAATGCAATGGAGGGTGAGTTCCTCTTTGTTAACAAAGGGGAGGTTGGGTCCCACAACTTAATGAACTTGGGTGGCTGATATCATCTCTTTCGGTACCTCGGATGAATTCGACGAAGAAGGAAGAAATGATCGTCGAAATATCTAGTTTCTAAAAAGTCTATGTTTCGCGGGTTTCGGGAATATCAAGTTTTGGGTACAGATTTGGTGTGCAATGACTGTTTTACCCTCAAGGCCAAGAATTCGGGTTTCGGGGCCTCGAATGGACACGGGATCAACATGAAAGTTGTAAGAATCCACAAGGTGAATGCAACGGGCCAAAAACACCATACACAACAAATCGGGAAAATCCATCAAGAAAATGCAACGCCAAAAAGGGAACCCCCAAAGGGCCCCACAAGCTACCAAAGCATTCAAAAGCCCAAAACTAGGATCAAAACTATTCCAAACCCAACTTAATCAAAAATCACCAATCAAGCTTAGCACTAACACGCAACTTAATTAGTACTAATCGGGTTCACTCGGGTCGGGGTCTTACAATGCTACAACATTGTCCAATGAGATGCCCAGTCTCCTCACTGGTTGTGAAATAATTCAAGTATAAGATTTGTGATATACGACTCCTGTATGTGGATCTTATCCACACACATGAATCACATCTATTATACTTGTGGGCTTCGATTCATCTCATAAATCATCATGTCATATCGTATTGGTTATGTGCAAATAAGGAATAAAATGCCATTCATCTTATGAAATAAAAACATGATTATATTAATAAGAGAAATAAATCAATTTATAGACATCATCCATTGGATTGAGACAATATAATCTAACACCATCCACACATGAAGACAAAGAAAAATAGGGCCTAGCCCTCTCCAAATGCCTTAGACATCCTCCAATCACAAGTCCATACACAACCACATCCATTGCAAGCATTTAAACTATTCCATCACACCTAATTATCATGTTTTCAAATCAAAACATATCAAATGAGCAAGAAGGCATTTAAGACATCATAACATCTCAATTCAAGAAGAAACAAACATATACAAGTCATAATATACATATTTACTTCCCTTGATGAAGAGCTTCAAAGACTAAGAAGAAATTTGAGGGAAATCCCTCTTTTGAGATCAACTTGGAGAAATCAACTCTCAACCCAAAATCAAACCTAAAAATGAATGCAATGGGTTATGGTAAGCTTCCTAGAACCATTTCAAAGCAAAAGGATGAAAAGGATCATAATCTTAGGGCTTGAGAGGCTTACCTAGAGTTGAGAAATGGAAGAGAAGCTTGGAAAATGGTGTTGTGGAAGCTTGGGGAAGACAACCAGAGTTTTCATTCGGTGAGGGAGAGCTTTGGCGACCGGAAATGGTGAGGAGATAATGAATGGAAGTGGAGTTTTGAAAGAGTGTGAAAGAGATTGTAAGATCCCCATCCCACTAATTATATTTATTATATTTTAATTAGAATATTATTATTATTTTAATTGAATGTATTTTAGTTATTTAAGTGGTTATGATTAAGTGGGGCACACGTTAGATTAGATGCATGGATTTGTGAGTTGGGTTAATGGATAGATGACCTGACCCGCAATTTTGACCCAATAACTTAAGCCCAGAGAATATTCTCTTAATTAACCTAATCCCCTTTATTACGAACACACGTCATTATCCCTCTCCACTTATCTATGCAACTCCTCCCGTAACTTCTTCGTCTTCTTCCTCTTTCAACTTCCCAAGCAATTGCAGTTTTAGGATCCAGCCATCAGAATCCAGATCTAAAGATACCATCATTCTTGATTCGACTTTCTCATCTCAAGTAACCTTCTCCTCAGATCATTCGGAGTAGATCTGTACTTTTAGGTTATTTTCTTAATCCTTCCAATGTTAGGATTTGGGTAGGAATACCATAGATCTGTTCATCTGAACATTCTTATCACATCTTCTTTGTCAGATTGGTATTAGGATTGTGATCGAGCACCCCGGTAATCTCGGATTGGGTATTGGTTAGGATCTGTTGCATTTTCTTCAACCCGGTGAAAGGCAAGTACCTAAACATAATTTATAAATTTAATACATGTGTTTATCGTTGATTCCAATTTGGTGCATATAGAAACCCTTTGATGCCCTTTTTATGATGTTAATTGTTTTTGTGATGAAATTGGAGAACGGAGATCATGCCATTGATTTTCTTAGCATTACTGTCGACCCGATCCGTCACAGGCTCCTGGATGGAAATCGTGAGGCTTGTTAATGTGTATTGGTTGTGGGGCCATGTGGACCCCACTGATGTTTGATCGGGACCATAGATCTTAAAGAGGGGTCCTGGGCGACCATGATGGTGGGGTCTGATTTGGGTCTTGATCAGCGGGGTCCACGATTTTAGCAACTCAATATCCCAGGCGAGAGGTTTGATTTTGTTGAGAACGTTCTATTACAGAACGAGTGGAAGGAGGAAGAAGGGGTGAGTAGTCCGGTGGTCCGAGGGTGCATGGAAAACAAGTGTGGGATTTTTGTGTGTGGAAGAGATAATGACAGGTGGGTGTTGTGGGGATGAAAGAGAGTGATGTTGACGTGTGGGGATGGGAGGAGTGCTGTTGTAGCTTGTAACAACACATGACTTAAGACTTTTAATATTTGGCCCCCTTAGTTTTAGAATTTGGAAAAAAGGGCCCTATAGTTTTTAATGAACTCAATTTGAACCCTTTTGGTTATTAGAATGTGGAAAATGTTTTAGGTGGGGTCCTTGAGTTTTCTAAAATTATAATCTAAGATTATTATTATTATTTGTAAGTTAATATTAAATGATACCTATGGTTTTGATATGTTAAAATTATATTTTTATATTTTAATATTAGATATTTGGACCAAATAAATACCGTCCGGGCACACGGTATATTACTAATATAGGGTTTAGTACTTTATATGACCTCGGAGAAATCTTAATGGATTCGAGCTCAACCTATCTCTATTGGAAAACCCTTAACTGGGTCTATGCGCCATTAATGAAGAAGGGATACGTTGATCTTATATTTATTAGAGATTCTCGTGGTTGTTGGGTGCAAAACCTTATGTTTGACCTTAGGATCGATTAGTATCTATGTCTTAGGATCGATTAGTATTATGTCTTAACCTTCGCATGCATATATATGTTGGTTTAAGATGTGTATTCCTTTAGATGCATACCCTATTGTGTTATGGACTATAAAGTGGCTTGGCAAATTTTTTTATAACGATTCCATTATGATATGGATTGTGAAATGGCCAGCACTTTACTTTGACTTAGGACTCTTGTGTCGGAGCTTTACTATTCAGGTCTATTATACTTATATGTTTATGTTTATGTGGGTCATTTGTGGACGACTGCAGATCGGTATGTGGACGGTTGATCACCGATGTGTCCAGATCACTTATAATCCGCTTTGAATGTGATCAGGTTATCCTGATTTGTTTTATTTGATCGGTTTATGACCACCGACGTTGTGGACGGACTTTTCCGATTTATTTAGGGCCGACCACCCACAACGAGGACACTTGTCTTCGTGTGAATTATATTGCTCCATTTGTTTTATTTGGATTTATGTCATACGTTCATTCGTGTTATTTCTGTGTCTTTATTCCTATATGATCTCATTTATCTTTACTCATCTCGTTATCGTATTTAATTTCGAATTATGATTATGTACTTGTTATTTACTTTGTAATATTTGGTGCATAGGTACTGAGCCCTACTTTATCGAGGAAACGGAGGAGGATCAAACGTTTCAAACGTTTGAGCGAATTGATGAACCCGAGTGGGATGCCAAAGATGGCTTTGGAGCCGTCTGAGCTTGCATTAGAGAGAACGTCATCTTAGCAACTCTTTAGATGAACTTCTTTTAATGATAAACTTTTCCTTAGTAATTGTTTGATTTATTCCGCAACTTTAATTATTAATGTTTATTTGATTTTCGTATTGGTTCTCATTTATAAACTTTGAATACCAATTGAGTAAAGTTTCCGTTGCATTTAATGAAATTTATTTTGACTCACCACGGTTTGTTATGTGGGTCCACTTTTGGAAGCTTGTGTTGTATTAAACACAGGAATTTGAATTTGAATTTTAATTTTTCACGTTTTTCCCATTTCTTATATTTGGGGACGTGACAGAGATGATGAAATGAGATGAGTCCATCGCTGGCTTTAATAGGGTTTGGGTTTGGGAAATTACAAAATAGTCCTTTGGTCCACTAATGATGGTATTTGGGTCCCTTCGACGCGTCAGATCGAAACGCGACAGAAGGCTAATGTTCGTGAAATGCCGAGACCTACCCAATGCACCCAAACTCACAAAACTCATGATCTCGAAAAAACCCCCTGAAAACTTTCCAAAATTACAAACCAACTCCCTACTCTGCCCAAACACATTCGGAATCGCGCGAGACTTCACACATGTAAGACCCCAACCCGAGAGACCTTGATTAGTATTAATTAAGTCGTGTGTTAGTTCTAAACGTGATTAGTGGATTTTGGCTTAGTTGGGATTATAATAGCTTCTGTTATAGCTTTGGGGAATTTTGAATGCCTTTGTGATTAGTGGGGCCCTTTGGGGGTTCCTTTTATGACTTTGCATGTACTTGGGAAATTTTTTCGAATTCCATTGATTTGTATTTTATCCCGTTTTACTCATATCGTTAATCCCTATAACTTTCATGTTGATCTCATTCCTGTTTGAAATCCCGAAACCCGACTTTCCTAACTTCAAGGGCAAAACAGTCTTTTTACACTAAATCTGTACCCAATATTTGATATTCCCGAAACCCGTGAAACATACACTTTTTGGAAACTAGAAATTTCAACGATCATTTCTCCCTGCTTCATCGAATTCATTCGTGTGAGACCCCGACCCGAGAGGCCCAGATTAGTGTTTTTGAGCTGTGTTTTAGCTCTAAGTGTGTCTCGTGGTTTTTGGTTTAATTTGGATTTAAAACAGCTTTGTTATAGCTTTGGTATTAGTGGGGCCCTTTGGGGGTTCCCTTGTTTATAGCTTTTCGTGTACTTGAGGTTTTATCTTGGTTTTCTCGACTTGTGTTTTATCCCGATTTACTTGTTTTATTATTGCCTTCAACTTTCATGTTGATCCCGTTCCCGTCCCGAACCCCGAAACTTGACTTTTCTAGCTTCAAGGGCAAAACAGTCTTTTCACACTAAATCTGTACCGGATTATTGTTATTCCCGAAACCCGTGAAACATATACTTTTTGGAAACTAGATATTTCGACGATCATTTCTTCCTTCTTCGTCGATTCCATCCGAAGTCCCGAAAACTGCTATTTCAGCCCTTCAAAGTTATTAAGTGGTGGAGCCCATCTTCATTGATTATAAAAGAGGACCCATCTCCCTCATTCTCTCTTTTTCCAGCACAAGAGAAGAACCTAGGGTTTGCTTGCCTCTTTTCTTCTTCTCCTTGCTTCTCCTTCATCAATCTCCACCAATCTTGCACCATCATCTCAAAAGATTGCATCACCTTCTTCTCCATTGCAAGGGCTCTCCATTAGTACCATTTTTGAAGAAATCCCATCTCCACAAGATCTTCATTTAGCTTCCTTTGCTCATTTGGAGAACCTATTGGTAAGATCTCTTCCTCATCTTCTAGATTCATGTTCATATGGTCCTTGAGAAGCTACATTTTGATTATTAGGAGCTCTCTCTCCTTATTGCTTGTTTTGACCCATTTTAGGGTTTGTTTTAGGGCTTTTTGTAGAGACTTTGATCTTGACTTGCAAGTGTGATTAGAGCTGGTTTTTCCTTGATTAAAGACCCAAAGCAAGTGGATGTTTTGACTCTTTTTATCTTTGAAAGAGATTTGATAAAAATGCATATGATTTCACCATGTATTTTGTGTTATTAATGGTTTGTTTAAACTTGAAATAAACGCACATTTGAGAGTCTTGATAGCTTGTTTTATACATGTATTAGATTGCTAAACATGTTTGAATGAATGTAGAAAAGATTTGGAAAGAAATGAAGAGACCACTGCACTGCTGTAACAGAACCTGGGTTCTGTTACGCAGTGTAATGATACTCTTAGAAGAGAAATCCATCAACTTTGAGATCCTCTTTGAGCTAGTTTTTTCCATTTGAAGGTCATCCAAGTAAGCAACCATCTCCATCTTCTAGATTTGTGTTCTTGTAACCCTAGAGAAGCTCCTTTTGCATTATTGAAGCTTTCTCCTTCTTTGTTCATTGTCTTGACCATTTTAGGGTTTTATTTGGGGTTTTTGTGTTGCCTTTGCTCTTGGCTTGGAAGAGGTGATTAGAGGCTTGATTCTTGATTAGAGACCCACGGCAAGTGGATGATTGGATATTTTAAGCATTGAATGGTTTTTATGAGTAATATTGATGATTTCACTATCTCCTTTATGTTTTTATTGGCTTACATTGATTTGAAATAAATGCACATTAATGAATCTTGTTAGTTCATTTAATGTCTTGGAAAAGTTGGTTTATAGCTCTCATTTATTTCTTGATTATAGTACAAATGAATCCTTGTGAATGGTGGTTTCTTTTCTCTTTCTCTTTTGGTTGAATGAGATGAAGAAGAAGGAGATTGAGTTGAATGTTTATGGAAGTATTGAATGATGACTTGGAGGAGCCTTTGAGCTCATTTTATTGCAGGGAATGAAATAGGTTGTAAGAGAAATGTTTTGGAGGAAAAAGGTAGTAAAAATCAGTTCAAAACTAAACTGCCCGCTGACTGGGCGGCCAGCAGGCGGTCACCAGTCGACTAGCCGACTGGTCACCAACCTGGTGACCGCACAGGGTCGGTCACCATATCAGTAAGGAAGAAATGTTGTTCCTGAAGGGGCGGTCACCAGGCGGCTAACAGACTTGGCTCAGGCGTCTAGCCGCCTGCTGACCGACAGGTGACCGTTCTCCTAGAAATTTTTGGGAATTGAGAAGAAAGAAAAGTACTGTTTCGAACCATATGTTCATGAAATGGTTAGGAATGATTGTTTTGAGAATTCAAGGGAGAAAATCTCGTCCCGGAAATACGTTGGGGACTCTCTAATTATCAATGTGAATAGAATGTCCGGAATGTCATCCAATCTCAAGGAGTATCAGATTTATATTGAATTCAACATACGGGAATCATCTTCACATTGGTTTAAATCTTGAACCCCAATACCCAACCCGGAAGATTTGGAAATTTAATTATGTTCTATTTTTCCGAAATTTATGATTTATGATTTATCATTCCCGAACAATACTGAAATTACAATTGTAGTATTTTGCTAGTCCCGATATGCACTTCCTGTTTGAAACAATATTTGTGCCTTCGAGCACCCCGTCCCACCCTTTTATATAAGTACATCATATGTATTTTGTATATGTCTCGATTTTTGTTATTTGACCAATAAGTCGGCACCACTAAGCTTGGATAACCTTGTTGGTCTGATCCACCAACTTGGAGATCCCCCTCCCGTCCCGCCAGCTACATTTTGGATTCCGCTACCCGGTTATTACCGCGGTCATGTCCTAATACCGCAGTTGCTACTGTGGTTCCCGATGATCGGTTCACTACCGTAGTCATATCCCGTATTATTATGTATATGTATATGTAAATTTTGTTGTACCTCCTCACTTCAGTGACTGAGGTCAATATCCCGATATACTCTTGTCACTTCGGTGATAGAGGACTTAGCTTCGTGTGGATGTGTCACGCCCCCAGACCGGGATCCTAAGAAGAGGTCCGGGGAGGTGAGGGGTGATAATATTTCTCCCAAGATCCGCGTGTGTGAGGATCCATAAATCACAACACTGTCTGAATATTTCTGCGGAAGCTTTTGTGGTAATGCGACCCGGAGTCCGTGGACATCATCGGATTCCGCGTCGCATAGAACCCCTAGCATAAAGCCATCATTTTGTGAACCATATCAGACTGGAATAAACCAACATATATAAAATACAGAGCTGACAGTAACAGGATATTACATTTCCAATATGTTCAAGTTACAAGTATCAATGTGCATTAATTACAATCCCAAGAAAGGCTAATAAAAGCCGAACAATACAACTAATATCCACTACCCACATGTGACGTATCTCCGATGTCAAGCACAATGTCTACAGGACATAGCCGACAAGACAACCTGCACTCAAGGCTCCACAGCCACAACTCTCAGCTCGGGGCGGGAAACTGAACCTGAGTACCAAAATAGTGGGTCAAACACGACGGTTTGGCAAACGGGTGAAAAGACATAACAATAAGGAAAATACCTTGGAAAACATTTAAACCTGTCAAAACAATAGTTTCATAAAACGAGGTAATCATTATTTCAAATACGTATGCAATATAAAACATGTACGGTATCCAAGGAAACGGGAAACGAGCAAGATGGCAACCACACAAAGCTAAGTCCTCTATCACCGAAGTGACATGAGCATATCGGGGTGTTGTCTCAGTCACCGAAGTGAGGAGATGCAACACAAGTAACATATACATAATATAATACAATACGGGACATGACCACGGTAGCGAGCCGGGCATCGGGGACCACAGTAGCAATCTGCGGCATCGGGACAAGACCACGGTAATAACCGGGTAGCGGGATCCAAACTGCAGCTGGCGGGACGGGAAGGGGTCTCCAAGTCGGTGGATCAAACCGGCAAGGAAAGCCAAGCTTAGTGGTGCCGACTCATAGGTCAAATCATGTAAAACGAGACATGTACAAATCATATGCAATGCACTTAAATAAACGGGCGGGACGGGGTGCTCAAAAGCACTAATTTCATTTCATTCGGGCATGTATAAACGGGCTAGCAAAATGCTAAAATACACTTTCAATGCTTTTGGGAATGCTAAATCGATATTCGAGAAATTCGGGCTATTATCGGGATTCAAGACAAATCATAATTCGAGAAATTCGGGCTATTATCGGGTTTCAAGATAAATCAAGTGAATAAGGACCCCGTATGTCGATTGTAATGATTACTTGGTACTCCTTGAGTTTAGGGACATTCCGGGCTCTTTATGCACTTTAGGTATTCAAACCTTAATCAAATTTTAAATAAACAAAACCTACTAGAGAGGGGAACCTAAGCACAACGTTAATCTAGTAGTACCTTACAACCTACTCAGTCATCGAAAGGAAAAACGGATTCGCGATACCCAAACAAACCAATTTCGCGTTTAGATAAAAGAAAGGATATCCCGTCGTTCCTTTCCGTTCACGATTGAATTAGATTAAGTACCGATACAACCGGATTAACCGTGTGGTGATGTCGGTTCAACCATCCTCAAAGGAAGTCAAACGGGTCCACAAAAGGGTCACTAAGTTTCATTTAAAGTTCATCTAATCACAGGACAAAAAGTCCATTTAAGGTCCACCTAATCATGGGGCAAAAGTCCGTTGAAAGTCCATCTAACAAAGGGCCAAAAGTCCCTTTAAAGTCCACCTAACAAAGGGCCAAAAGTCCCTTTTTACATAAGGTTTTCCAGTTGGGCCGGTCGACCTGGCCCATGGCCGGTCGACCGCGTACACAGGGGCTCGGTCGACCGCCCATGGGCCAGGTCGACCGGGAGTTGTAAGTTAAATGGTGAACAGTCCTGGAGCCTGACCTCTGCATGGCCGGTCGACCGCGCCCTTGGCCGGTCGACCGCATGCACTGCGGAACAGAGAATCCCGCAGTGCAGCAGGTCTGCTAACTGGGGCTTGCTCTAGTGTCGCCGGTCGACCGCGCCTCTTGGCCGGTCGACCGCGTACACTGCGTAACAGAACCCAGGTTCTGTTACAGCAGTGCAGTGGTCTTTTTCCTTTTCTTCCATTCCTTTTCTTCATTCTTTCTAACATGTTTAGCAATCTAAAACATGTATAAAACAAGCTATCAAGACTCTCAAATGTGCATTTATTTCAAGTTTAAACAAGCCATTAATAACACAAAATACATGGTGAAATCATATGCATTTTTATCAAGACTCATTCAAAGATAAAAGAGTCAAAACATCCACTTGCCTTGGGTCTTTAATCAATGAAAAACCAGCTCTAATCACACTTGCAAGCCAAGAACAAAATCTCTACAAAAAGCCCTAAAACAAACCCAAAAATGGGTCAAAACGAGCAATAAGAAGAGAGAGCTCCTAATAATCAAAATGTAGCTTCTCAAGGACCAAAAGAACATGAATCTAGAAGATTAGGAAGAGAGCTTACCAAATGGTGTTCCAAAAGAGCAATGCAAGCTAGAAGAAAGTCTTGGAGTGATGGGATTTCCTTGAAAATGGTGTCAATGGATAGCCCTTGCAATGGAGAAGAAGATTATGAAATCTTTTGAGATGATGGTGCAAGCTTGGGAGATGCTTGATGATGGAGAAGCAAGAAGAAGAGGAGAAACCCTAGGCTCAAGTCAAGGTTGCTGGAAAAGAGAGAATGAAGGAGAAGGGTTCCTTTTTATAAGCTATACAAGTGGGCTCCACCATCAAGTAACCTAGTTGGGCTGAAATAGTGGTTTTCGGGGCTCCGGATGAAATCGACGAAGAAGGAAGAAATGATCGTCGAAATATCTAGATTCCAAAAAGTATATGTTTCACGGGTTTCGGGAATAACAATAATCCGGTACAGATTTAGTGTGAAAAGACTATTTTGCCCTTGAAGCTAGAAAAGTCGAGTTTCGGGGTTCGGGACGGGAACGGGATCAACATGAAAGTTGAAGACAATAATAAAACAAGTAAATCGGGATAAAATACAAATCGAGAAAACCAAGATAAAACCTCAAGTACACGAAAAGCCATAAACAGGGTACCCCCAAAGGGCCCCACACTAAAACCAAGACACTCAAAATAGCCCAAAGCTATAACAAAGCTGTTCTAATCCCAACTTAACCACAAAACACACTTAGAGCTAAACACAGCTCAAACACTAATCTGGGCCTCTCGGGTCGGGGTCTCACAGGATGCCATCTTGCTTATTTTTCGATTTCCTTGGATACCTTACATGTTTTATATTGCAAATTATTTTCCAGTAAATAATTCTCCTGTTTTATGAAAGTTATTGTTTTAACAGGTTTAAATATTTTCCAAGGTAATTTATATTATTGTTATATCTTTTCACCCACCTGCCAAACCGTTGTGTTTTACCCATTACTTTGGTACTCAGGTCCTGTCATTGGTTATCCTGAGGAGAAACTCTAGGAGGCGGTCGGAGAATCGCAACAATTAGTTGAGTGGCATGCCGACGATGTCGTTTAGACATTCGGATGTCTAAGTTGCGTAACATTTTGGGTTATGATTAACCATTCTTTTGGGATACTTATTTTATTTATATTGGCCTTTGTTGGCCTCTAGTTTTGGGGAATGTAATTAAATAATCTTTTGTATAAACTTTAACTTTACTTTTAAGAAAATGTTAATGATCATTGCTCATTCTGATATTATGTTATATAAATGCATCAACAGACTTTCTATTTTTGGACATGAATGTATGAATTACATTTTTTACACACTTCCTCATTCAAAAGAAATATTGATATTGTTGTGATATCCTCACCGCGGACACCTGTGGGAAATTGTGTATACAAGTGACATCTTTTCATTGGCTCATATACGTATTGATTTGAAATAAATTTATAGTTTGGTTACCATTCATCATCCATTATATCATCACCATTAGTCCCTGATCCCGGATTAGGTCGATAACTCGGTCTGGGGTCACGACAGCACACGTGATCCACATGTCAAACTCGACTCACTAGGACTCTAAACACACTTAATTAGCTATCACATAGTTAATTATAATTAATATAGTATTAGGGTTTAGGGTGTTATTGTTTTTGTAGGCCATTTTGAGAATGTAATTAACTTACTTTTTTAATTTTCAACTTCCAATATATAATGCATTTTTAGATTTTGTACACCATGAAACCTCGTCTCTTATTCAGTGGTGTTAAAATGTATGAATAGTCATTTGGTTACACGAGCTTTCCATGAACAACTGTGTTGTGATGGAGATTTTGTCTTAGTCCACACGCGCAGAATCTTATGGGTAATCACAAAACACGTCGGTGTTTTGCCCAAAAAAAGGGAGGAAAAGGGGAAAGGGTAAAATGAAGACTCTAGTGTCGAAACTTCTTTTATTTTATTTCATCATTTGAACGTTACAAAAAGATGTGAAGATGACTCGCGCGAATCTTTTCTCGCGCGGGAAGAGTCATCTCCACTTTTGTTTACATGGGTTCTTCGTTGCTTCACCTTCTGAGTGCAAGTTGTTTACAATTTTTTTTAAACAACCCCCTCGCAAGGCTTGAGAGATCAAAACAATGGAAATCTACATTGAAGTGAGAGAAGATGAGTCTACTCTCTTCGAGAGTTTGCTAGAGACGGAATTGGAGAAGTCTGCAATTTAACGTCTTCTGTCGGTCTTTGTAGTTCATCACAGTTGTTTAGGAAGAATGATTAATTAGAGAAGCCTGCTTCAAAACAGCAGAGACAATCTCTGTCCTTCCTCCATGGTGAGAGGAACAAAGGCTGCCTTTCAAAAGCTGTTGCCCAGGTCCAAGGAGAAGCATTCACTATTGCCTAATTCTCACCTTGCTAATAAAGGAGGAGAGAGTCTTGGAAATAGCAGAGTTTCTGGGCTTCTTTGCTTTGGATCCAGAACCCCTTGATGCTCTCCTAAGTCTTCCTTTTATAGCCTTTGAGGAGCCATAACTGCTGGAGATCATGAAGGAGTGGAGGTGGTTTCAAAACTATCTTCAATAGGAGACGTTACCGGCCCCCTTTTGCAGGTTTAGCGGCCATGAGAAGAGATAACCGGCCAGTTCGTAGGAGATCGTGGGCGTCAGGTAGCCGGAAGAGAAAAAGCTTGGCAGCTGTACATGACATCCAGCGGTCATCACTTGGCTGGAGACCAGTGGCTACTTATTGTGTTGAGCGGCTGGTCTGCTGAAGGTTGTAGTGGTCGATGGGCCCTACAGTAGGCATTGGGGAATTCCCTTACTATGGCCGGCCAAACTTCGATGTCATCATTTTTTTTATGAAAAATGAGTATTTTACCTTAAGGAATGTTATGTATGGATAGATGAGTTTTTGTGTGTCAATAGAGGGGATTTTTCTTTATCATGTCATTTTATACCAATCCCCACAGTATGCCCAGGGAATTTTCGTTATCATGTTGTTTTGTACCAATCCCCACAGTCATGCCCCAGATCGAGGTCATCGGTTTGGTGGAGTGATAGGGTACACTTGTAAAATATGATGCAAGGAAGAGTTTTGGGTGGCCCACTAATCTTATTAGATGAGAAAGTACTTTGGAATCTACTTATTAAAGAAAAAAAAATTAAATGGATGTAGTAAAATGTCAAATTATGACATTTGATCAAACAACTAACCACATTTAATGGGTATGATTTCAGCAAATCATAAGGTTCCAAATCCTATTCCGTGTAATAGGACAAATAGGTATGCAATATACCTTGCTATGGTTATGTCCTGCTACTAATCTTTCAAAGCGGAAAAGGGACCCACAGGATGTTACAAACGCTCTTCATTTCCTATTTTAAGAATATATACCAAATCCTCCAACATTTGGACTCGACGAAAACTTGTAAGGTTCCAGTTCGGTTCCATGCTAGAGCGTCACCTATTTAGAATCTAAATCACTCCAAGAAAAGGGGAAAAAATGCCCCTATTGTAAAAGAGTTGGACAATAATTTATGAAAGATATAATTTTTTTAAATACTTTATTCACATATTTTTTACATGATCAATTTTACAATGAGCTGATTATAGATTTTATTTTATTTTACCCACATTTCTTATTTTTATGAAAGACATTGGAGTGAGATTTTCCAGATCTCTATCTAATTATAAATGGGAGAATTATTTTGAGCAGGCCAGCTGGGCCCTAATTACTGGACCCTCATTTTACCCCGGTGACACCGATCCGAGCCTCACGTTCCGGAATCTCTTGAAAGCACGGGACGGGCTTAGGAGAAGATAGAAGATGTGGACCTCTGCCTGTCTCTCTCTCCCATACAGCGTCCATGCCGATAGGGATATTCCATCGTTTGGGGACGCGAGCCGGATATCTCCTCACAGCAAGACTATGGGAAAATATCATAAGAAATCTTGAGGACCAACTCCCATTGGAGAGTTTGAGCTGACGTGGCAGTGGGAAAGGCCAGCAGATAATGTTATCCACAACCACCAGATCTAACTAGTGCTGTCTCGTACTTCTCCACCTCACTATATAAATGATGACCACCATCTTCATCTTCCCGTGCTCATATCCTTGCAAGCACTACACTAGTGTTTTAATCATCTATTATTGTTAGTCCAATTCTTCTGAATTTGGATGCCAATGGCGCTGCAGGCTTCTCTCTTGCCTCCTCTTCACATCCACAAAGAGGTTGTACAGTACAGAGGAACCGCTAAAATTCATCATCTTCATGCTTCTATATTTTCAACTTGGATGGTTTCTAAGTATCCTTCCTCTCTGTCTTTCTTTCTTTTTCCTAAAACCTGCAGGCGAAATTCAATGCTTCCATTAAAGATGCTACAGCTTTCTTTGGAGTCTCACTCTCCGACCATCTCAAATCCGACTTCAGCCCTCTGGTATTGAAGGGCAAGGTATGGATTCGGCCCCTTTTTTTTTTCTTCTTCTTCTCGTGCTCCCTTGTTCAATTCAGAACATGGAAAAGGAAGTAATTCTATTTTTCTTAATTATTTATATTCTTTATTTATTTTAGAAATGTAGGAAGTTCTGCCACTTGAGAGGGAAAAAAAAATGCCAAACGTGCATTTCTTCTTCAGAACATGGTTTTATGTATTTTGCTAAAAAAAAGACATTTCTATGCATTTTTAATTTTTAACTGATGGTGATGGCCATCAAACGGTTGAGAGTAAAGTAAACAATGTCGTATATGGGGGACATTCATGTGCATCTATCCCTCACCCTATGGTGAGGGCATTTTTTCCTTTTTACACATGAAGACAAGGAAGTGTACCTCACCCTATGTAATTGAAAATTCACTTTTGTATTTGAAAATTTCCATTTATGGAAGTGTCCCTCACCTAGGGGATATTCATGTGCATCCATCCCTCACCATTAGGGTGAGGGATACTCTCTTTTTTGGAAAGTTTCACATACAAAAACATTCTTGTATTTTTTTGGGAAAATTCTCATTTGTAATTGAAACTTTCCCAAAATGAGAGTATCCCTTACCCTGTGGTGAGGGATAGATGCACTTAAATATTTTTGTACTTGAAACTTTCCCAAAATGAGAGTATCCCTTACCTATGGTGAGGAATAGATGCACTTGAATATTTCCCATATAATATATATATATATATATATATATGAAGAGATGCTCCTATGTGAGCATCTCTCACCTTTATATGAGAGATAAGGTGGGGGCCTCACGTCCATATCCAATGCCAACAACTTAAATGTGAGGGCCTCCACCCCTATCTCTCATATAAGGTTGAGAGATATCTCTCATCAGAGCATTTTCCCCATATATATATATATATATATTTTAAATGTGGTAAACTCTGTGGGGCCCACTTGGATCCTATTACTCTCTAGTCTCTCTTCGCACTCGCTACCCTGGTCAAATTGGGCACAAGGGTCGAATTTGAAACCCATGCACTCGCCTAACCTTTATTCGATGCCCACCTTTTGTAAAAAATAAGCTGAGTAAAGCTGAGGGTACGAGTCTGTTTGTTGTGTGTCTGGTATCTTTTGTGCTTTTTAATACAATCCTTAGTTCTAGCCAAAAAAGAAAGAAAGAAAAAAACCTGAGTGTATGAAGTGTAGTCCTGTCAACCTAGAACACATTTAAAAGGTGCTCCCTCCAGTGTGGGTGTACTAGGGATAAATCGAATTGGTTGTATGTGGGGGGGACATTGAGGAGATGAGGTGGACAAAATATTACTCAAGTTACGTGATCCTAATTTTCATTGTTATAGCCTCAATTTAATGATTTTTTAAGTGTACTTATTTTTTATGATTGAATCCAATGGTGGTTAATGGTAGGACAATGCCAAATTAGGGCTAATGCAAATTCGTTAGTGGTTTGTTGGATTTCTCCAAGATGGACCATATTGTACACACAAAAGAAAAAAAAAAAAAAAAAAAGTGTAAAGGGGGCTTAGTAAAAAAATGAAACGATAGGAGAAAACCCCCCCATTAGATCTGATTGGGCTAATTTTGATAGGGTTGCAAAGTGTTAAATATAATTCGTAGGGGTTAAGAAATCTAATGGTCTGCGACTCTGAATTTTTGTGGAAACCTTTAATGCATTATGAGACCTTTCCACCCCCTACTTGCTAAAAGGCACCCCTCGTGAAGGTCCTATTCATAAAAGAAAATTCACCAACAATGTTTGAATACGACTCTCATTCGTGAATAGCTTTTATTTAGGACACGTTTTTCAGTTCCCTGAGAACGGAAAATGGTTTCATAGAGTGAGGGATGAAGATCTCAGGGGCCCTTCAGAAGACTTGTGTACTTGGGATAAAACTTTTTAGGATGTAACAGTATAAGGGGCCTTTTTGGGATCTAATGAACTTAGTTGCCCTGCAATCAGTTTACTTGTAACTCTTGTTTACATATAGTTGGTTAAGGAAAAGAACAATGCATAATTAGGTTATTAGAAAGAACAAAACATCTATCTTTTACAGCTAACTAAGGTTATCCAAGTGCATAAACCACTATTTAAACATACATTGAGTTGCCTAACTCTATTTATTGAGGTCCAAATGGGTCCATAGTGAGAGTAAACTTGACCAAAAGTAAATTGAGTTATTAAAATGGATTGGACTTCTATTACAATAGAGTAGAAGGCAACTCATAACCATCCCTTGTGTTTTGGCTATAGATTTCGTTGCAACACTGTTCTGGAACATGTTAGAAAGTGCTTCTTAAAAATTAAACAGGACTATCTTTGTAAATCGGAACTATTAAAATCGTATCCCCTTATGTATTTATTTGCACTAGCCCACGAGACCCACCATTTGCTACTTTTATTTCTCATAATCCCCATATTTGCATTTGTAATCCTTTTAGTGGCTTTCCTTCCCTGTCCTGTGTTTAAATGTGGGTTAAATAATTAGGCATATAAATAAGATTTTAATATGATGTGATTAAATTATTGTGCAATGGCCCACCTATGGCCTGACAATCAATCATGGTTGAGGTGGGGGATGGAAAGCTCAATGAGATCTATGAGTTTGCAAAATATTAAACCCATTAGATCATCCTAATCCCTTGCCTCTGATCCTCAAGTTTAATGGTTTTAGAAGTTAGAATGCGTCTTTTTTTTTTTTTTTCAGTCCAACAATGTGCAATGGTTGGATTAGTATCAAATTTGCTTGTGGCAAATCATTCACGTGGGGTTCTTGTTTGTGGGGACCGTCACTTCCAGTGAATGAGGGTGGGGACCGTCACTTCCAGTGAATGAACAAAAGTTGAACTGGATGTGTATTCTCAATGTGAGTATTACAATCTACCTTCTTGAGTTGTGTGTTTATTATTTACAAATAAAGATACTTAAGAAAAAAAAAGGGTGAAAAATCTAGTTTACACATTTTAAGATACCCTAATTGGAATATCTACATCTAAAATTTATATATGAGCTATATAAAATAGCTAAGAGATTATATAAGATCTGTATAGGATTGGTGATTGGATGATCCCTAGGTACAACTATAATCATAAACCCTCAGGTATGATGGTTTAACACTGCCTCAACTCGATGTGTATGATCAATGAGCATCAATTTGTAGACTAAAGAATTATTACGAACTCCAACCATTTCTTTGGTGAATATGCCTACTGGTTGAAGATTGGAGAAGATATGGAGGAGGTGGTGGTATTTCCTTCTGTTCATCTCCCATGGTGAAACAGTTAATTTCTTTGTTCTTTTACACACAACTAGATTAGAAGCAATTTAAATTTTAATTGTGTGCTTTATAAGCAAAAACTTGACAAATGACCAATTCACCATGGAAGTCCCTTAGGCCACAAAACTGCAAAGCAAGTTGAGGACATTCACGATATGCAACCTATGTAAAGGATATGAATGTGCAGTTCTTTATACATTTTCGAAAGAATAGAGAATCATTAAGAACCACAAACCATCCAATTGTGGATTGACAAGTATTCAGAGATCCAGCCCAATCAATGTAAATCATACAAGCTCTGCTAAAAAAGCCGAGATTTTCTACTAATTTTTATATAGTGTGAGGTTGTCTATTTGTCAGCAGTGTTTCGAATTTTTTTTAATATCAGTTAGATTGGAGTCTTAACAGGATGAGATAATCTCAAGCCAGGTTAATGAGATCTCATTTGTACTGACGCAATGAGAGAAACATGCATCATTCTAAATATTGCACCACAAGATGAAGAAAATATGTCGAGGTCCTCCATGTGAACTGAGGAATGAAGAGATGCTTGCAAAGCTTGGAATGCATTATCATCTCCAAAAGTGGGGATTTCTTCCACATAAACATGATAGTACTGCACTATGTAATGATCATATTAGCTCTGCTGAGAATCTAATTGAAGAATGCCAACACACTCACAGTTGAGTGGTGTTGGCACTTCAGTATCGAACACATGCCCTAGGATCGATCCTTGGGTCTCCAGGTCGGTAGAATTACTCCTGGCCAGTAGGCCAACCTAGCGAAAAAAAAATAATCAAATTGAAGAATAGAAAACTGGGATTGATCAAACCAAATGTGCTAAAGCAGTTGAGAGAAAAGATAGACAACTATCCTTGATAAAAACCAGTTTTGAAGAAAAATTCTAGGCTGCACCTTGTGATAATCCCAAGTTCAGTTTGTGACTGTCATGATCTTGGGCCCATGCTAAATATTGCTGTAGTAGATAGGTTTACCTAAATTCTCCATGTGAAATAAGGAATGAGAAGATGCTTGTAAATACTGAATACATTCATATCATCTGTAGATATGAGGATATCTTCTACATAAATGTGATAATAGTGCCCCGATGCCTTAAGAAGCAGAAAATGATCGTATTAACTCTGCTAAAAAACAAATTTAAGAATAACTGATCGAAACTTATCAAACCAAATGTGAGGATCTCATTTTATTCCATATAGCGATTGAGAGAGATGATCGACAACTAACTTTGAAATAATAAATTATTATCTATCAAATCAATGGTGAGGAGCTTGTTTCAATATATGCAGCAATAAACAGAGATAATAGACATAGTTAGGATGCAATGTCTGATAAACCCGAGGTCATGCTAAATTTATTTGGTGTGGTAGATGGATCTGCCGCCCCCAATACTGATTCCAGACCCTATAACCACACTTTTGGGCTTGGGTTGAGCTCAACTTGCTCTTCTCCATGCCCCGCTGCTAACATACTTTGGACTTAGGAAGAAAAACTCGTCTGTTCATATATTCTTTGGCTAGAGAAACTACTACTAATCGGTTCTGAAAGGTGTAAAGGTAAATAGGTTTCATCATCACTTCTTAAAAAAAGGAGGAAAAAAGTAGCTGGAGGAAAAAAGAAACTTGCAAAGAAGAAAGGTATTTGGTTTTTGTTAGATTATAGAGATTGATGAATGATTGAATTCTAAAAGCCTGTGATAAATTCATGGCTATTCTGAATGAAGATTTTACTGGCAACTAAAAAAAGGATTCTTCTATGGTTGTGTTTTTTAAAGAAAAGTGATTCAACAAATATTCTTTTTTGCAGTTTTGAGTTGTTGATTTAGTTGGGTGTTTTATTTATTTATTTATTTATTTATTTATTTATTTTTTTCTAACCACTTGCAACAACTTTTTTTATAAAAGTCCTGGTTACTCCCTTCTCAAGTGGGGGGTTTGATTTTTTACTTGTGCAACAACTTTTGTACAAAGTCCTTGTTACTCTTTATTTAAGTGCAAGTCTTTTATTATCTCAGAGTTATTCTATTGAGATTGTTATTTGTCTTTGTCCAAATCTTCAAGAGGGACTTAAACCAAAGGAAGATAGCAAATGGAGTAAGAGCTCAAACAACCATCACTACTCCAGCGATTAATAAGGCTGCACCGGAAGGGAAGAAAACATTGAGAAAAGGGAATGTGATAATCACTGGAGCATCCTCCGGTTTGGGTTTAGCAACTGCCAAGGCTCTGGCAGAAACAGGGAAATGGCATGTTATAATGGGTTGCCGAGATTTTCTCAAGGCTGAAAGGGCAGCTAAATCAGTTGGCATGTCCAAGGAGAACTACACCATAATGCACCTCGACCTTGCCTCCCTCGATAGTGTCCGCCAATTTGTTGATAACTTTGAGAGGTCTGGAATGCCACTTGATGTACTGGTTTGCAATGCTGCTGTTTATTTGCCAACAGCAAAAGAGCCCACCTTCACTGCTGAAGGGTTTGAGCTGAGTGTAGGAACTAACCATCTTGGCCATTTCCTCCTGTCCCGGTTGCTGCTTGATGATATGAAAAAGTCTGACTACCCATCGAAGCGTCTCATCATAGTTGGCTCTATAACAGGTACATTTTACTACCTGGAACCTCCTAGGAATTCTTTCTAGTTTATTGGCCAGTGCTCATCATCATCATTGAAGTCATATTCCATATAGTTGGGGCTGGCTTCAGGAGCTTTGCCTTTTCACTAACCCTACTTACAGTCATGTTTTCAGTATTTCCACAATCCACTTCCGTCATCATGAAAAGCCTTATCATAGAAAATTGTCCAGAAAAAATAGAATGGCAGCCATGTAATGCCCATTTTAAGGATATTGAAAAAAAAAAAAAAAAAATCCAATGTTGATGATCTGTTGAAGGAGAAATGGTCTTGTTTATTTAATTGTGTTTATTCTTGCTTGCATGGTAGAAATGGTTTTATCCCTCCCGCAAAGGCAATTATAGGTGACCTCCATGTAATGCCCATATTAAGGACAACTATTTTTAGTAACTCAATTTACCTTACATCCAAGTACATCGAACTCTATTTAGCTTAACTAATTGTTGGAAAGAACAAAACAACTCTTCTCAGTGCTGTTTCTGTAATTATCCCAACTCACCCTCATTTATGACTATCCAAATATGGCTTGGAGTAAAAACCAGAAACACTAGCATCCATTGTTGATGAGCTCTTGATGGAGAAATGGTCTTGTTTATTAAATTGCGTCTATTTTTTCTTGAATGTTAGAACAGTTTTATTCCACTAATAAATAAATAAATAAAGATTTATTATTGCATTGTTCATGTACTAAATCTTATACGGGTCGCATTTAATGTTATGTATTAGGGAACACAAATACGTTGGCTGGGAACATCCCTCCGAAGGCAAATTTAGGTGACCTCCGTGGTCTTTCTGGGGGCTTGAATGGGCTGAATAGCTCGACCATGATTGATGGAGGGGACTTTGATGGGGCCAAGGCATACAAGGACAGCAAGGTCTGCAACATGCTTACCATGCAAGAGTTCCACAGACGGTACCATGAGGAGACAGGCATTGCATTTGCTTCCCTCTATCCTGGCTGTATCGCTACCACTGGATTGTTCAGGGAGCACATCCCCTTGTTTAGGCTCCTCTTTCCTCCCTTTCAGAAGTACATCACGAAGGGTTTTGTCTCAGAAGAAGAAGCTGGCAAAAGACTAGCACAGGTACTAATAACTTAACATCTTTAATTTGCTAATGTTGTTTCCTTGAACCGAGTGTGATAAGAATGAAAATGGGTTGGTTGTTATTTGGTTTAGGTGGTTAGCGACCCTAGCTTGACCAAGTCGGGTGTTTACTGGAGTTGGAACAAGGAATCTGCCTCATTTGAGAATAAGCTATCGCAGGAAGCTAGTGATGCTGAGAAAGCTCGTAAAGTGTGGGAAGTCAGCGAGAAGCTTGTTGGGCTTGCTTGAAAGAGTGGTTATGGATATAACTTCATCGTCATCACATTTAGCGGAGGCATGTTCGACATTGCAAATGAACCTGCCTTTCGACATGGGATGGGATGTTGCTTGTAAGCATTTCTCTTGTAAGAAAGTTTTGTGTAGCAGAGGCAATAAAACACAATTCCTTTTGCAAACGGTCTATTGATGCAGTGCTACAAAGTTTGAAACACTCGTCTCTACATTTTACAGTCTTGAAATAAACCTATAGTCGTCTACATGATCAATGTTGTCTTGTTCCAAATCTTTCAATTCTAATAAGCAAAAGGAGCAGATATTACAAAAAAAGCACAATACAAATCTTTAGCAGTAAAAATACAAAATAATATTTAAGCAATCTAATTACTCCTATTTACATGTGCAAGTTAAACGGTGCAAGAACAAAATAAAAAACAAGATGCGGAGATGGTAACATAAAGAAAGATGATGCATGAGTGAAGGACTACCCAAATCTAGCCCAGTTGGACTCTCAGGTTCTCACTTATTCCATTCATATCCAAAAGACTTGAGTACTATTAGTTGTCTTTTCCATTTATTACAAATCTCTAATGGTCTTATTAGTGATCCTTGTTAAGTATTCTGGTCAGGTAGGGAATAATTAGGTAACTA
The DNA here is from genome assembly GCA_003546025.1 of Camphora micrantha. Taxonomy (NCBI): domain Eukaryota; kingdom Viridiplantae; phylum Streptophyta; class Magnoliopsida; order Laurales; family Lauraceae; genus Camphora; species Camphora micrantha. The sequence goes on along the minus strand of QPKB01000012.1, from coordinate 36,754,711 downwards.
CTTTATTAATTTAATGGTTCAAGTTTAAGTTATGATTAGATAAGATTTAATGGTTAGGATAAAACCAAGTTTATTGTTCTTCAGTTTTATGTTGAGTACACTGTAAATCATTCAGCCGAGGAGGAGTTTATGGAATTAATGAAATTTCATGTTTCCTGGTCTCTTTGCAAATGCTTGGGCTTTCTAAATTCTGACTGATTACCCATTGGTAGAGGACTTCTAGTAATTCCTTCCTGTTGCTTTTTTTTTTTTTTTTTTTTTGCTGCTGCTACTACTTACTATATATCTTGCATCTGTTGTGATGGTTTGCTTGTTGTTTGTTCCATCAAGCTGATATAGTGTAACACGCCGACCCAAATTAATCGTGGTTATTACTCATTAATAGTGTTTTATTGAAATTGATTGTGTTTATTTAGCAAATTAAGTTATTTTAATCTTAGTTAGTTTATTGGGTTGGACCTTGGGTCACGGATAGGTAGTTTTGGACCGATTTGACTCGATTAGGTAGAACGAGGGACTTTTTAGTAATTTTAGATTCTCTAATTTTTCATCATATACATGTCATATTGGTGTCATCGCGTGCATCTTGATAAGTACGTCATTTTTCATATTGAACTATACTTCATTAGACGTCAAATTAGTCAAGTTAAGCATCATTTGACTTTAAATGGAAATAGATGGAAGAGACTGGACTTTCTCATAAATATGAGGAAATATTCACTTAAACTCAAACACAATCCATTTCTATCGACCATTTCAGTTGTGTATGTGAGAGTCAGCTATTTCTCCTCATCCTTTTCTCTTCTTCCTTTTCTTCTCAAATAACCGAGAGGGAGCTTTGCATGTCAAATAGGGAAGAGGATTTCACTCCTTCATCATCTTCATCACCTACTCTTAGCTAGATTTTACAAGATTCAAATCCTACAACTACCTACTATCTGTTAGATTGTATGGACTCAATCCATCAATTGATGTAATAAATTGATTAATTTTGTTTATTTATCAATAAAATCATTTTTTCCTTTCATGAGATGAATAGTGTTTTATTACTTTATGCACATGACCAATATATATGACATAATGGTTCATGAGTTGAACCGGGTCCTATTAGTATATTAGATGTGATATGTGTATGGATGAGATCCACACACGGGAGACATGTGTCATAAATCTTATACTTAAATATCTTCACAACCAGCGATGAGACTGGGTATCTCATCTGATAAGGTTGCAGCATTTTGATCACTATGAGATAGTGTGATTTGTCTCGATCATCAAAATGTAAGATTCTGGATCAAGGTACTGGTACATTGGATGTATTGAAGGACCATGAGAAGCACCGTATGGAATACTGTCTCGAATTTAAAGTTTGCTCTCATAATTCTCTAGCAATAGGCTCTCATTCCCGAGACATCGATGGACTCAAGTTTCTATCTATTCATTTGCTTTGAGTCACCAATGAGGCCAAATATAGGTCAACACCTCAGTGTCTTGGGTATGTGGTAGTAGGACTGCGGGAACATCCAATAGTCAAAATGGAATCTATTTATATTATCCCCTTGTGCCAATTAATGAATTTGTCATTAGTAAGTGCGCACCCATCTCGATTAAGAGTTAATTAGATGGTACTGATGATCACTGTAATTAATTGGGGCTCAAGGATAATAAGATGTGGATCTAAGATTGGAAGGAATATGTTTGATCCAATTGATCCATGGATATTGATAGAAGGGCCTACTTGTGGTAATCGGGAAGTTTAGGGTCTTCTTTGTAATTTATTCCTAAGAGTACTGGAGTACAATTGCATTTACATAGTGGTGTTATTTGCAATTAACTGTGGGCCCGGATTGCATAAGAGATGTGGGGTTGCTGTGTTCCAGTTGGAGCCAGCTTTTTTTGGAATCCCTAGTGGTCCCCACGCTAGCTCAAATTATTGGAAAGATACTAATCCTACTTGAACTCCAAAAGGAAGGAATTAGAAAGTTACTATTTCTATTTGAAGTAGGACTTCTAATAGTAGTAATAGTATACTTACTAATTGTTGTGGAAGTGAGACTTCTATAGCAATTAGAAAGGGAGAAAGTTACTAATTGTTTTGGAAGTAGAACTTCTATTTCAATTCTGAAAAAGAGGAGGTTTTTAGTGCTATAAAAAGGGGATCAAACCCCTCTTGGACGTCCATAACATAGAGAGGATGTCCGGCCCTTTTGTGCTATAGTTGCACATCTCATCTCCTCCTCCTAGTTCCTTGGAGTTTCTTGAAGGATTTTCTCTTGAAGTTTCCACCAATCTTCTTGAGAAAAAAGATCTGATAGTGGGTCTGTTAAAAACTAGTAGAAACCAGGATCTCTAGACATTGCGTACAAATTGCTGCGAAAATAATTTTAAACTTATATGATTATATCATACCTCCTAGATCTCTCTGATTTGATCTCGATCTTACAGCAACTCGAAAACCTCAAGTTCTTCTATTGTATTCCCATATGCTCGAATTCACACCAGGGAGTGGGCCTCTTTTGCGAATTCTCTTCTACTCTCTAAAATCGAGATTTCTCTCTTGTTATTTTTGTATGTTAACGTATTGAGCAAAAGCGCATATTTATAGGCTACAATAGAGATCTTAAGAAGGAAATAAAGATAGGCTCCTTATGGAAATAGGAAACCCTAATTCGACCCAAATTAGAATCCTAATTCCATAAATTACAATTCAATCCACTAAAAAAATTATAATTTCACTCCAGTCCTTAGTCTCAAAATAATTCCTCGAGCTTCTTGCTATTAAATTCTTATAATTCCTTGAGACCTTACACTTAACTTATTTGATATGTCGAACACAAAGTCCACCTGCATGGTTTGACATAATCAAAACTTAAAATCTTCCTCAAGGAAATATCATCAATCCCTATTACGAGACGTGGATTCCGTCAATAAACTAATATTCACCATACACGTAGTGTAGTCATCCAATTCACTGAGATTATTAACCCATAAAAGATCTCTCATTCGTGCATAAAAATGCCAAATACTAAATATATGTGTCTATTATTTATGTCGGGATTAAGAGTACAAGTACTCATAATAATCATTTGGGTGTTCATCTTATATAGTCAGTATAAAGACAATAAACCCAAAAACGCGGTCCAGTTCAATACACACAAAGCGTTCTAGCATAATGAGTCGAAACTGTACCGTTTCCCGCAGCCAAGACAAGCCTGCTGAAACATCATGCTACAATCATACCAATGGTATGTCCAAATCCATCTAAATTGTGAACAGCAACTTATATTCTATAAGAACCGACAAATAAGTCTTCCGTGTATAAATAAAAATCTACACACCAACTTGTCTACTTTATAGAATAAAAGACACTCACATGCATAATAATTAATAATGCAACCATTTGCTCATATACAATCTCAGTTAGATGAGAAATTTTTTTTTACTAAAAATGAATCAGTCATAGACAAATACATAAAGTATGTTTTTAGTATAAATTTCCAACAGAGTCATAACGTGGCAGACAACAAGGTTTTGGAGATCCCAAATTGTTTCAAGAAGAGTTCTTGATCAAGTTAATTGTCTTCTTCTCCATTAGAGCACTACCGGACTCCAAAGGTATAATCTGCTTCTCTATTTGTTGTGGGTTATTTTGGTTGCATGGTGCTGCTGGTTTCTATCTTTTAGATAGGTTATATTGCTATACATGATTGATGAGATGGAGGGATTGCATCTTGGATATGATTTATGTGCTTATGGATACTTGATCCTTGAGTCAAGTGGGTCAAAAGTTTTGAAAATATGTCCACGAGGCCCACCTACTTCCAACAATTGGTATCAGAGTCATACCTCATCTCTAATTATGTTAGATCAACGATCTAGATCTAATCTTTGCATGAGATGCGAAGATGATAGACCTAGGGCTTTGTAAGGATTAGATTTGATGATTGTATGCTTTTTGTATCTGACATGAATGTGAAAGAAGGGGCTAGTTTGGATAAGAAATGGAATTTTTCTGCAGGATTTCGAATAGGTCGCTCGAGCGGACCGTCATCGGCTCGAGCGGAATGGGTTCTGGAATAGTCCGCTCGAGTGGATCCCAATCCGCTCGAGCGAACCGTGTGCAGAATTTTTCTTTTTGGCAGTCTGGGATTTTGATCATGAGATGATGAATGGTATCCTTTGAGACCGAGTTCCTAATATGTTCTTGATACTAACCATGCAGGTTCATGTCCTCTCCATATGCCCACAAGTCTTTTACTTTCTTTTTGTGGTTGATGGTTTATTTGAGGTTAAGTGTAAAGGGCATCATAGTTTCCTTGGTTTCCCGTGAAAGGGCAAGGCATGGTGAATTTCCCTATAACCATTTTATTTCCATGTTTAGATTACCATGTAAGTATCATTATCGAGGCATAGGAATTTATGTAATTTTTCTAAATTTGTAAATTCTGGCGATATCCGAGACAAAGAAGGAAAGTGAAGTTGGACTCTTAATCAAAGAGTTTGAACATTACCAAAAGCATTTTGGAGATGCCCAAAGAGTTTTAGGAATCCCAAAGTTTTGGAAAGTCTAGAAGTCCAAAAAGTCTATTCCGCTTGGGCCATGTGGAGGAGAGGACTAGTTTCTAATTTTAGCACTTTCATTTTGTTGATGAATGATTGCTTTAGAAAGTTTCCAAATCTGATCCAAACATAGGAATTTCCAAAACTAGTCAAATCAAATTAATTTTTGGAAAGAGTTTTAATTAGTGTTGGTGGACCCATGAGATGGATCCATTGGTAACACTAATCTTAGAAACCGGACTGTCCTTAAAATAACTTGACTTGGGACCAATCATTGGTCATATCATGAGATGATTTGATGTCTATATATGTGGGCCCATATACCTATAAGGAAATCCTCAATTCTAAAATATTAAGTGGGAGCGGGGCATTTATATTAGAAATCCCTATGGTTTTCCACCATAGGTCTATTGTAAGGAAAGAATTAGCCTCGCGCCATTTTGAGAATGGCCGTTCCCCACGGAGGGCTTCTATTTGTCTGGTTACTAGATATGGATCTCCTATAGATAGTATTGGTGAGACGGGGCGGGGGCCCACTCCCCAAGGAGGAGCTGTTCGCAACGGTTGTCATGCAATGCTAGTTGGTGGGTCATACTTAACTAAAATAATGATGTAGTATCACCAAGGATTTGCCTCATGTATTTTAAAAACTGAAGTTAATCGGGAGTCATACATTATTTGGTATGAGATACCTAGATAATAATAAATGATGAGGATAATGGATAGTTAGTCTTAATCCTAATTTTGACCAACTTTGATCCGCACCAATCTAGGTGGTATTCACACTCCCCAAGGAGGCATATCTCGGAGATTGTGATTCTGATGTATTCTGAACTTAGTGGTCATGAGGATTCCCACATAAATTTAGTAGAATACTAAACCCTAATATCATTTAAATTCATTAATTGAATGTATGGTTATGTTCCCCTGTATTTCAAGCATGAATTCAAATACTTTCAATCCACCTGCGACCATCCTCAACCAGAATAAGTTGGTGGGATCCAACTATGTAGACTGGAAACGGAACCTGGATATTGTCCTGACAGCTTCAGGATATAAATATGTCCTTACCAAACCCTCCTTGATGAGCAAGGGCCGGTGCATCAAAAGAATAAAATGAACTTTACACAAAATAGGCCAAAGATGACGAGATGGTCAGATGTTATATTTAGGTATCCATGTCTAGTGTTTTGCAACACTGACTTCAATCCTATAAGACTGCATATGATATTATATCGAACTTAAAGGAGATATTTGCAGAACAGGGTAGACCTGCTAGGCAGGCAGTTATAAGGGTGCTCATTAGCACCAAGATGGCTGAAGGTACATCAGTACAGGAACACATGTTGAAACTGATGGACTCATTAAATGAGTTAGATGTATTGGGAGTTGTGATTGATGCAGAATCGTAGATCGACATAATCCTGGAGTCACTACCAGAGTCATTTAACAATTTCATGGTCAATTATAATATGAATAAGATGAATCTGACTCTGGCTGAGCTGTCTAGCCAGCTGGTGGTGACTGAAGGGATTATGAAGAAGAAGTCAACTGCCCTAGTGACAGAAAAGTCAGATGCCAAGCCCAAGCCGAAAGGCAAAGGGCGGAATGGCAAAAAGAAATCAATTCCGAAGGGTCCTAAGGTGAAGAATGGTCCTAATGGTGGCGTGGCCAAGGCTAAAGATTCATTGACAAAGGGAAAGTATTTCCATTGTGGTAAGACAGGACATTGGAAAAAGAATTGTCCAAAATATCTATCTAAGATGAAGATCTCATGTACGATTGAGTCACTTATTTCTGAAGTTAGTTTTGCAACTGGTACTTCAAAATCCTGGTGTGTGGACTCCGGGGCAACTAATCAGATATGTAATACGTTGCAGGGGTTCAGAGAAACCAGGAGGCTCAGTGACGGAGAAATCATTGTCAACCTAGGATCTGACGCCAAGGCGGAGGCTGTTTCAGTGGGAGTCATTACTTTATGTTTCTCAAATAATAAATTGGTTTTATCAGACACATTATATGTACCGTCTTTACGGCGGAATTTAATTTCAGTTTCTAGTTTGGTGAATAAAAGTTATTCTATTACTTTTGGTACTGAAGTTGTCATAAAGAGGAATGGTACTTTTATATGTTCTGGCAAGGTAACCAATGGGCTTTATTTGTTAACTCCCACAATGTGTGAGATACATGATACTGAAACAATTAATAGACCATCATTAAAGAGGAAGTCACCTTCATCTAATCCAACAAAACTTTGGCACTTGAGGCTAGGTCATATAAACCTAAATAGGATTGACAAGCTAGTGAAAGATGGTATCTTGCCTTCATTGGTGGTAGAATCAATGCCTGTCTGCGAGTATTGTCTAGAAGGCAAAATGACCAAAAGACCCTTTTCATCAAAGGGCAATAGGGCTAAAGATTTATTGAAATTAGTGTATACTGATGTATGTGGACCTATTAACGTCAGGGCCAGAGGAGGATATGAGTACTTCATCACTTTCACAGATGATGACTCAAGATATGGATACATTTATCTTATGCACCGCAAGTCCGAGGCTTTTGAAAAGTTCAAAGAGTTTCGAGCGGAAGCGGAAAAGCAATTGGGTAAAAGTATCAAGACTCTTTCATCAGATCGAGGAGGGGAATATCTCTCTGCTGATTTTATAGGATACTTATCAGAAAATGGGATTCTATCCCAGTTGTTTGCTCTTGGTATGCCTCAATAGAATGGAGTAGCGAAAAGAAGGAACCAGACTCTTTTAGATATTATTAGGTCTATGTTGAGTTTCTCACGATTACCGATATCCTTTTTTGGATACGCCTTGGATACTGCAATGTACATACTAAACCCCGTACCGTCTAAGTCGTACCTAAGACTCCCCAGGAGTTGTGGTCCGGGCGAAAGCCTAGTTTACAATATTTACACATTTGGGGTTGTCCGGCACTTGTGCTAAATGTTAAGACAGATAAGTTGGAATCGAAGTCGGAAGTATGCACGTTTGTAGGATATCCTAAGGGAACTAAAGGTTGGTTATTCTATGATCTTAGAGAGCAGAAAGTGCTCGTAAGCACCAATGCGGTTTTTCTGGAAGAAGATTATATGTTAGACCGGAAATCTTTAGAAAATGTGATCTTGGACGAGATTCAAGAGCAATCAATTTCAAATCCAAGTATGACCGAACATGAGGAAGAACCACCCTTATCAGACCCAGTAGTTACACAAGTGCCTCGTTGTAGTGGGAGGATTGTCAGACCCCCTGACAGGTTCTCGTTCTTGGGAGAGTCTTACAAGGCAGTCCCAGAAAAACCAGAACAAGATCCCTGTAACTATGATGAAGAAATCAATGACATAGATTCGGGATGTTGGCAAGATGCTATGAAAGCTGAGATGGAGTCTATGTACTCCAATCAGTTCTGGACACTTATGGATTTGCCTGCCAATATAAGCCTATTGGATGCAAGTGGGTCTATAAGAGAAAAAGAGGACCAGATGGTAGAGTGGAGACCTTTAAGGCCATGCTTGTTGCGAAAGGGTATACCAGAAAGAGGGTATCAATTATGAGGAAACCTTCTCACCGGTAGCCATGCTTAAGTCCATCCGGATACTCTTATCCATTGTGGCTCATTTCGATTACGAGATTTGGCAAATGGATGTCAAGACGACGTTTCTCAACGGCCATCTTGAAGAAGGCATCTATATGGTGCAGCCAGACGGTTTTGTAGCTAAAAACCAAGAGCAAAAGGTTTGTAAGCTGCAGAAGTCCATTTATGGACTGAAGCAGGCATCCCGAAGCTGGAACATCCATTTTGACCAGGCAATCAAATCATTTGGTTTTTGTCAAAATCCGGATGAGTCATGTGTGTACATGAAAAGTGAAGGTGACAGGGTAATTTTTCTGGTTTTACATGTAGACGACATCCTTCTCCTCGGGAAAGACATAGAAATGTTGCCATAGTGAAAGTTGAAAGTCCGGGATCCTTACCCTAGAGGGGGGGGGGGGATTGAATAGGGTGATCTACACTTAATGACTAATTATGGCCAATTTTAATTTCTTAACAACCAACTAGTCACATGCGATGATTAACATACAATATGCGGAAGCTTAAACAAAATAATCACCACAAAGCAAACACCACTACACAATGATTTATAGTGGTTCGGCCTCAATGCCTACATCCACTACCGGTTTGTGATCCAACACCCCACCGGATTTCCAATATTTATGCTTTTGAAAAAGGCTAAGCAATAACCTTAACAATATGCTTTCCAAGGCTAAGGAATAACTTTACAATGTTGTTTTTTTTAGGCTTAACAACAACCTATACAAGATGCTTTTCTAGGCTAAGCAATAACCTTTACACAATGCTTTTCTTAGGCTAAGCAATAACCTTTACAATAAAGAGATTTTCTCTCAAGGTAGTGTCTTCACAAAACACTCTAAGAGAATACAATTAAGCTCAATTACAATGCCTCTTAATTAGGCGGATATGAAAGTTTAATTCAACTCACACAACACTCTATGAAATGCTAAGATGAATGCTCATGAAGTGTGTGTGTGTGAAAACTTCAATCAAGTTTAAAATGAAGGTTCAATTAAAGTATGCTTAATGCATTTTAAAATTGAAAGCACACAAAGATTTGATTGAAGTGAAATGCAAATCACATGTATAAAATACTAACTTGTTGATGATGTGAAAATCAAAAGCTCACAAGTTGTATGAAATTAATTATGTCTAAACATGTGATGCACGTGCAATGTTGTTTTCAAAACCAAACTAATTTAACTAAAGTTTAAATGAATGAAAACAACAATGTGATTCAACCAAGTAAATGAAACATGTTATAAAAGAAATCAAAAGATTTGACAAAACATGTTTTATAAAGTTTTAAAACAAACTTGGTTTGAAATCAAGGGTGAAGAATCCAATCCAACTTAGATCAAAGATTAAATGAAGAATGAATTCAACACATCATAGTTATCATGTTAAAAATCATTTACCAATAATTTAAACAAAGCATATAACATATGATTAATAAAAGTAAAGCTTACTTAGAGATTTAACTTCATTAATCCAAGCTTTAGCTTTACTAATGACCCTTTGGTCTCTCTTACTTCATTCCCCCTTTTCTTGCCTCCAAACACCTCAAGGATGGCTTAGATGTTGCACACTTTGGCAAATGAATGAGCTTCTTTTTATATTCAAAAAATGCCCAACGGCTAGTCCCCGGTCGACCTGCCCCTGTGCCCGGTCGACCGGGTACACAACGGTCATAAATATAGCCGTTTGAAAAACTGCTTTTAGCGGGGGCCAGTGATCGCCGGTAAAAGTGGTTTTGGCCGCCGGTAAAAGTCCTGTTTTCCCAAAAAGTATTTTTTAAAGTAATTTCTTGTGGGGACTTTTGGGCCATCAAATCAAGCTTGGAATCATGATTTTAATTCAATCTAAGTTCTTTTAAAATCATGAAACATACAAAGCCAAAAATGATTTGAAACTTTTAAAACCATTGGCTAGCTTGATTTATAAAACTTCTTTTCAAATTAAAATGCATCCAATCAAAACATGCATGAAACATATGATTTACAAGATTTAAAACAATGCATGAGTAAATTAAGATTTCAAGATTTTCTAAATCAATGCAAGTGTGAAAATTCGAATGATGCTAAAATGATAATGCATCCATCAAATTGCAATACACAAAATTCCTAATAAAAGTTTGGTTGGCCAAGACTTTTGATATGAAGGACTTGGGAGAGGTTTGCTACATCCTAGGGATTAAACTCCATCGAGACAGGAAAAATAGGATGATTGGCTTATCCTAAGCTGCATACATAGATAAGGTACTAGTACGGTTTGCTATGCAGGACTCTAAGAAGGGAATTACACCTTTCATGCATGGAGTGCACCTTTTCAAGGACCAGTGTTCCAAGACTCCTGAGGAAAAGGAGCAGATGAGGTTGATACCATACGCTTCGGCAGTTGGTAGCCTCATGTATGCTATGTTATGCACTAGACCGTAAATCTGTCATGTAGTGGGCCTAATCAGCAGATATCAGTCTAATCCAGGACCTAAACATTGGACTGCTGTGAAGTGTATTATCAAATACTTGAGAAGGACTAGAGATTACATGTTGATTTATAACAGTGATGAGCTGATTTCAGTCGGGTACACAGATTTTGACTTCATGTCAGACAAAGATTCCAGGAAATCCAATCTCTGGTTATGTGTTTATGCTTGGTGGTAGAGTTATCAGCTGGAGGAGTATAAAACATGAATATACCGCTGATTCCACCTCGAAGGCTGAATATGTAGCGGCTTGTGAAGCAGCTAAGGAAGCAGTATGGCTCAAGAGATTCCTTATGGAACTTGAAGTGGTACCTTTGGCACGACAGCTGCTCACAGTTTACTGTGACAGCAGCGGGGCAGTCGCTCAGTCCAAAGAGCCCAGAAGCCATAAAAGCCAAAAGCATGTACAGAGGAAGTATCACTTGGTCAGAGAGATTGTGCAAAGAGGTGATATTGCTATTACCAAGATAGCCTCTGCGGACAATCTAGCAGATCCCTTTTGTAAGACCCCGACCCGAGTGACCTCGATTAGTGCTTAGTTAGTTGCGTGTTAGTCTTGATTTGCTTTGTGGATTTGGTTTAGTCGGTTTAGAATAGCTTGGTAATAGCTTTGAGGATTTTGAGTGCCTTTAGTATTAGTGGGGCCCTTTGGGGGTTTCTTGTTTATGACTTTGTGTATGCTTGAGGTTTTATCTTGGTTTTCTCGATTTGCATTTTATCCCGTTTTGTTTATCTCGTTATTGTCTTCAACTTTCATGTTGATCCCGTTCCCATTCGAAACCCCGAAACTTGACTTTTCTAGCTTCAAGGGCAAAACAGTACTTTTACACCAAATCTGTACCAAATTAGTGTTAATCCCGAAACCCGCGAAACATAAACTTTTTAGAAACTAGATATTTCGACGATCATTTCTTCCTTCTTCGTCGATTTCATCCGGCGCCCCGAAAACCACTATTTCAGCCCAACTAGGTTACTAGATGGTGGAGCCCACTTGTGTAGCTTATAAAAGAGAACCCATCTCCCTCATTTTCTCTTTTTCCAGCAACTTCCTTGAGCCTAGGGTTTCCCTTTCTCCTTCTTGTTCTTCCATCATCAAGAGACATCACCAAACTTGCACCATCATCTCAAAGGATCTCATTATCTTCTTCTCCACTTCAAGGGCTCTCCATTGGTACCATTTGGGGAGGAATCTCATCTCTTGAAGACCTTCTTCTAGCTTGTCTTGTTCATTTGGAACACCATTTGGTAAGATCTCTTCCTAATCTTCTAGATTAGTGTTCTTCTAGCCTTAGAGAAGCTACATTTTCAGTATTGAAAGCTCTCTCCTCTTCTTCATTGTTTTGACCCATTTTAGGGTTTGTTTTAGGGGTTTTTGGTAGAGCTTGTTTCCTTGACTTGCAAGTGTGCTAGGAGCTGTTTTTCATTGATTTAAAGACTTAAGGCAAGTGGATGTTTTGACTCTTTTATCATTGAATGAGTTTTGATGAAATGCATTTATGTTTTCCCCTAATGTTTTGAGGCATTAATGACTTGTTTAGATTGGAAATAAATGCTCATTTTAGTTCTTGAAAGCTTGTTTTATTCACATATGAGATTGCTAATCAAGTTTGGAAAGAATGTAGAAAAGATAGGAAAAAGTGGAAGAACCACTGAACTGCTGTAACAGAACCTGGGTTCTGTTACGCAGTTCACGCGGTCGACCGGCCAAGGGGCGCGGTCGACCGGCGACACTGGAACAAGCCCCCAGTTAGCAGACCTGCTGCACTGCGGGATTCTCTGTTCCGCACGAGCCTTTGGAGATTCGAGAGGATGCTTCGTATGTGGAAAGACCGATCAAGATCATTGATACCAGGGAGCAAGAGCTGAGAAATCGGACAATTCATTGGGTCAAGGTACTTTGGAAAAATCATGAACCAGAAGAAGCCACTTGGGAATTGAGAGATCAAGTTCAGAGGAAATACCCACACTTGTTACCAGAGGTAAAAGTTTGATTTATTTGGTGGACCAAATATCCTAAGGGTTGGAGGATGTCAAACCCCAACCCAGGATTAACCCAATAGTGTTTGCTTAGTGTGTTCTTAGTCTTGATTGGGTTTAGTTATCGTGGGTTAGAGTGTGATTAGTTTTTAGTCATGGTTTTTAGCTTTCGGGAGTTCGAGAACGTTTAGTGTTTACTAGGCTCACTTAGGAAGGCCTGAGTGTACGTGCAAGCGTGGGAAGATCGTGTTTGGTTTTGTGTTAATCGTGATTTTCATTTCATTTGATGGGTTTTATAATTATGTACAACTTTCGTGTTTAGCCCATTTGTGTTTGTAGCCCAGAAACTCAAGTTTTGGACCAAAAGGGTAAAACAGCCTTTTCACATTCAAATCTGGACACAATTTTCGAGATCCCAAAACCATGTCGAAAATATACTTTTTGGAAACTAGATATTTCAAGGATCATTTTATCCTTCTTCGTCGACTTCATTTGAGGCCCACAAGACCATGTTTTGACTCATGCAAGATTGGCACTAAAGGGGACCCCTTGTCTAGCACTTAAGCTACTTTCCCTTCTCCCTTTCCCCATTCCACAAAAGCTCTGCACTTTTTCTTGACCTAGGGCCGAAAATCCTCTTTTTCCCCTCTTCTTCTCTTCTTGAATGCTTGAGCTAGGAGTCTCCAAATGGAATTCTAAAACCATCATCTTCTTCCTCTCAAGCTAAGCTTTCCATTGATACAATTTTCTTGAAGTCTCTTGGTGGGAAAGATCTCTATTTCCTTCTTCATTTCTTGTTTGGGCACCTCTAGGTAAGAGCTTCAACCCACCTCTTCAATAGAGTTCTTTCTACTTCCAAAGATCTTGTTTTTCTAACTTGTAGCAACCATTTCGAGATGGGTTGCTTGGTTGCATTTTTGGGTGAGTTTTTGAATGGATTTCATGGGTTTTTTTGTAGTTCTTGGCTCTTGGTTAGGAGTGCTTGAAGAAGAATCTTGTTTTCATTTGGCTAAGGCAAGTAATCTATTTGGGTTGTTTATGCATGTGGATCTATGGATTTGTTATTTGGTATTAATGCTTTGTTTTACTAGGTTTTCATGTTGATATCTTACTTTGGAAAATGCAAGCATGCCTAATAGCTTTCCAAACTTTCAGATTTCATATCTTTTAATCAAGTCTTGCTTTTGTTGAAGTTTGGATTTGTTTTGATAAGATTGGGTTTGAAGGTTTAAGAAATGGGTTTTGTATGTTAATGACTTGATTTAAGTTTGAAAGAAATGCCCCAATGTGAGCCTTGATAGCATGTACATTCATGTATCTAATTTGCTAATTAGGTTGGAAAGATTGTAGAAGAGAAAGGTAGGAAAAGATGGACCAGTGACTGCAGAAATCATGTCGCGACCCCGGACCGAGCCACCAGCCTAATCCGGGATCGGGACTAATAAATGTATGTGTATGTTTGCATGAATGAAAACCCGACCAAAACAAAACGTATACGAGTCCATCAAGAAGGATGCCACTCGTACACGCGATTTCCCACAGGTGTCCGCGGTGAGGATATCACATCGACATGAATATTTCTTTTATGTGCGAAAGCGTGTAGCAAATCTATTTCATACATTCATGTCCAAGATAACAAGAATTAAAACATGTTTCATACTAGTATCAAAATGAGCAATGATCATTAAAGCTATAACCCCAAAATAAAGTTAAGGTTTACAACAAAGTAGTTTAATTACATTGTTCCCAAAAATAGAGGCCAACAAAGGCCAATAAATAAAAGTATCAAGTTCCCCAAAAGAATGGTTAGACACAACCCAAAATGTGTTACGTCACTCGGCACCCGAATGTCTAAATGACATCATCAGCGTGCCACTCAACTAATCGCTGCGGTTCACCGACCGCCTCCTCGTGCTCCTCCTTGGGGAGACCAATAACGGGACCTGAGTACCAAAGCAAAGGGTCAAACACAACGGTTTGGCAAACGGGTGAAAAGACATGACAATATAGAAAATACCTTGAAAATCATTTAAACCTGTCAAAGCATTAATTTCATAAAACAAGAGAAACACTTGTTTAAATACATATGCAATGTAAAACATGTAAGGTATCCAAGGAACGGGAAACAGACAAGATGGCAACCACACGTAGTTAAGTCCTCTATCACCGAAGTGACATGAGCATATCGGGATGTTGTCTCAGTCACCGAAGTGAGGAGATGCAACATAAGTAACATATATATATATAATATAATACAATACGGGACGGGACCTCGGTAGCGAACCTGGTATCGGGACAAGACCACGGTAATAACCGGGTAGCGGGATCCAAGACTGCAGCTGGCGGGACGGGAAAGAGTCTCCAAGTCGGTAGATCAAACCGGCAAGGAAAGCCAAGCTTAGTGGTGCCGACTCATAGGTCAAATCATGTAAAACAAGACATGTACAAATCATGTATAATGCACTTAAATAAACGGGCGGGACGGGGTGCTCAAAAGCACTAATTTCATTTTCGAACGGGAAGTGCATGTCGGGGCTAGCAAAAGCTCTTGTTTCAAATTCAATGTTTTCGGGAATGATAAATCACATTTCTTGAAATTCGGGACAAGTATCGGGATTCGATGTAAATCAAGGGAATAAGGACCCCGTATGTCTATTGTGATGATCACTTGGTACTCCTTGAGTTTAGAGACATTCCGGGCTCTTTATGCACCTTAGGGATTCAAACCCTAATCGAGTTTTTAATTAAACAAAACCTAATAGGGATGGGATCCTAAGCACAATGTTAATTTAGTGGTACCTTACAACCTACTCAGTCATCGAAAGGAAAACGGATTCGCGATATCCAAACAAACCAATTTCACGTTTAGATAAAAGAAAAGATATCCTGTCGTTCCGTACCGTTCAAGATTGAACTAGGTTAAGTACCGATACAACCGGATTAACCATGAGGAATTGTCGGTTCAACCATCCTCAAAGGAAGTCAAACGGGTCCACAAAAGGGTTTCTAAGTTCCACTTAAAGTCCACCTAAACATAGGGCAAAAGTCCAATTTTCTGCAGGGTTTCCAGTTGGGCCGGTCGACCTGGCCCATGGCGGGTCGACCGCGTACACAGGGGCTCGGTCGACCGGCCATGGGCCAGGTCGACCGGGAGTTGTAACTTTAAATGGTGAACAGTGTTTTGGTCAGGCTCCAGAGAGCCTGACCTCTGTGTCGCCGGTCGACTGCGCCCTAGGCCGGTCGACCGTGTGCTCTGCAGAACTGAGACTCCCGCAGTTCAGCAGGTCGCCCAACAGGGGGGCCTGTTCCAGCGTCGCCGGTCGACCCGCCCCTTGGCCGGTCGACCGCGTACACTGCGTAACAGAACCCAGGTTCTGTTACAGTAGTGCAGTGGCCTATTCCATTTCTTCCCTTCCTTTCCACATTCTTTCAAATCTGTTTAGCAATCTATTACTTGGATAAAACAAGCTATCAAGACTCACAAATATGCATTTATTTCAAATCTAGCAAGTCATTAATATCACAAAATATTAGGTGAAAACATAAATGCATTTCATCAAAACTCATTCAAATGTAAAAATGTCAAAACATCCACTTGCCTCAAGTCTTTAAATCACTAGGAAACAGCTCCTAGCACTCTTGCAAGTCAAGGAAACAAGCTCTACCAAAAACCCCTAAAACAAACCCTAAAATGGGTCAAAACAATGAAGAAGAAGAGAGAGCTTTCAATATTGAAAATGTAGCTTCTCTAAGATCAAAAGAACACTAATCTAGAAGATTAGGAAGAAAGCTTACCAAATGGTGTTCCAAATGGACAAGACAAGCTAGAAGAAGGTCTTGGAGAGATGGGATTCCTTCAAAAATGGTGTCAATGGAGAGCCCTTGAAGTGGAGAGGAAGATCATGAAATCTTTTGAGATGATGGTGCAAGCTTGGGTGATGCTTGATGATGGAGAAGCAAGGAGAGAAAGGGAAAACCTAGGCTCAAGTAAAAGTTGCTGGAAAAAAAAAGAGAATGAAGGAGATGGGTTCCCTTTTATAAGCTACACTAGTGGGCTCCACCATCAAGTAACCTAAAAAGGCTGAAATAGTGGTTTTCGGTGTTCCGGATGAAATCGACGAAGAAGGAAGAAATGATCGTCGAAATATCTAGTTTCTAAAAAGTTTATGTTTCGCGGGTTTCGGGATTAACACTAATTTGGTACAGATTTGGAGTGAAAGTACTGTTTTGCCCTTGAAGCTAGAAAAGTCAAGTTTCGGGGTTTCGAACGGGAACGGGATCAACATGAAAGTTGAAGACAATAATGAGATAAACAAAACGGGATAAAATACAAATCGAGAAAACCAAGATAAAACCTCAAGCATACACAAAGTCATAAACAAGGGACCCCCAAAGGGCCCCACTAATACTAGAGGCACTCAAAAATCCCAAAATCTAATTCCAAGCTATTCCAAACCGACTAAACCAAATCCACAAAGCAAAACAAGACTAACACGCAACTAACTAAGCACTAATCGGGATCACTCGGGTCGGGGTCTTACAAATCAGAACTGGGTTCTGATTTCCGCAGTTCACGCGGTCGACCGGCCAAGGGACGCGGTTGACCGGGGACACTGGGATTGGTCCCAGTTGGATGACCTGCTGCACTGAGGGAATGACTGTTCCTGCAGTTCACGCGGTCGACCGGCCAGGGGGCGCGGTCGACCGGCGACACAGGGTCAGGTTCTCTGGAACCTGACCAAAACATTGTTCATCGAATTAAAGTTACAACTCTGAGTCGACCGGGACTTGGCCGGTCGACCGGGCACACAGTGTACGCGGTCGACCGGCCAAGGGCCAGGTCGACCGGGCACACTGGAATTTCCCCTGTTTAAGCAGATTTTTGCCCATTTGTATTTTCTTTTAAAATCTGAAAACTAGGCTATATTAAGGACTTTAACTTGACATTGTGTGAATGGAACTCCATGCTATTTACTAACTTCGGGGACACCAATCCTTGTATTTTAAATATAGAGTTCCAATCACCCAAGGGTCAATGAATAGCCTAAGCATGTACTTGATAAAATTATCGTGTTTTGAACTTTGATTAATACCGCAAGTTATATCGTGTACTCGCTTTGAAGTCAAGTATTTAAGCTCGTTTTAAGATGTGTTTCAAGTATTAAATGGGGATCACTTTTATAAGTTGTGAGCATATATATTATGCATTTTGCTAGTTGTGCCTCGTCTCGCCGTGATAAGTGATTTCCCCTTTTATTTTGATATGTTTGAATCGTGTTTTGCGTGTTTTGTGCATTCATGTACTCAAGTGAACACCACAGAGCTTGGACTGCCCTTTCAGTTTGATCCACTGTCTGGGGGTCCTTAAACATGTGAACTAACTGCAGATTAGTCGTGTATTTATTACACATCGTGCGTGTCCAGTTCCGCGGCCGGAATCCCGTATTTGTGGGAATCGTGTCGTGTTATATTATGTATATTCGTGCTTGTCGTGCGTGCTTACTCTTTTCATTATAAATGATAGAGAAAGGATGGGCTCTTTGTGGATTTACTATTCATGATATATATGTTATGCATTCATGTTAGTTTGTCTTCGATTTAGAAAAGTGTTTCGTAAGTATTTGTTTTACGTTCAGTAAAGTATTTCTTTATGTTCTCGATTAAACATTGTTTTACATGCTTTCACTTAAAATGATTTCTTGCCAAACCGTCGTGTTTGATGCTTGTATTTTGGTGACCAGGTGCAGGAGACCATCCCTTTGAGGAGGAGTGCCAGGAAAAAGCTGTTGGGCCTACCTTAGCCCGTGAGTGGCAACCCGACGACGTCATCTAGACGTTTGGACGGGTCATGAGTTTCCGTTGGATCACCTTTTTGGGTTTATAAACTTTTGTTATTGTATTGGCCTTTGTTGGCCTCTTATTTTGGAAAGTGTAATAACTTAATATACTTTGTTAACTTTACAACTTGAATTATTGTGGGAATGCCTTGTTATGTCTTCATTCTGATATTTATGTGGGTTTATAAACTTTTGTTATTGTATTGGCCTTTGTTGGCCTCTTATTTTGAGAAGTGTAATAACGTAATATACTTTGTTAACTTTACAACTTGAATTATTGTGGGAATGCCTTGTTATGTCTTCATTCTGATATTTATGTCTCGATGTCATTATGTTTATATTATGACATGATCTAGTCAGATGTGATTTGCCACGCGCATCCGCATACTTGATCGTGTGAGTTGGTTGTTCCGTGTTTGTTTGTTTTTCGGAACCCTCACCGCGGAAACCTGTGGGAGGTTAACCATCTTATAATTAATCTTTCAATCTTATAAATCACCACCACCTTTTAAGCTGCGGCCTCGGTCCGGGGTCGCGACAAGACTGGTATCAGAGCGGGACTTGTTTCAGGCATTTAAAAGAAACTAGAAAGATCTTAGGATCGTGGTGAGAGTTCGTGAGTTCGTTAGAATTGCTAAGTGTGATGTCTAGGAAACCATTTGACTATATTTATTGTGTACTAACATTTTGTTTTACAGCAATGCCTCCTAGAAGAGTTCTTCCGAACAATGCTTCTGCTAGCAATCAAAATGAAAATGATCAGAATCCAATACCAACAGCTAATCAGTTCCAAGAGCTTATGCAAGCTATGTTGGCATAGCAAAGGCAAGCAAATGAAGCACAAACCAGATTTCAAGAACAAATGGCTAAGAAAGATGCAGAGATGGCACAGGTTCAGAGGCAACTTCTGGAGGTTCTCCAGAATAGGCATGAGGCTCCACCGGTAGCTCCTAACATTGTCATCAACAATAGGGAGCATGACCCTAACTTGTTGTTTGAGCGGTTCAGGAAGAGGGCACCTAAAGAGTTTTCAGGCCAAGAGAACCCATTAGTGGCAGATGACTGGTTGGCAAACACTGAGAAGATTTTTGACGTCTTCACTTGCACGGGCAGGCAGAAAGTAAACCTTACAGCTTCTTTATTCTATGGTTTAGCAGATCAATGGTGGTAGACGGTGAAGGAACCCTACATGGCAATGGCCAATGAGGAAGCATGGGCAGCTTTTAAAACCCAATTCCAAGACAAGTACATTCCTTCACACATCAAGAGGCAGAAAGCTATTGAGTTCCAGCAACTCAAAAAGGGCAACTTGACAGTGTTGGAGTATGTTACTAAGTTTGAGAGGCTAGCTAGGTATGCCACAGAGCTGATTGATACAGAACAGAAGAAGATCAATAAATTTTTAGAGGGCTTGAATCCCATCATCATGAGGGATACCATTGGAGTAGTTCCACCGGCTACTTATGATGAGGCTGTGAAGAGGGCATACAAGTTTGAGGACATCAATAATATGATCATTCTAGACAGGAAGCAGCATTATCAACAGCAGAATCAGAGATCACAGCACCACAGCAAGAAACCCAAGCAGGAGCAGAATCTAGTGAGCCAAGGTTGTGCTCACTGTGGCAAGAACCATCAGACTCATGAATGTCGCAAGGCCACGGGAGCTTGTTTCAAGTGTGGGCAATGAACCATGCAATTAAAGGTTGCCCACAACTTCAGAATCAGCAGAACAGGAACCAGCAACAGAGGCAAGCAGCTCTTCAGAATCAGGCACCACTTCAGAATCAAGTCAGGCCACCTCAACAACAGCAGCAAGCAAGGCCACAACAGAATCAGAATGTCCGTCCTCCTCAGCAGAATAGGAATGTCCAAGGTAGGCAGAATCAGGCACAGAATAGGCCACAGCAGCAAGAACGTCTATTCAACCTCAACCGTGCAGATGCTGAAGCTGCAGGAGACGTGGTAGAAGGTAAACTTCTTGTTTGTGGAGTAGAAGCACAGATTTTATTTGATCCTGGATCAACACATTCTTTTATATCTCCTATGTTTGTCAAGATGATTGATGCACCACATACTCAATTGGATTATATCTTGCTTGTTACAACACCAGTGGGTAGGCAGGTTGAGTGTAGAACCTATTATCCTAATTGTCCAGTTTTGTTAGGAGATGTTAATTTACCAACCAACCTTATTGTTCTAGACATGCATGATTTTCACATCATTTTAGGCATGGATTGGTTAGAAGCATATCATGCCACCATGGATAGCAAGATCATAACATTCAGATTGCAAGGAGAGCAAGTAGAGTTGATGTTTCAGGGGATCAGGAAACTGTCTAGAGTAGGGTTCATTTCTATGTTTAAGGCAGGCAGGTTGATTCATAGTGGATGTGAAGCTTTTGTAGCGTTTATCACGGAGGATAAACAGTCCCAAGGGGTGGAGGTAATCCCCGTTGTGTGTGAATTTCCAGATGTTTTTCCAGAAGAAATCCCGGGATTACCACCAATTAGGGAAGTTGAGTTCACTATAGAGCTTCTTCCAGGGACAGCTCCGATCTCCATTGCACCTTACAGGATGGCTCCAGCAGAATTGGGTGAGTTGAAACTTCAGTTGCAAGAATTGTTGAGCAAGGGTTTTGTTAGGCCAAGTGTTTCACCTTGGGGAGCACCGGTTCTATTTGTGAAGAAGAAGGATGGAAGCTTGAGTGTCAAACCCCAACCCAGGATTAACCCAGTAGTGTTTGCTTAGTGTGTGCTTAGTCTTGATTGGGTTTAGTTATCGTGGGTTAGAATGTGATTAGTTTTAGTCATGGTTATAGCTTTGGGGAGTTCGAGAACGTTCAGTGTTAATTAGGCACACTCAGGAAGGCCTGGGTGTACGTGCAAGCGTGGGAAGATTTTGTTTGGTTGTGTGTTAATCATGATTTTTATTTCATTTGATTGGTTTTATGATTATGCGCAACTTTCGTGTTTAGCTCGTTTGTGTTTGAAGCCCAGAAAATCAAGTTTTGGCCAAAAAGGGTAAAATAGCATTTTCACACTCAAATCTGGACATGATTTTCGAGGTCCCAAAACTATGTCAAAAATATACTTTTTGAAAACTAGATATTTCAAGGATCGTTTTATCCTTCTTCGTCGACCTCATTTGAGGCCCACAAGACCATGTTTTGGCTCATGCAAGAATTGCACCTAAGGGGACCCACTTGTCTAGCACTTAAGCTCTTTCCCCTCTCCTTTTCCTCATTCCACAAAATCCTGCAACTTTTCCTTGACCTAGGTTGAAAAACCCCTTTTTCCCCTCTTCTTCTCTTCTTGAATGCAAGAGCTATGAGTCTCCAAATGAAATTCTAAACCACCATCTTCTTCCTCTCAAGACAAGCTTTCTATTGATACCATTTTCTTGAAGTTTCCTTGTGAGAAAGATCTCCATTTCCTTCTTCATTTCTTGTTTGGGCACCTCTAGGTAAGATCTTCAACCCATCTCGTCAATAGAGTTATTTCTACTTCCAAAGATCTTGTTTTTCTAACTTGTAGCACTCATTTCGAAATGGGTTGCTTGGTTGTATTTTTGGGTGAGTTTTTGAATGAATTTCATGGGATTTTTGTAGTTCTTGGCTTGGACTTTTGATTAGGAGTGCTTGAAGAAGAATCTTGTTTTCATTGACTAAGGCAAGTGATCTATTTAAGTGGTTGTGCATATGTGTACATGGATTTGTTATTTGATATTAATGTTTTGATTTACTAGGTTTTCAAGTTATGATCTTGTTTTAGAGAATGCAAGCATGTCTAATAGCTTTCTAAACTTTCAGATTTCATATCTTTTAATCAAATCTTGTTTTTGTTGAAGTTTGGATTTGTTTTGACAAGAAAGGGTTTCAAGGGTTTTGTAATGGGTTTCCATGTTAATGACTTGTTTAAGTATGAAATATGTGCCCAATGTGAGCCTTGATAGCATGTATATTCATGTCTTTACTTTGCTAAGTAGGTTGGAAAAGATTGTAGAAAAGGAAGGAAGGAAGGACCAGTGCACTGCAGAAATCAGAACTGGGTTCTGAATTTCCTCAGTTCACGCGGTCGACCGGCCAAGGGGCGCGGTCGACCGGGGACACTGGGATTTGGTCCCAGTTGGATGACCTGCTGCACTGCAGGATTTTCTGTTCCTGCAGTTCACGCGGTCGACCGGCCAGGTGGCGCGGTCGACCGGCGACACAGGGTCAGGTTCTCTGGAACCTGACCAAAACACTGTGCATGGAATTAAATTTACAACTCTGAGTCGACCGGGACTTGGCCGGTCGACCGGGCTCACAGTGTACGCGGTCGACCGGCCAATGGCCAGGTCGACCGGGCACACTGGAATTTCCCCGGTTTAAGATGAGTTTTGCCCATTTGCATTTTCTTTTAAATTTTGAAACTAGGCTATATTAAGGACTTTAACTTGACATTGTGTGAATGGAACTCCATGCTATGTACTAACTTCGGGGACACCAATCCTTTTATTTTAAATATAGAGTTCCAATCAACCAATGGTCAATGGATAGCCTAAGCTTGTATTTGATAAAATTATCGTGTTTTGAGCGTTGATTTAAGACCGCAAGTTACATCGTGTACTCGTTTCGAAATCAAGTTTGCAAGCTCGCTCTAAGATGTGTTTTCAAGTATTAAATGGGGATTACTTTTACAAGTTGTGAGCATATATATTATGCATCTTGCTAGTTGTGCCTCGTCTTTCCGTGACAAGTGATTTCCCCTTTTATTTTCGATCTGTTTGAATCGTGTTTAGCGTGTTTTGTGCATTCATGAACTCAAGTGAACACCACAGAGCTTGGACTGCCCTTTCAGTCTGATCCACTGTCTGGGGGTCCTTAAACATGTGAACTAACTGCAGATTAGTCGTGTATTTATTACACATCGTGTGTGTCCGGTTCCGCGGCCGGAATCCCGTATTTGTGGGAATTGTGTCGTGTTATATTATGTATATTCGTGCTTGTCGTGCGTGCTTACTCTTTCCATTACAAATGGTAGAGAAAGGATGGGCTCTTTGTGGATTTACGATTCATGATATATATGTTATGCATTCATGCTAGTTTGTCTTTGATTTAGAAAAGTGTTCGTAAGTAATTGTTTTACGTACAGTAAGGTATTTCTTTATGTCCTCGATTAAACAATGTTTTATATGCTTTAACTTAAAATGATTTCTTGCCAAACCATCGTGTTTGATGCTTGTATTTTGGTGACCAGGTGCAGGAGCCTATCCCCTTGAGGAGGAGTGCCAGGAGGAGGCTGTTGGGCCTACCTTAGCCCGTGAGTGGCAACCCGACGACGTCCTGTGGACGTTTGGGCGGGTCATGAGTTACGAAGAATCACCTCTTTGGGTTTTTATATACTTTTGGAATTGTATTGGCCTTTGTTGGCCTCTTATTTTGGGAATTGTAATAACTTAATATACTTTGTTAACTTTACAACTTGAATTATTATGGGAATGACTTGCTATGTCTTCATTCTGATATCTTAGTCTTGATGACATTATGTTTGGTCATGACTTGTTAAGATGTGATTTGCCACGCGCTTCCGCATACTTGATCGTGTGAGTTGGTTGTTCCTCGTGCAACTGGATTTTTGGAACCCTCACCGCGGGAACCTGTGGGAGGTTTAATCATCTTATAATCTTTCTTATAATCCGAATCATCATTTAACTGCCGCGGCCTCGGTCCGGGGTCGCGACAGGACTGGTATCAGAGCGGGACTTGTTTCAGGCACTTAAAAGAAACTAGAAAGATCTTAGGATCGTGGTGAGAGTTCGTGAATTCGTTAGAGTTGTTTAGTGTGACGTCTAGGAAACCATTTGGCCATATTTATTGTGTACTAACATTTTGTTTTACAGCAATGCCTCCTAGAAGAGTTCTTCCGAACAATGCTTCTGCTAGTAACCAAAATGAGAATGATCAGACTGCAATACCTACAGCAAATCAGTTCCAAGAGCTTATGCAAGCTATGTTGGCACAACAGAGACAAGCAAATGAAGCCCAAAACAGATTTCAAGAACAAATGGCTAAGAAAGATGCAGAGATGGCACAAGTGCAGAGGCAGCTTCTGGAGGTTCTCCAGAATAGACAAGAGGCTCCACCTGTTGCTCCTAACATTGTCATTAACAATAGGGAGCATGACCCTAACTTGCTATTCGAGAGGTTCAGGAAGAGAGCACCCAAGGAGTTCTCGGGCCAAGAGAATCCTCTTGTGGCAGATGACTGGTTGTCTAATACTGAGAAAATTTTCGATGTCTTCACTTGCACGGGCAGGCAGAAAGTAAACCTCACAGCTTCTTTGTTCTATGGGTTAGCAGACCAGTGGTGGCAGACCGTGAAGGAACCCTACATGGCTATGGCCAATGAGGAAGCATGGGCAGCTTTTAAGACCCAATTTCAGGACAAGTATATTCATTCACACATCAAGAGGCAGAAAGCTATTGAGTTCCAGCAACTCAAACAGGGCAGTATGACAGTGTTGGAGTATGTCACTAGATTTGAGAGGCTGGCTAGATATGCCACAGAACTTATTGATACCGAGCTAAAGAAGATCAATAAATTTTTGGAGGGCTTGAATCCCATCATCATGAAGGATACCATTGGAGTAGTTCCACCGGCTACTTATGATGAGGCAGTGAAGAGGGCATACAAGTTTGAGGACATCAACAACATGATCATTCTAGACAGGAAGCAGCAGTATCAGTAGCAAAATCAGAGATCTCAGCACCACAGTAAGAAGCCCAAGCAGGAGCAGAATGTGGTGAGCCAAGGTTGTGCTCACTGCGGCAAGAACTATCAGACTCATGAATGTCGTAAGGCCACGGGAGCTTGTTTCAAGTGTGGGGCAATGAACCATGCAATCAAAGATTGCCCACAGCTTCAGAATCAGCAGAACAGGAACCAGCAACAGAGGCAAGCAGCTCCTCAGAATCAGGCACCACTTCAGAACCAAGTCAGACCACCTCAGCAGCAGCAGCAAGCAAGGCCACAGCAGCATCAGAACAGGCCACAGCAGAATAGAAATGTTCAAGGCAGGCAGAATCAGGCACAGAATAGGCCACAGCAGCAAGGACGTCTATTCAACCTCAACCGTGCAGATGCTGAAGCTGCAGGAGACGTGGTAGAAGGTAAACTTCTTGTTTGTGGAGTAGAAGCACAGATTTTATCTGATCCTGGATCAACACATTCCTTTATATCTCCTATGTTTGTCAAGATGATTGATGCACCACATAGTCAACTGGATTTTATTTTGCTTGTTACAACACCAGTGGGTAGGCAGGTTGAGTGTAGAACCTATTACCCTAACTGTCCAGTTTTGTTAGGAGATGTAAATTTACCAGCCAACCTTATTGTTCTAGACATGCATGATTTTCACATCATTTTAGGCATGGATTGGTTGGAAGCATATCATGCCACCATGGATTGTTTCAGTAAAATCATAACATTCAGATTGCAAGGAGAGCAAGCAGAGTTGATATTTCAGGGGATCAGGAAACCGTCTAGAGCTGGATTTATTTTTGTGCTTAAGGCAAGCAGATTGATTCATAGTAGGTGTGCAGCTTTTGTAGCGTTTATCACGGAGGATAAACAGTCCCAAGGGGTGGAGGGAATCCCCGTTGTATGTGAATTTCCGGATGTTTTTCCAGAAGAAATCCCGGGATTACCACCAATTAGGGAAGTTGAGTTCACTATAGAGCTTCTTCCAGGGACAGCTCCGATCTCCATTGCACCTTACAGGATGGCTCCAGCAGAATTGGGTGAGTTGAAACTTTAGTTGCAAGAATTGTTGGGCAAGGGTTTTGTTAGGCCAAGTGTTTCACCTTGGGGAGCACCGGTTCTATTTGTGAAGAAGAAGGATGGAAGCTTGAGGATGTGTATTGATTACAGGAAGTTGAATCAAGTGACGGTCAAGAACAAGTACCCTTTACCTAGAATTGATGAATTGTTTGACCAATTGCAAGGAGCAGCATACTTTTCCAAGATAGATCTGAGATCTAGGTATCACCAGTTGAGAGTTAGAGATTCAGATGTGCAGAAAACGGCTTTTCGAACAAGGTATGGGCATTATTAGTTTCTAGTAATGCCCTTTGGTTTGACCAATGCACCAGCTGTCTTCATGGCTCTCATGAACAAAGTGTTTACACAGTATTTGGATCACTCGGCAGTAGTGTTCATTGATGATGTTCTTGTGTATTCCAAGAGTAGAGAGGATCATGAAGAACACTTGAGGACATCATTGCAGCTTTTGAGAGATAACCAGTTGTATGCAAAACTCAGTAAATGTGAATTCTGGTTAGAGCAAGTCGCCTTTCTAGGCCACATCATCTCAAAAGAAGGCTTAGCAGTTGACCCAGCCAAGATAGAAGCAGTAGTTGATTGGAAGAGACCGAGCAGTGTGACAGAAATCAGGAGTTTCTTGGGGTTAGCAGGCTACTACCGAAGATTTGTTCAAGGCTTCTCGTCTATTTCAGTACCTTTGACTACTTTGACCCGGAAGGGTGTTCCATTTGTTTGGACCGAGCAATGTGAAACGAGTTTTCAAGAGTTGAAGAGAAGGTTAACCACAGCTCCAATCCTCACATTACCATCAGGCAGCGGTGGATTCATTGTTTTTACAGATGCTTCCAATGTGGGACTAGGCTGTGTGTTGATGCAAGATGGCAAGGTGATTGCTTATGGCTCGAGACAGTTGAAGGATCATGAGAAGAATTATGCAACTCATGACTTGGAATTGGCAGCAGTAGTGTTTGCTTTGAAGATGTGGAGACACTACCTCTATGGAGAGAGATTTGAAGTCCATTCCGATCATAGGAGTTTGCAATATCTGTTTTCTCAGAAGGATCTGAATATGAGACAGCGGAGATGGATGGAGTACATCAAAGATTATGACTTTCCAATCAAGTACCATCCAGGCAAAGTGAATGTTGTAGCTGATGCTTTGAGTAGGAAGTCAGGGATCATGGCCAGTTTGAGAGGAGCCAGTGTTCTTCAGCAGTTTGAAGAGCTAGGTGTAGAAGTGCAGACCCTAGAGTTGGGTGTTATGTTAGCCAATATGACAGTGACTGAGCCTACTTTCATCCAGAAGATCAAGGACAGTCAGTTGCAAGATTCAGATTTGGCTAGGATTGTGGATCAGATTTCAGAACGTCCAGACTTCAAGTTGATGAATGGAGTATTGTATTTTCGTGA